>JAAGEH010000343.1:8082330-8122043 GCA_011751065.1 Lasiurus cinereus | reverse complement strand
TCTCTCTCTCTCTCTCTCTCTCTCTCTCTCTCTCTCTCTCTCTCTCTCTCTCTCTCTCACACACACACACACACACACACACACGTTAAACTGAAAGCACACAATCTTGGCTCTGTCCAGAGCAATGCAGGCTGAGCTTGGGTTGGAACTGGCACAGGGAGCAGGCAGCACCCCATCTTACAAGGGAAGCATAGAGTTCTAAACGGTTGGTCTTATTCTGGGAGTTGGGATAGAATGGGAAACATATGGCTCCAGCTGCAAGGGGTCCACAACTTAGATGATAAAAGCATGTGACAAAACATGGCCTTTAAGATAGATACAATTGGTGCACAGAGACTTTGTTTTCTTAAGATAGCCTCTGAGAGGTGACCTTAAATAAACAGGAGGGAATCAGCATGTCTTCCTGAGAAGAGAATGAATGCCATGCTGTTAGAATCTAAACCTGGGCTCCAGGGACATGAGAAATTTGAAGCTAGACATGGCCTGGAGGTGAGACCACCAGCAGCTAAAACCATGGAAGTCACTGCTTGGACAAAGCCCTTAGGGACACTGATGATTCTGCCTGGTCTCCCTATCTGAAGGGAGGCTCTGACATGCAGCTGTGAAGACCCCAAACTCCATCTCTGAAAGGATTGACATGGGGCTCTTACTCGCATTATTCATTAATCTCAATTAAAAAAAAATTATTGACTGTTTAGCATGAGCCAGGCATTGGCCAGTAATCAAAACAGTCACAATTCCTTCCCTCATGGAGCTTCTATTCTAGTGGATAATGAGTGGGTGGGGTGGGGTGGAGTGGTGGTAGTTACAGACAGTTAACAAAATAAATAAAAATAAATAGCATGTCAGGTGCTAATAGATGCCAAAGTGAAAAACGGAGCAGGGATATAGAGTGCTGGAGTGCTGGGTTGGGTTTGGGTTGTAATTTTTAAAGGGTTGTATTACATAGTCCTCCCTGAGAAGATTCATTAAAGAGATGAAGAAAGTGAGGAGCAGAGTTTAGAGAGTGTTCCAGTGGAGGCAACAACACTGCAGTGGAGGGAATAGCCAGTGTAAAGGGCCTGAGGTGGGACCATGTCTGGCTGGTGACTAAAGCTGAGTATACCAGGAGACAAGGAGAAGACAAAATCCATGCAGAGCAAAAGTCATATCATTTGAGATGTGGCTTTTGCTCATAATGAAATCAAAGTGATCACAATGTTTGAGCCCAAGAATGACCAGATTTGACTTGCATATTAACCATGTTCCTCTGGCCGCCAGTTGAGAACAGGAAAGGTGTGAAAGCAGAGAGAGCAGTTAAGAGATTAATGTGATAATCTGGATGAGAGACATGGCCTGTCCTGAGAGACAGCAGTGGAGGCTAGATTCTGGATAAATACTGGAGGATGAATCACAGGATTTGCTGATGGGCTGGAGATGGGAGTGTGAGAGAAAGGAGTTAAGAGTAACTCAAAGGTTTTTGACAACTGAAAAAATGAGATCAGGAAAACTGCAGAAATAGGCCCGAGGAGTACCTAAAAGTTGAGTTTTATTATATATTTTTTATTGATTTGAAAGAGAGAGGGACATTGATGTGAAAGAGAAAAATTGATTGGTCCCCCGCACATGCCCTGACCAGGAATCAAACCTGCAACCTAGGCATGTGCCCTGACCTGGAATTGAACCCGTTATCCTCTGGTGTACAGGAGGATGCTCCAATCAACTAAGCCATGCTGGCCAGAGCAGGAGTTGAGTTTTAAAGGTGAAGTGTGGGAGGCTCTTAGGCACACAATTTGGGATGCTGAGAAAGCAGGCAGATATATAATGAAGGCCTGAGAGGCAAGAGGTAAGTTAGACCCATCAGAATACAGAGAATGTGGGCTGGAGCCATCAGGGTATAGATGATATAGGCTGGAGCCATTAGTGAATAGATGACATAGGCTGGAGCCATCTGTGTATAGATGACCTGTTTAAAGCCATAAGACTGGCCCCTCCTACTATAGGAGGACACAGTGAGAAGTCTATAACCCAGAAGAGGGACTGACACCCTGATCTTGAACTTCCAGCCTCCAGAATTGTGCACAATAAATTTTTGTTGTTTATAAGCCACCCCATCCATGGTATTATGCACATATGGAAGGCAACTGATGGATATTTTCTCTCACATCAATGTTTCTCTCTTCTCTCTCTCTCTCTCTCTCTCTCTGTCTGTCTGTCTCTCTCTCCCTTCCCCCACTCCCTACCCCTCTCTCTAGTATCACTGAGCATATCCTCAGGTAAAGATTAAAAAAAAAAAAGCTCCAGAGTCACACAGAAAGTAAAAGTAAATTTCTTGCTAAGTCATGTTTGAATTATGCAAGATTACCAAGAAATTTAACATAAAATAAATGATGGAGGCCAGGGGTCTTGCAGTAAGAGTTTCAGAAATAGAGTTCTCCCGCTCTGGTCAATGAATGGACTGGGCCAGCTCAAGAAGTGTCCACCTGTCTAGGGATGGAAGGAAACTTCTATTGCTTTTTATGCTCACCAGTCTCTAGGGAGATGATAATATATCTCTATTGGCCCAGGACTGAAAATCTAGTCAAAGATACTTCAGCAAGATCCAGGGAGCTCTGAAGACATGAAAATGAATCAGTGAGAAACAAAATGAGAAACACGTATTCCATCTGTCATCTCCCTTCTCCTCATCTCAACCCTCCATCCAATCCTCTGAAAACAAAAGGACATTTTATTCTGTCCCTGTGAAAGTTTCAACCCCAAAGCAAAACTTCACGGTACTTGGACAAAATGGAACAAAATGGTTTTTACTGTTGTTGTTGAACTCATTATTCTAATTAAACTCAAAGAATGAAATCTTGGAGATATTTTAGTTTTAAATCTAATTAATCCCAATTAATGCTAAGAAGATACATTGAAATTAATTCATTTTAGAAAGACATTCTAATCAAAAGCTTGGGGGGAAATGTAATTATTAAATTTAAGAGGGCATCATAAAACCTTGGAAATATTTTAAATGACTTTCCTATTCCATCAATATTGTGATAAGTCTTCATTTTTCTCGGCAAACGCTTCCCACTGACATGGGGTTGGCAAAGACCCCAGAGTGTGAAATGGGCAAGCAGCTCGCAATGTCCAGACAAATGCCTAGCTTCGTCTGGTTCTGTTTTCAGTGTCTCCATTCCCAGTTCTGCATTAAGTCAGCCCCCAAAGCAGAGCAAAAGATCATTTAGGGGGAAAAAAAAAAAGAAATAAAATGATGTCTCTCTGCTTGAAAGGTAGAAAGACAAACAGATGAGTGCTGTGAGATGTATCTCAAACAACAGTGAAGAGACCTTTCCATCCTCCACTCTCTTTGCTCTCACTCAGAACGTACCCTAGAACAAGCAGCCATCTTTCAAACCCTCCTGTGTGTCAGTAGTGGTTCCAGTTCTCCTTGCTTCTGGAAGCCTGGCTGCTGATATAATCTGGCTGCCCAGGTAATCATTACCACTGTTACAATTGATTGGGGTGACGTTGGTTAACAGAGTCATAAAGGTTTCAGGTGTGGATTTCTATATTACAAGATCTGTATATTGCACTGTGTGCCCACCATCCAAAGTAAAATCATCTTCTGTCACCACATATTAGGCCTCATTCACTCCTATGCCCACCCCTTTCTCTCTGGCAACCACCACACTGCTGTTGTGTCCACAAATTTGTTTTATATCCCATATATGAGTGAAATTAAAATGCTATGAACATCATAGCATTTTCTGCCTGACTTATTTCACTTAGCGTAATATTCTCAAGATTCATTCATATTGCAAATGGCAGTATTTCGTCTTTTCTAATGGCTGTTATATTTGAACAGCATTTATTACTACATTAACATGTCTTTTTAAGATAAATATTTGAGATTTCCACCCACATGAAATTTGAAACAATTTGAATTAAGGAAAAAAAGTTAAGTTATAAAAACCCCACTAAAGCTTACTTACTACACTAGAATAATGAAGATGCAACTGCATTTCTAGGTAAATCAAATCCTTTTTATTATGCAAATTTCAAGTTTAAGATTAGATTAAATGTGGATACTGATCTCAATAATTTGAGCTAAATGTTACTCATCGGGGAGCTATAGCATCTATCTGCCCAGGCTATTGCTCAGCCTATGCTGCGTAAGATAACATCTGTGACGATTCAGGACACCAGTAGAATGCTGTCAGAATCTTCTCTCTAGCAAATACAGTGTGTGGTTTGTCCATACATACACATGAATGACGTGGACAACCATAGGAGGACTTTTTGGCAACTGCTGGATAGGCCTGCCCTGGGACAGCAGGGGCTCTGGACAAAGCCTGGCTAAAGGTCAATTCTTAGGAAGATAGAAGATGAGTGAGGGGCAGCCCGCCCAAAGTGGCTGGTATTGGCCAGCACACATGGTCTTCCATTTCTTTATCCATAAATGGAGAAAATAAATTCTGTCTTCCTCTATGGGTATTTGTGTTAAATAAAATGAAGCCTACCAAACATGGGGTTTAATTGTCAGCCCAGCACATAGTAGGGGCTCAATAAGTGCTAATTAGTCATTGTTGTAATCCAATCCAGTATATAGGACCAATACCAGTTGCTGCTTTTTTGCCTATTTAAATATCTGACGCTCTAAAATCAGTTATTTGCTATTTGGGGCTTCAAAAACAAATAAATGTGACAAGTTCTTCAGGGAGCACGTCGTGTTATGTGCTCTATTCCAGGGCATATTTGGACCCAATACTTAATACTCATTTCTCTCCGATCATCATGTCAAATATAGCAGCTTTTCTTCCAAATTAACACTGCTGCATTAAATTCAGAAAGATTACATCTTATCAGCTCCCTTTCCTTCTCAGAAATTCCACCCTTCTATAAGACCTCAGAGCATGTACGGTATACTTTCCATAGCTAAATGTCTCATAAATTGCTTGACAAATGGTAACGATGGCAGACTGTGTTTAGTGCCGTCCTTTCCAGTGAGAGCAAGCTGATGAGATTATTTAATTCCTCATAAGGAGATCCTCTTTGCTTTCTGTCCTTTGCTTCAAGTTTCTGGGGTTTGCATCATTAGACCACTAGCTTTGCCAATGCCTTCTCCAGCACTAATTCAAAGAAGGTGAGGGCTCCTGGAGTGTCCTCCCTGAGCATGTGCAAGGGAGGCAAATGCAGAGCCATGTAGCACTAGCTTCTGGGCGGGGTGTAGAGAATTCTTGCCTGAAACAGGAGACCCTCAAGACTCAGGGTCAGAGAATGAAGTCCTAAATGGAGGCAGTGTCTCCCTTCTCCCTCAGAATTTATCTTATAGAAATACACATTAGCTGATTAAACAAGATGTGGCCCATCATCAGCTGATTAAACAAGATGTGGTCCATTTACACACTGGAGTATTACTCAGTCATGAAAAAGAGTGAAGCTCTGACACTCACTACAACATGGATGGACCTTGAAAACATGATTCTCAGTGAGAGAAGCCAGGCAAAAAAGGCCACACAGTTTGTAATTCCATTTATGTGAAATGTCCAGAACCGGCAAATCCACAAAGACAGAAACCAGATTAGTAGTTGCCAGGAACTGAAGACGGGAGATAGGGAGTGAATGGTAGTGGAGATGGGATTTCTTTTTGGGGTGGTGTGATGTTCTAGAATTAAGAAGTGATGGCTGTAAAATTCTGTGCGTATACTAAAAACTACTAAACTGTATACTTTAAATGGGTCAACTTCATGGTACATGACATATATCTCAACAAAATTACAAAAATTTAATATATATGGACAACATGTCTCTGGTAGCATTATTTGAAATCACCAAAAAGTAGAAACAATTTAAATGTTTATCAATAGTAAAACTATCCTATCTAATAAAAGAGTAATATGAAAATTAACTGTACTTCTGCTACACCCACAAGCCATGCCCACCAGCCAATCAGGAGTGAGTATGCAAATTAACTCAACCAAGATGGCTGCAGCCTCAGAGATAGCAGGAGGTTTAGGTTTCCCCAGCAATGGAGGAAGCCAAGCTTTCTGCCTGCTTGAGGCTGCAAAGTTTTAATTATAGAAGATAAATAAATCCCAGATACCAGGGCCTCTGCTTGGGTCACGAAGGGGCGTGGCCAGCCTGCAAACCACCACAGGCTCCTCACCCAGGCCACCCCACATCCCAAAGAAACCCCCACCCTGATCTGGGATACCCTTTAGGTCAAAACAGCAGGTCGCTATCCGTGCATCAGGCCTCTACCCTATCTATTCCTATCTAATAAAAGAGTAATACAGTGGTACCTCGAGATATGAGTTTAATTCGTTCTATAACCTTGAGGCATGGGAAACTATGAGACGCCCGAGTCGCGGTAAACTAGTGGGTCGTGTGCAGCTGGCCGATCCACGCAATTACTCCTATCTCAAATGTTGCTCGTATTTCAAAGCAAAAATCGCTCGCTCGATGGCTCGTATCTCAAAAATCTCGTATGTTAGGGCACTCGTATCTTGAGGTACCACTGTATGCAAATTGACCAACACTCCAACACATAAGATGGCTGCCCCCGTGTGGTCAAAGATGACTGCCCTCATGTGAACACAAGATGGCTGCCACAAGATAGCCAGCAGGGAAGGGCAGTTGGGAGGGACCAAACCTGCAAGGGAGGGCAGTTGGGGGTGATCAAGCCTGCAGGGGAGGGCAGTTAGGGGTGACCAGGACAGCAGAGGAGGGAAGTTGGGGGTGACTGGGCCTGCAGGGAAGGGCAGTTGGGATGGGACCCAGACCTGCAGGGGGGAGCAGTTGTGGGAGACCAGGCCTGCAGGAGAGGGCAGTTAGGGGTGACGAGGCCTGCAGGGGAGGGTAGTTAGGGCCAACAAGCTGGCAGGGGAGAAGTTAGGCATCAATCAAGCTGGCAGGGGAGTGGTAAGGGATGATTAGGCTGGCAGGCAGAAGCAGTTAGGGGCAATCAAGAAGGAAGGCAGGCAGATGAGCAGTTGGGAGCCAACAGTCCTGGATTGTGAGAGGGATGTCCAACTGCCCATTTAGGCCTGATACTACTGGGATCGGGCCTAAATGGGCAGTTGGACATCTCTCTGGGAGTCCCAGATTGGGGAGGGTGCAGGCTGGACTGAGGGACGCCTCTAGCCCCCATGCATGAATTTCATGCACCGGGCCTCTAGTTAAATAAATAATGGTACATCCCTGCTGTATACTTTAATACCATTACAAAGTATGAGGTATATACCCTAGCCCCATGGTTGGCAAACTGTGGCTCACAAGCCACATGCGGCTCTTTGGCCCCTTGAGTGTGGCTCTTCCACAAAATACCATGGCCTGGGCGAGTCTATTTTGAAGAATTGGTGTTAGAAGAAGTTTAAGTTTAAAAAATTTGGTTCTCAAAAGAAATTTCAATTGTCATACTGTTGATATTTGGCTCTGTTGACTAATGAGTTTGCTGACCACTGCTCTAGCCACTTTGGCTCAGTGGATAAAACACTGCCCTGTGGACTGAAGGGTCCCAGGTTTGATCCAGTCAAGGGCATGTACCTTGGTTGCAGGCTCGATCCCCGGCCCTGTCAGGGTGCATGTGGGAGGCAACCAGTTGATATAGATACATCAGTGTTTCTCTCTGTCTCTCCCTTTTCCTTACACCCTTTCTGAAAATCAATGGAAAAATATCCTCTGTTGAGGATTAATAAAAGAATGAGGTACGTTCTGCAAGATTTCCATGGCCTGCCACACAGTAGGCTCTCAAATATTTGTGTGAAAACATACACCCCAAAAGGTAAACATGGACATATGTAAATTTAAACTAGAAACAAACAAGAAGGGAACGAAGTGAATTTACTGAGTGCCAGGCACTAATCTAGGCTCTGAACATTCAAAGGTTAAGTCAGATGAAAGCCCTGCTCTGGGGAAGCTGACATGCTTGTTCAGGGGAGTCAGACAAAAGACCAGACATCAGATACATAAGGTGATTGCAGAGAGATCGGGGCTGGGACAAAAGAAGACAGCAGAGGAATAGAACCGAGACAGTGGTGGGGAGGTGCTGCCAACCTCTCAATATGCTGGCTGGACCTGACCTGAGCAGAAGCCAGCCTGGGTAGATGTTAGAGAGAACATTCCAGGCACAGGGAATAGCAGGTGCAAAGGCCCAGGGACAGAGGAGCAGGCTGTCCAGAGAGGTCAGCAGACATCCTGAGGGCATGGTCACAAGTCTGGATTTTATTCCAGTTTCTGAGAGAAGCCCAGGGTGAAGGCACAATATGGTCTGACTTATGTTTTTAAAACAGAATACATTTTAGACTATTAGGGGGAAAAAATGAAAACAGGAAAACCAGGGAGGAAGTTCCCTTGGCATATACTATGTTATGATTTTAATAATGATTAATACTTCTTAAGTTCTTAGTTGAGCTTAAGTCTTATATATGGCAGCTGGGCAGAAAATATATCATTTTATAAAAGAAGCCCAGTCAAGTCAGCCCAGTAAATGAAGGGCTAAATAATTAAGTATTTAATTAATAGGAAAGTTAAAGATGGCTTGTACAATTTTGATGCAGGTAATTATATACTCAGTCAATCATCATAGCCCAAGAGCATCAACGTGCTTTTTAATTCAGTGTGAATTGTCCCTATTGATTTATAAAGGCCGTTATCTAAAAATTAAATAATTTATGAGTGTATACTCATTTTTTTAAAAAGGCACATAAAAAAAGTAGACAGAGGAAATGGATATGTAATTTGGTTATAGTTATTTGCTCTTAGGGATTAATATAGTAAATTGATTTCAATCTAGTTGGCAAACTTTTTCCTTAAAGGACCAGAGTATTTTTCGCTTCATGGGCCATAGGGTTATCTATCACTATTTCTAGAAAGTCACCAAGGACAGTAAGTAAGGAATGAGTGTGGCTGCCTTCACGCCCTTCAGAACACTACTAAAGCCTGGGGCAACGGGGGGGAAAGTCAAGAATACTGACTTTGTTTTTATTTAAAATTTTGATATTTTGCTCACTGTGGATATCTTGGCATTTTGATTTCTAAAAATACTGCATTTAAAATATTTTTTATCTTGATGACTGAGTGTTTTGGCACCACCTACCCCTTAAATTTGTATCCAAGATGAATACCCACTTGACTTATCTCACCCTAGTCCCAGCCCTGGAGCTGTCCAATAAAACTTTATGGACATTGAAATTTTATTTTCATATAATTTTTATATGAAAAATATTCTTCTGATTTTTTTCCAACTATTTGAAAATGCAAAAAATATTTTCAGTGTGAGACTTACACAAAAACAGGCATCATTCCAGATTTGGCCCCAGAATTAGTTTGCTGACTCTGTGTTAGATGATCATTTAAAAAGCATTTCTTAATGATATTCACATTCACAGAAAAACACCTGCTATCCATTGTTTTTGTTGATTACCCAGGGAACAATCAAAGGACTCTGAATAAATTAGTCCTACTGTCTCCTTTCTGAAATCCTGCCAAGGTTGTTTCTCGTTCTTTGCTCACCCCCAAATCCCCAAATGCACCAGCAAACATGTCCAGAACATGACTATGTACAAGATAGATTTTTAGGGTCTTCACTAGATCTATGATCCTATGATTCAGCAGGAGAGGTGGGACTTAGCAGATGAAAACTAAGAAAAACACACCTCTTTAATGTAACACTGGGAAATACCATCTGAGTGAAATATTTATTAGTTATTTTTAATTGTGGTAAAATTTATCACTTTAACCATTTTAAAGTGTACAGTTCACCTGCTCTAAGTACAGTTGCATTGTTAGACAATCATCACTCCCATCCATCTCCAGAACTTTTTTCATCTTACGTAAGTAAAACTCTGTATTCACTGAATATCTTACTCAATAGCCCTTGGCACCCACTCTATTTTGTCTCTGAATTTGACTCCTCTAAGAACCTCCTGTGAGTGGAGTCATACAATATTCATCCTTTTGTGACTGGATTATTTCACTAACAAGGTTCATCCATGTTGTAGCAGTTGTCAGAATTCCCTTCCTTTTCAAGGTTGAATAATATTCCAGTGTGTGGATGGACCACATCGTATGAATGGTGTTTATCCATTATCTGCACTAATAAAAGAGAAATATGCAAACTGACAGTCACTTTGTGACACCCACCAGCCAATCAGGTGTGAGTATGCAAATTAACCAGACAAAGATGATGGTGGCCCCGCCCCCTAGCCACTCTGGGCCTCTAGGCAGCACGCATACAGGTGTGGAGTGGCTGGGTGGGGCAGGACGCCTGCTATGAGGGGGAGGGCAGAGGATGAGGGAGCTATAGGAGCAGCCCTCCAGCCAGAGTGAAGACTGAAGACGGCAGCCAGAGTGAAGTCCTGGGTCCCGGGTGCCGAAGGAAAACTAGTGCTGGCAGCCAGGGAAAGGAAGGTCTATTGCACAAATCTTTGTGCATCAGGCCTCTAGTCCATCAGTGAACACTTGGGCTGCTTCCACCTTTTGGCTATCGTGAATAATGCTGCTCTGAACATGAGTGTGCAGAGATCTGTTGAAGTCTCTAAGTGTCTATCCAGAAGTGGGACTGCAGGATGATATAGTATCTATCTATCTATCTATATATATATATTTTGAGGAACCACCATACTGTTTTCCATAGAAGCTGAACCATTTTACTTGCCCACCAGCCATGCACAAGGGTTCTAACTTCTACACATTGTCACCATCACGTTATTTTCTTTCCCGCTTTTTAAAATAAATCATCTAATTATGTAAAATTGGCATCTCATTGTGATTTTTTTATTTTAATAATTAATGATATTGAGTTTCTTTTCATGTGCTTATTGCCTATTTGTATCTTCTTTGAAGAAGTATCTAGTCAAATATTTGTCTATTTCTTAATCAAGTTTTTTTTTATGTTGAATTGCAGGTGTTCTCTATATAGTCTGGATATTAATCCTGAATTAGACATATGATTTGCAAACATTGTTTCCTATTCCATCAGTTGCTTTTACTCTGTTAATAGTGTCTTGTGATGGATAAAAGTCTTTAATTTTCATGAAGTCAAATTTATCTATTTTTTCCTTTTGTTGTCTCTGCCTTTGGTGTCACATCCAAGGAATCACTGCTAAATCCAATGTCATGAAGATACCACCCCCATTTTTCTTCTATGAATTTTATAGTTTTAGCTTTTACATTGAGGTCTTTGATGCATTTTGAGTTAGTCTTTTTATATGGTGTAAGACAATGGTCCAACTTCATTCTAGTGTATGTGGATTGCAATTTTCCAACATCATTTGTTGAAAAGACTGTCCTTTCCCCCGCTGAATGGTCTCGGTACCCTTGAAGTAAAATATTATAAACAAGTAAATAAGTAACAACACACAAAGATCTACTCTTGCCAGAGAGAGCACCTGAAAAGTGAATTTGTAAAAGAAGCTGACATACATTAGATGAATTCTACTTTTCCCTGATGATAGTAGACATCTGCACATAACTCTTATTCCTATTCTCATTGATGACTTCCTTACTATTATTTTCAAATGGAATTTGTGTATAGTTACCCACACTATTCTACAAAGATACAAACATGCGAAGACTCCCGCCATTTTTACTTACAACAAAGTGTTAGATTTTCATCTAAATTTTGTCCTTCTATTTTAAAAAATCTAGAGAATACTCAGAAGGTAGTTTAAACTCTGCAGTTTGCCCATTCAAATGACTATAGCAGGATCCTTTAACTGGGTCCATAGACTCATAAGGGTGTGCTTCAGGGAGTCCATGAACCAGAACATGGCCTGAACATGAAATATAAATGGGATGGTATACACATGTCTATGCCAGTTCTTCTGGGGAAGAAATTCCCAACTTTCAGCAAATTTTGAAAGTAGTCCTGAAGGAAGATTACAAACTACAGGTGATGTGTTTTTTTGTGGTGTTTTTGGAAGGTGAAGAGTCTGCTTTTAACCTAAGTTCATGAATTCAAGAATTCCAGTTTTTAAATATTTTTATTTAAAAATTTTTATAGAGAGAGGAAGGGAGAGGGAGAGAGAAAAAAAATCGATGTTGAGAAACATCAATCAGTTTCTTCCAGTGTGTACCTTCACTGGGAATCAAACCTGCAATTTGGGTATGTGCCTTGACCAGGAATCGAACCGGCGACCTTTCAATGATTTCAAAGTCAACCAACTGAGCAATACTAGCCAGGGCAAGGATACCAGTTTTAGATGAGGCTCATTGAATACTGAGCAGGTAGGTCAGTAGTCTTTAAAAGTAAGTGACACAATTAATTTACTTCCTGGAGGAGGGACAAATTGATGACAATGGGTCTCCAATCACATATGGAAAAGATGTAACCAGGTGAGACAGTCACAGGAGACATGCCTGTCTCTAATAGGAAGCCACAGTCTGAAGACAGCTAGACTTCTTTCCCACACTCTATATTTAGGAATTCCAACTGTTTAGGAAGGGATCATGGTGATAGCTGTATCTTCAATGACCACCTTGGCAACACCTAACGTACAAGCCACCAAGCCCAGGAAATGCCACAGATTTGAGGAAACCTGAAACAGAATTGTCTGCCAGTGAGGAATAAAAAAGAAAAAGGGGAAGTCATGGTCTTTTCTAGGGTTTATCCCAAAGGAACCAAGGATGCAAACCTAATTTGCCATCTTTGGTAGACAACATTGACTATTCCCAGGGCAAAAGGGTTAAGATGAATCATTCTTATATTCTTATCCCATAGAAGCCCAACACCAGTTCTGCTCTTTCTCGAGATCTAGCTATGTCTCAATTCTGAAAAATCCAGCTATAAAAATGATTTCGAAGTAATGCAGAATGCATTTCAAGTGGCATTTTAGCTGTATAAGGAAAAAACTGCAATGAGGAACTAGTTTGCCATTTTGATCTCTAAACACTGATTTTTTTTTTTTTACTTATGGATAAACCAGTACACATTTTTCTTCTTATGTGTCACTATTATAATATGCTCCCATACGAAGGCAACTGGTTACAGGTGTCAATTTTTCCCACACGGGAGCCTGTTTCCTTGCACCATCATCTAAAGCAGTCATTTGTTTCAGAAGTTCCTGCTGGGTGCTATGATGTGCACACCAAATTGAAGGGCTGGTCCGATCTGCCCAGAGTGAGCAGCTGTCCTCGAGTGACAGCCACAGGGAGCCAAGTATCGGTGAGCCAGGGACCAGAACAAAAAGGAACCAATGCTTCCTGACTACAGAGCACCTTCCCACCAAAGAGTGTTGGTCTAAACCTAACCTCAGCTCCAGGTCCTGAAAGACACCATGAAGAAAAAGGCTAGGTGTTGTGGAAGTAAACTTTTTAAAAGGGCACAGTTTTATAGACATAATAAGGCAAAGGGGATTCAGCCTGCAAGAAGGATGTGGCCAGATGAAGACTCTTCCTTAATTACAGCAAACAGAAGATAATAAAGTAAATACTATTCCTCTCACTCTTTAAGGAAGCAAAAATAATGGTAAGCACTACAGAATATTCTAAGGAGTTTCATAATCTTCTAAATTAGCCTCATGATGATGTGCCAGGTGGTAATTACATATAACCAGTGCTATGTGTTAGCCTAGCGCACAGTAAACTGTTCTCTAAAGGTCCCAATAGCAATTTAAAAAAAATAGTATTAATGTTTTGTTTTCCATTTCAGGGTAAGTTTTTTTCTATTTTAAAATCACAGTTCAAAGAGAAACCAAGATGGTGGCATAGGTAAACACCTGAACTTGCTGACTCACAACCATTTCAAAAATACAATTGAAAGACAAAACGGACATCATCCAGAACCACAGGAAGGCTGGCTAAGTGAAAATTTTACAACTAGATGGCAAGAAAAAAGCACACTGAGATTCAGAGGAACTACAGAAGGAAAGTGCAGAGGTACAGAGAAGCACCGGCACTGAGAGGGCTGGCAACTGAGTATGCGGCTGGCTTTTTCAATCAGGAGGAAGACACAAGCTCCTAACTACTCTGAACTCCAGTCCCAGGTGAGACTCTGGGGACCCAGACTCATTTGGGGAAAATTGGACTGTCTGGCATCAGGCAGAACTTGAGGGCAGCTTTCTCTCAGAGGTGCTTGCAGTGATTACCAAGAGACACTGAAACCCGGGGGGCCTCTTAGGGCAAGGCTGATGGGAAGCCATTGCTGTTTGCTCTGCCCTAACACCCATCCAAGCTGTGCACAGAGGCTTATGCATATGAATGGCCTGGTCCTTTGAAATCTAAAATTACCTATCAAACTGCAGCTGACTCAGAGAGATCCAGAACATCCAAAGAAGCCCAAGGCCTGACAGTAACCTGCATTGCTTCACAGTTGGGCCTCATCTGGGCACCTCTAAAACCCAAACAAAGAAGAGGAATCTGCAGATCTCTCTGTAGCTCCTCCTTGGTGGCCTCAGGCAGAGGTTAAATTAGCACCTCCTTAGAGATCCAAGAGCCAGTGTACCCTGTGGTCAGAGTGGCACCATCCAAATTACAACTCCTCAGATCCATAAGGGACACACTCAGGGGGCAGACTCAGTGAGCAACAAAGCCTCACTGAAGCAAGTCTTGCCTCATAAGGGTGTCATCAGCACAGAAGTTCTCCCATTGTAGACACAGCTGATTCTCACAGACAGCTGGCTTGGAGGTCAATTTCTCCCAGTGATATCAACAACAATCAAGATTTAACTACAACAAGACTGTGCACATAGCCCAAAAAAGGGGTGCACTAAGAGTGTCTACCTCAGGTAACTGGGGAGGCTGAGCCACTGGGCACTATAGGACACCTGCACAAAAAGCCACTCTATCAATACAGGGAAGCAGCCAAAATGCGGAGACAAAAAAACAGGTCACAAATTAAAGAAATGGAAGAAAGCAAATGACTGGATATAGAGTTCAAAACCATGGTTATAAGGTTTTTCAATAATTTGCTAGAAACCATCGGTAAATTTAGTGAGACCCTCGAGGATATGAAAAAAACACAACTAGAAATTAAACATACACTGACTGAAATAAAGAATAATATAGAGAGATCCAACAGCAGACTAGAGGATCGCAAGAATCGAGTCAAAGATTTGAAATACAAAGAAGCAAAAAACACCCAACTAGAAAAGCAAAAAGAAAAAAGCATCCAAAAATATGAAGATAGTGTAAGGAACCTCTGTGACAGCTTCAAGTGTACCAACATCTAAATTACAAGAGTGCCAGAAGAAAAGAGAAAGCAAGATATTGAAAACCTATTTGAAGAAATAATGACAGAAAACTTCACACACCTGGTGAAAGAAATAAACTTACAAGTCCAGGAAGCGCACAGAACCCTAAACAAAAGGAATCCAAAGAGCACCACGCCAAGATACATCATAATTAAAATGCCAAGGACAAAAGACAAAAAGAGAATATTAAAAGCAGCAAGAGAAAAACAGTTAGTTACCTACAAGGGAATATCCATACCACTGACAGCTGATTTCTCAACAGAAACTATGCAGGCCAGAAGGGAGTGGCAAGAAATATTCAGAGTGATGAATAGCAAGAACCTACAACCAAGATTACTCTACTCAATAAAGCTATCATTCAGAATTAAAGGACAAATAAAGAACTTCACACATAAGAAAAAGCTAAAGGAGTTCATCAATACCAAACCATTACTATATGAAATGCTGAAAGGTACTCTTTAAGAAGAGGAAGAAGAAAAAGGTAAAGATAAAAATTACGAACAACAAATACATATCTATCAAGTGAATCTAAAAATCAAGTGAATAAAAAAATCTGAACAGAATAAACTGGTGAATATAATAGAATCAGGGGCATATAAAGGGAGTGGACTGACAACCCTCGAGGGGAAAGGAATATGGTGGGGGAGGGAAGAGACTGGACAAAAATCATACACCTATGGATGAGGATGAGGGGGCGGTTTTTAAGGACATGGGTTGGGGTAGGAACCGGTTGGAGAGGAGTATGGGGGGAAAAAAGAGGAACTGTAATAATCTGAAAAATAAAAATTTATTAATAAAATAAAATCACCATTCCTGTTTATTTACTTATTGATATGTTTATTGACTTCAGAGAGGAAGGGAGAGGGAGAGACAGAGAAACATCAATGATTAGAATCATTGATCGGCTGCCTCTGCACACCCCCTACTGGATATTAACACTACAACCCGGTCATGTGCCCCTGACTGGAATCGAACCTGGGACCCTTCATTTTGCAGGCCAATGCTCTATCCACTGAGCAAAACTGTCTAGGCCCCAATAACAATTATTTTAAACTTTGTGAGTCAGATGATCTCTGTCAACTCCTCTGTCACAGGGTACCAGCCACCATAGACAATATGTACACAAATGAACATTGACAGGTGCTAATAAAACTTTATTGACAGACTCTGAAATGTGAATTCATTTAATTTCATGTGTTCTATTTAAAAATCATTTAAAAATATAAAAAGCCAGTCTTAACTCTTAGCTGTACAAAATCAGGCGGTTGGTTTCATTTAGTCCATGGACTGCTGACTCTGTACTAGACCAGTGATCGGCAAACTGCAGCTCACAAGCCACATGCGGCTCTTTGGCCCCTTTAGTGTGGCTCTTCCACAAATATCACAGCCTGGGCGAGTCTATTTTGAAGAAGTGGCGTTAGAAGAAGTTTATGTTTAAAAAATTTGGCCCTCAAAAGAAATTTCAATCATTGTACTGTTGATATTTGGCTCTGTTGACTAATGAGTTTACCGATCACTGTACTATACTCAAACATTTAGACTCATGTCTCTAAAAGAGAGCCTAAAATAATTCAGGATAAATAAATGGATAGGTATCAAAGAGTCCATATAATTTAGCTGGCCCTCTGTATCCACCAGTTTTGCATCTCCAGATTCAAACAATTTTGGATAAAAAATATTCCAAAAAGAAAAAAAATCCTAGAAAGTTACAAAACCTGAATTTGTCGCATGCTGAGTGCTACACTGAATCTATGTAAATTAAGTGAAATGTGGCACATCCTGTGTAGCCTATATGCAAATATAGGTTATGTGCAAATACTATACTACTTTATATAAGGGACTTGAGCATCCAAGCATTTATTCCTGAGGTTCCAGGACCAAACCCCCTGTGGGTTCTAAGGGACAACTATACAAAGAATATTCTAGAAACCTCAGTGTTCAGAGGGTCAAGGACACTTTGAGGGTGAAGATCAACATCCCCCTGTCATGTCTCCCTCCTAAAGGAGGAAGATGCAGGATTTCAGGAAGTATCTGTAAATGGGGGTGCCCACAAGCCAGAGTTGGAGCCATATTACAAGGGAGAGAAGACAGCCCTCATGTCCTGTCAATTCTCACACTCTTTCCTCTCCACCACTGTGCTCTGATGTGTGTGTCTTGCATCTTCATGATTTGGGGTTTTTGGGCATTTCACAGAGAAAGAGAAACTTGTGGATGCAAAAATATTGTAAAAGATTTCACCTTGGGATAGACATTTCTCCAAAGAAGATGTACAAACACTAATAAGCATATGAAGAGATGTTCAACATTGTTAGTTGTTTGGAAAATGAAACAAAAAACCACAACAAGATGTTACTTCACATCTAGTAGGTTGGCTATAATAAAAACAAGGGAAAATAACAAGTGTTGGTGAAGATGTGGAGAAACAGGAACCTTCCTACATGGCTGGTGGGAAAGAAAAATGGGCAGCTACTGTGGAAAACATTTGGCAGTTCCTCAAGAAGTTAAACATGGAGTTACCATATGACCTGACAATTCCACTTCTAGGTATTTACTACCCAAGAAACATGAAAACCTATGCTCATACAAGAACTCTTCCACAAATATTCATAGCAGCAACATTCACAACAGCCAAAAAGAAACAACTCAAATGTCCATCACAAATAAATGGATAAACAAGTGTGGTCCATCCACACACTGAAATATTTTTCAGCCAAAAAAAGAAAGAAAGCACTGACATTCATTACAGCATGAAATTCAACATATTATGCTCCGTGGAAGAAGCCAGTCACAAAAGAAGCCACATATTATATGATAGCATTTAAAGGAAATATCTAGAACAGGCAAATTCATGGTTGGGGATTGGGAGTGACTACTATTGGGCACAGGGTTTGTTTAGAGGTGATGAAAATGTTCTAGAATAAGATTATAATGGTTGCATAATATTTTTAATGTCATAAAAGCCACTGAATTATACTTTAAAATTGTGAATTTTTGCCCAGCCAGTGTGGCTCAGTGGTTGAGCATCAACTCCTGAACCAAGATGTCACTGGTTCCATTACTGATCAGGGCACTTGCCCAGATGGTGGGTTCAATCCCCAGCAGGGGGCATATAGGAGGCAACTGATTGATGATTCTCATCAATGATGTTTCTATCTCTCTATCCCTTTCCCTTCTTCTCTCCCTAAAAATCAATAAGAACATTAAAAAAAGAAGTGTGCATAGCATTAAAAAAATGTTAATTTTATGTAATATGAATTTTACTTCAATTAAAAAAAAAGTCTCAGCAAGCATTGACAAATGCCAGACAATAAGAAAAATAGATAATATATAACTTAAAATGGTCCCTATAATCTTTACCTACGAAGAACTGAAATATGATGTTGGTTGAAATAATGAGAAAGTTAAGCCTGAGAACTTAGTCAAAATTTTAAAAGTTTTTAGAAATAAACTTTGTTTACAAACAAAACACCCCCAACACACTATCCTAGTGAGACTTTCTATTTGAAAACCTCCAGTGACAGTGGTGGTGGTATGTAAAAAAAAAACCGCCAAAACATTTGATTAGACATGTCCTGTAAAGAGAACCAACAGGGGCAGCAATGAATGAGGAATGAACAGCTTGGGTAGGCATTTCACCCTCAGAAATTTGAAACCAGAATATGTCTCAGTTCAGGAGTCAAAGAATTAGAGACTTTCTGGCCAAAATCCCTAAGAAAATATCATCACTGGAGAGTAAAGTAGCAGGTAGTTTTCTAGAAGATTCTATATTCATGAAAATTAAAAAAGAAAAACCAGATTAGGTTAGTGTCTCAGAAGTCTCAAAGGATGTTAAGAAGAAAAATATCCTTATTTAATTTGTTTTCTATTGAATTTAAAGTGGAAGAAAAGCTTGCATTAAGGATGGATGACTTCATCTACAATTAGGGCATCAGAATTCTGGTTTTAAATTATTTGCCAAGAGAAACGGTCTTCACTATCATGAGAAGTCACCTACACGAGAAAGAAAGTTCAACAGCAGGACCTAGAGACAGCAGCAGCCCACGCGACAACAGGAGCTTGGGTCCCTTTGCTGGCATATGGAAGACAATGGCCCGATTTGGCAGATTATGGATGGAGAGTGGCCCAGAGGTTGTATGCCGGACTGCTGGGTCAGGTTTCTGCTGGGAAGGCAGCAGAATGAATGTTTTGGTGGAATATCAAGATAGCAAAGAGCTGAAAGCCATATATCCATGGGGAATTCAAAGGGGAGGGAAATGGTATTGCTATGTGAGAATCGGCTCAGAGTCAAGGCAACAAGTGTGAACCTGTATGAGCACAAATCAGCTCGGAGGCAGGGCCTCCCCCAGAAGTACACATAGGCATGGACACAGCTCTGGTGACAGACTGGGGCTGAGTCTGGCACACGAAGACTGTGAAATGGGCAGAGCGGAATTGACTAGAAAGTAGGGACTGGTCTAGAGAGAAGTTCTGATCTCAGGCAGAAGTATATTCATCATGCACTTTCCTAAGGGGAGGATGCACGTTTTCACGAGGTTGTCAAAAGGTCTGTCACCCGCTATTTTATGAATGGGACTAGGAGTTAAGTGTAAAGGCCAGGCATATTGTGACAGCCCCATGATGTGGGTAGAAATTGGAGGAGGTGATGCCAGCTGGTCATGCTGGAGATGGTGTAGATGCAGGTAAGGACAAGAATGGATAGTGACTTTCACTGCAGGAATGGAGTGTGAATGTGACGAGAGAAAGCTAATGCAGAGAAAGGAAGTCCCCTGAACCCAGCAATTTCCTCCGGGAACTTGCTGACACCTCATATATACATGTGCACAGAGATGTTTGGACAAGGATGTTTACTGCAGCGTCACTGTTAAAGTGAAAAAGGATGAAATCAATGTCCCTCAATAAGAGGCTAAGTCAATACCTTAACCACAGCTGTGCAGTGGAATCTCATGCAGTTATGTGGAGAAAATGAGATGGACACATGAATAGTAATATGGAAAGATATGGCATATAGATGGAAAGAGCAAGTTGCAGGAAAATGGGCAGAATAGATCCCATTTTTTTGCAAAAGGAAAACAGAAAATTAGTTCAGTCATGAAAAGGAGTGAAGCACTAACACTTGCTACAACATGGATAGACCTTGAAAACATCTCAGTGAGAGGGAGAAACCAAGATGGCGACATAGGTAAACACCTGAACTTGCTGCCTCGCACAACCACTTCAAAAATACAAAACCGACATCATTCAGAACCACAGGAAGGCTGGCAGAGTGAAAATCTACAACTAGAAGGAAAGAGAAAAGCACACTGAGACTCAGAGGAGGTGTGGAAATATAGTGCAGAGGTACGGAAAGGGCTGGCAACTGAGGATATGGTTGTCTTTCTCAACCAGGAGGGAAACACAAGCTCCCAACTGCTCTGAACTCCAGTCCCGGGTGAGACTCTGGGGACCAAGACTCATAACGGGGAGAAACTGGACTGTCTGGCCTATGGCAGAACTCAAGGGCAGCTTTCTCTCAGAGGTGCTTGCAGTGAACACTGAGACTTGGGGGCCTCTTAAGGTAGAGCTGAGGATTAGCCATTGCTGTTTGCTCTGCCCTGTAGATTCCCTGAGACCCAGCCCCACCCAAGCTGTGTGCAGAGGCTTTTGCATATGAATGGCCTGGTCCTTTGAAATCTAAAATTACCTAACAAACTGCAGCTGGGTCAGAGAGACCCAGACTATCCAATAGAAGGTCCAAGGCCCCACAACAGCTTGCATTGCTTCACAGCTGGGCCTCATCTGAGCACCTCTAAAACCCAAACAAAGAAGAGGAATCTGCAAATCTCTCTGTATCGCCTGCTGGGTGGCCTCAGGCAGAGGTTAAATTAGCACCTCCTTAAAGATCCAAGAGCCAGTGTACCCAGTGGTCAGAGTAGCACCATCCAGATTACAACTCCTCAGATCCATAAGGGACACACTCAGGGGGCAGACTCAGTGAGTAACAAAGTCCCACTGAAGCAAGTCTTGCCCCTTAAGGGTGTCTCCAGCACAGAGGTTCTCCCATCACAGACACAGCTGATCCTCACAGACAACTGGCTTGGAGGTCAATTTCTCCCAGTGATACCAACAACAATCAAGGTTTAACTACAACAAGACTGTGCACACAAACCACAAAGGGGTGCACTAAGAGTGTCTACCTCAGGTAACTGGGGAGGCTGAGTGACTGGGCCCTATAGGACACCTAGCACACAAAGCCACTCTATCAACACAGAGAAGCAGCCAAAATCTGAAGACAAAGAAACAGGCCACAAATGAAAGAAATGAAGGGAAGCATATGACTGGATATAGAGTTCAAAACCACAGTTATAAGGTTTTTCAAGAAAAGGCCAATAAATTTAGTAAGACCCTCAAGAATATGAAAAAGGACCAACTAGAAATTAAGCATACACTGACTGAAATTAAGAATAATAAACAGAGATCCAGCAGAGGACTGCAAGAACAATTCAAAGATTTGAAATACAAAGAAGCAAAAAACACCCAACTAGAAAAGCAAAAAGAAAAAAGTATCCAAAAATATGAAGATAGTGTAAGGAACCTCTGGGACAGCTTCAAGTGTACCAACATCTAAATTACGAGAGTGCCAGAAGAAAAGAGAAAGCAAGATACTGAAAACCTATTTGAAGAAATAATGACAGAAAACTTCCCTCACCTGGTGAAAGAAATAGACTTACAAGTCCAGGAAGCACACAGAACCCCAAACAAAAGGAATCCAAAGAGGACACACCAAGACACATCATAATTAAAATGCCAAGGACAAAAGACAAAAAGAGAATATTAAAAGCAGCAAGAGAAAAACAGTTAGTTACCTACAAGGGAATATCCATACCACTGACAGCTGATTTCTCAACAGAAACTATGCAGGCCAGAAGAGAGTGGCAAGAAATATTCAGAGTGATGAATAGCAAGAACCTACAACCAAGATTACTCTACTCAATAAAGCTATCATTCAGAATTGAAGGGCAGATAAAGAGCTTCACAGATAAGAAAAAGCTAAAGGAGTTCATCAACACCAAACCAGTACTATATGAAATGCTGAAAGGTACTCTTTAAGAAGAGGAAGAAGAAGAAAAAGATAAAGATGAAAATTATGAACAACAAATACATATCTATAAAAAATAAATCTAAAAATCAAGTGAATAAAAAAATCTGATGAACAGAATAAACTGGTGAATATAATAGAATCAGAGGCATAAAAAGGAAGTGGACTAACAATTCTTGGGGGGAAAGGGGTGACGGGAAGAGAGTGGACAAAAGTCATACACCTATGGATGAGGACGGTGCGGGGGTCGGGAGGTGTAAGGGCAGAGGGTGGGGTAGAAGCCAGGTGGAGGGGAGCTATGAGGGGAAAAAAGAAGAACTGTAATAATCTGAACAATAAAGATTTATTTAAAACAAACAAAAAAATCTCAGTGAGAGAAGCCAGAGTGTATGATTCCATTTAACAGGCATGTTCCCAGAGACAGGCAGTGGGTTAGTGGTTGTCAGAGGCTAGGGAGAGGGATGAGGGTGAATGCTAAGGAGGATGGGGCTTCTTTTGGAGTGATGAAAATATTCTGGAACTGGATAGTGGTGATGTTTGTGTAACTTTGTGAACATACTAAAAAAAACACACAAAAGTCTGCCATTACTTGATGTAGGTCTTGCCCTCTGAAGAGCACTCTGGCTCAAGCGTTTTATTCACTCGCGTATTAAATATAAAGTCCTATAGGAAGTCCCAGCTGTCTGACCCCCAGGAGTGTACAATTGAGAAAAGGACATAAGACACATAAATCACAACATGTCCAAGTAGCCTTGGATGCTAAATCTACAAACGTGCCACCTCAGGAGTCACTGCCACTTCTGGCAGATCAGTTCTATGGTCCCTAACTAGGAGATGATTCTGTCATCTAGGGGACATTTGGCCATGTTTGGAGACATGGCTCTGTTACAACTTGGGAGTGGGTGAGTGCTCTGGCAGGTGGAGGGCTAGGATGCTGCTCAACAGCTACAGTGCTCAAGATGGCCTCCCATCCTCCACCCGGAATGGTCCAGCCCCAAAGAGTTGTCAACAGTGCTTAGGAGGAAAAGCTCTGTCCTAACCTGACATTTTCCTATTCAGCTAAGCAATTGAAATCTCAAGTCTCCAATGTGAGAGAGCATTGGACAAGGGTCTTCAGAGAAGAGTAAGATTGTCATCAGTAGTAATAACATTCCAGAGAGAGGGGAGACAAAAGTATAAGACCTGTTTAAGGGATGGCAAGCACATTCGGAGAAATAGTGAAAGACAAGTCAATGAAAATGGAAATAGAGCTAAATGGAGATAAGCCTTGAACCAAGCTAAGCAGGATATGGTTATGACAAAGGAGAAGGGTCAGTCTATCAGTTTGGCTAACAAAAGTACATCCTTCCCTCCTGATGTAGCCAAGGAGAACCGAGGCAGGAGGAGATAAAGAGGTAACTCAGGTCTGAAGGTTACGAAGTGATGTGAAGCAAGCGTATTGGTGGTGAGCTAAAGTCTGAGGAAATAGTGCGTCTAGGACAGGAGAGGCGAGATGGGCCCCTTATAGCAAGAGATAGAAGTTAGGTTATGTAGACTCCACAAAGAGAGAGGAGAAGCTTACAACCAGAAGTCTGGTGGGGGTACCACCTTGTTGCCTTATCGCCACTTCTACCTCCACCATCTAAAATAGCCACTAACTGCTGAACCTTTCCCTTGCACTGGTCTACCAGTGATTAGAGCCCAGCTGACAAATACATGCTCAGTTGTGATCTAAGGCCAGCAATTAACTGAGTCACAAAGGGCTTCTAGAAATACTTTCTATTTACTCTCAGTTGTCATTTTAAGAATTGGCTGTATAACCATACTGTGATTCACACAAATAGCGAGCTCCTAAAATAATATATCCACAGTTTATGCTTTAACTTCGGATCTGAATGTCAGTGGCCAATTGTTGCTAACAATTATAAAATTCTCTAATATCTTCTCTCCTCTTAACTTTCCAGATGATGTTATATTAAAACACTTACAGTATTTAACTAATTATAAGGTGTTTGAGACTTGGGGCTCACAAGTATCTGCTGAATGGACAGAGGACCAAGAGAGCTCCTCACATAAAGAAGTCCCTCATAAGTGAGTTCTTCTAGAAAATGAAGACTTCTTTGAAATAGTGGAAGCATATCCTTTAAGCAGTTTTCTGTGGGGCTGGAATTCCGAACTTATTTTTTCTCAAAGCAGACTACGTCTGCCTGCACATATTCTGAGAAGAACAGCAGAGGTGGGAAAGCACTGTGTGTTTTCTTTGGGTTCTCCTTGGCCAGGGTGGAGCTGGAACATATTTGTGGGCTGGTAATTTTTTTAGAAACTGCTTCCAAGGCCTTACCCCACGGATCACCTTTTGGACAGAAACATATCCTAGAAACATGGCACTGTTTCTAAAAGATAAACAGTTCCTATTTTTAAAATGTAAGCATAATTAAGTGCTATTACGACTTTAGGAATGGACTTCTATATCGTTAGGATGATTTCAACACATTTCCAGGGAACTAGGTGCTCATGAGTCAAGCCTTCTGCCTTTCTGTGGGGACTGGTCCCAGTCTAATCATTTTGGTCTCCATCAGTCCTCACGCTTTCTGGTGCTTAGTCCTTGAGCTACTCTCCCTTTGCCTGCAGAGTCCATTTCCAATTACTCCTTCCATCTAAGAATCTCTTCAATATCTCTTCTGTCCAGCATTATAACCAATGGCCAAAGGTGAGAACAACCCAAGTGTCCATGGACAGATGGATGAATGGATAAACACAATGTGCTCCACTCCACCTAAAAAATGAAATATTATTCAACCTTGAAAAAGGAAATTTTGACACATGATATAAGGATGAAATTTGAGAGCATTATACTTAGTGAATTAGCCAGATACAAAAGAAAAAATATTATAAGATTCCATTCAAATGAGGTCTCTAGAGAAGTCAAATCCATAGAAACAAAGTAGATGATGGGAGCCAGGGATTGGGGGAGGGGAATAGGGAATTAGTGTTAAAATGGGGACAGAGTTTCAGTTTCAGTTTGGGAAGATGATAAAACTCTAGAAGTGGATGGTGGTGATGGTTGCCCAAATATGTGAATGTACTTAGTGCCACTGAATTGGACAATTAAAATGGTTAAAATAGTAAATTTTAATGTTTCAAAATTTTATATTTTGCCAGTTTAAAAAAACTCACTTTCCTCTGATTCTTAATTGGTTTCCTGCTCCTTGAAGGCTGTGCTCTGGCCCTCTATGCTCCCTCTCCACCCTCTCTCTGGGTGATCTCATCTGTTTTCATGACTGAAATGACCAATTATACGCTGACAGCTCCTAGATCCTGACTCCAACCTGGACTATCCTCCTCAGTTATAGACCCTGAAGTCCAGTTGTGCATACTGGAAAAGGGCCCCCGTTAAGTGTCCCACAGACATCTCAAGCTGGACAAGCCCATGACTGAACTCCTGAATGCACCCACCCGGACTCAAAAGCAGTTTCTTCTGTGGTTCCTCACTCATTGAAGCAACATGTTCCACCTGATCCCCAAAGTCAGACATCTGGGAATTGCTCTGGGGTCCTCCTGTCTTCTGTCCCACAGCAAGTCACCAGGCCCCAGAAAACCCCACAATTCTGTCTTCCCCAATACTCCCAAACTGGGGCTGTCAGGCAGGTCCTGTCGTCCTTTGCCTGGACTATGGCAACATTAATCTCTTCTATTGCCAACATCCAGACTCCAAGATTTCTGGTGCATCTACAAAAATCATGCCTGATCATAAAGCTGCTTCCACACACACCTCTTAGCCCAGCACCAGAGAGACAAGTCCCATTTGTCTAGCTGGGGATCACAAATGTTTCCTGTAAAGGCCCAAACAGTAAATATTTTAGGCTTTGCAATCCATATTCTATCTCTGTCACAAACACTCAATCCTGCCATTGCCATGCCAAAGCTGCCAGAAATGGTAGGTAAATGAATGGGTGTGGCTGTGTGCCAATAATACTTTACTTACAAAAACAGGCTGCAGTTTGCTGATACTTGCTCTCCCCCTAATCATCGTTGTATTCTGCATTCAACTTGCTGAAAACACAGCCACATCACTACTCTACTTACTGACGGCCTGCAGGACATCAATACCCAGAATCAGCTTAAATCCACCTCCTGGACACCTCTCTTGGACCCTCCTTTGTACACTCACTCACTGTGCCATACAGAGACACCAATTCCTAGTCAGGGCACATATGCAGCACAGTCCCTTTTTGAAGCGGGTTTCCTTTCCTAGTTGGTATTTGGTCTTCAGAACCTCCTAGGATAGTGCTCAACCAAGAGAACACTGAATGAATGAATGACAAATGTCAGAGACTCAGAAAGCAGGTCTTCCAGCAAAGGACCGGACACCACAGATCTGACAATTACAGGCAGAGGAGAAATCTACCAACAATCTAATTCATACTTAGAATAGCATCCAGACTCTTCCCTATGGCTTCTGCCTCTCCTCCTCCTCCTTTTTTTTTTTTTTTTAAACCACTCCTTCTTTTGCTCCCAGGAATCAGACATACAGCTGCCTCTTTCAGCCCTGGTCAGCCCCAGCTCATTCCTCTTGTCCCAGGACCTTTACACCTGCTGCCCCACCCCCTTCCACCTGGAAGGCTCTTCCCTCTGAAGTCCACAGGGCCACTCCCAGTCACCATTTCAATCTCAGCTCAACTGTCACCTTCGGAAATGTCTCTCTGGACACCAGTAGTAGTCCAGTTCTTAACCATTCTCTCTCTCTCTCTCTCTCTCTTTCCCTTTCTCTCTCAAAATAACTGCAAATATCTTAGTAGAAATAGGCTTACTGTAACAGTCCCTTACAATTGCTTTGTTGGCCATTACATGTAAGTTTTACATAGTTTTAATGGCTTTATACATTATTTTTTAAACATGGACTATGACAGCTGTAATTTGATTCATAGTATCTGAAATCCACTTGCTGTTTGTATCACCTACAAGTTTGGGAAGTCAACTATATTTTTCAGAAAGTCATTGCAGTCACAAAAGTAAAAAATAAGGAGTTGCCAGAGCATAAAATATACAAAACCTATGTATCATAAAACAGGAATGCATTTTAGGAAAAAATAAGTGAGCTGCAGCAAGGAGCAAGGCCAAGGCCATCTGCCCCTGAGGGCTTAACTCAAGTCCTGGCATGAAGACCAGGTCTCACCTCCAAGTCGCTGATTCCAGACTTCTACCAGTGGCATTAAAGAGCCAGTGATAACAGAGAAGAAAAATCAGTGTTTAAATGTCCTCATCTCTATGTTCTGCCTACAGCACTGGTCACTCCACAAAACCCACTCCATAGTGTGATGTTTGGGGTGTAATTTCAGAAGGATCTAAACCACAACCAAGATGTGGGACTGTGAGTAGCTTATTGATGTTTCATGATTGCAGAGAACTTACATTTGCAGAGTGTCATATTTATACCAATGGATTTCACGCTAATGGGAGGGCCTTTCCCACCCTAAAACAGGCAGTGTAAGGCTTGTCCACTCAATCAAGCAAAACATATTCATTCACTGTCTACTCAGCATTTGGTACTGGTCAAGAAACCAAAATAAAAAAATAATCTCAGGCCACTTCAATTTATCCCCTTTATAATAATAATAACTATTATTATTATTATTATAACTCTTCATTGAGTACCTGTTATGTGGCAGGCCCTGTACTAAGAAGTTTATAGATATTATTTCTAACAAAGCAATCATAAAGCTACTATCACCTATTTCACAGATGCCAAATCTTACCTGTAGTCAGAGAGCTAATAAATGGAAGTGCCACATTTTAAGCCCCTCTGTCAGGCCCCAAAGCCCACCTCTGCAACCTGTTCTACATCCAATCTGCAGTTTTTCCTTTTCCTTTCCCTGTGTCCTATTCATGTGATCTGAGCTGCACTGAGTGAGTCTCATAGATGGCTGTATGGATCAGATAAGGAACAATTTTTAATTTCTACATATGCTTTCCCACAGCTGTGCAAGAAACCATTTATTCATTTAACAAATATTTATCGAGGGCTGACTTAGTGCCAGAATTAGTCTCAGCCCCAGGAGTACAGAAGTTCATAAAACACCGAGCTTCTTTCCCTAATGGAGCTGACATTCCAAGAGGAGATAATAATAAGAAAATCAATAAGCAAAATATACAGTGTGTTAGACAGTGATAATGCTCAGGAGGCCAAGAAAGCAGGGAAGGAAGCTAAGGGATGGCATCACATTCAAGTGGGAAGGTGACATGTTTAAAAAGGACTGGAGACAATGAAGGAGCAACTTCTCCCAACCCCCCATTTCTGGGCCAATAACTTTCTGGGCAAAGGGTTTGAGAACTTCTGGGAGGCCAGTAAGTAGTGGAGTGAGCACAGGGCACCATGGTTGGAGATGAGGCCAAAGAGGAGATATTGAGATGCCCTGGCAGGTGTGGCTCAGTTGGTTGGAGCAACGTCCCATATACCAAAAGGTTTCGAGTTTGATTCCTAGTCAGGGCACATACCTAGCTTGTGGGTTCAGTCCCTAGTAGGGGGGCCTACAAGAGGCAACTGATGGATGTTTCTCTTTCACATGGATGTTTCTTTCTCTTTTCCTCTCCCCACCCCCACCCCCCAAAAATCAATAAACATATCTTTGGATAAGGATTTTAAAAAAGAGATTATGGGGTGGGCAGCAGGGTGGGGGTGGGGTGGGGTCTGGGATGGAGGGAGAACTTTGGCTTTTGCTCTAAATGAAATGGGAACTGAGGAATACACAACAATATGACCCCTCCCCCTTCCAGGTTAACAGGCTAAAATCATCTGGGCAACAGGTGATGGTGGCTTGAAACAGGGGTTAGGCAGTAGAAGTGGCCAGTCATAGTTAGATTCTAGGTCCCTACTGAAGGTGGAGTGGGCAATTTTGCTGATGACTTGAGAGAAAGAAGAATGGAGAACAATGGCAAAGTTTTGGCCTTAGCAGCTGAGAAAGCCAGTAGATACTTAAGAAGGGAGGCCAGAGCCTGGGATGAGCAGAATTGGGGGCACTATCTTGAGCTCTGTTTGGCCACCTCGTGTTTAAATTGCCGTCATAATCATCTGGATGTGCCTGTAGGCAGCTGGCCAGACTTTTCTGCTAGGAAGCTCTCAGAAGTCTATCTCCTCATTCGTCATCAGCCTGAGCTTCCCAGGCATAAATTCCCCCAGACTCACCCACTCCTTATCTTGCATCTTATACTTGATTCTGTGTCTTCCTCTACTCAAGTTCTTCCACTCTTATTTTTTTTTCTAAGAATCAGTTTGCTGACCTTGGGGTTTACAAAATGTATGTAGGTAGTTAGTTATCTGTTTTCTCTCTAATTCCCAATGCATATTCATTGGACAAAATAAGTACACACTCAGTGTCAAGCTTGTGTCTAAGAAAACATGGCCTGTGGTGGAGAAAACTGTCATTTACATTCTAGAAAGAGAATAAAAATGCCCTTTAAAAAAATCATTTCAGAGGAGGAAAAAGAGAAAGAGAAGGGTGGGGGGAGAACTTTGCCATGAAATACCTCCTTAAGAGTGCCCAGACCAGAGATAGAACCCAAAACCAGGAATCAAACCCAACACCTTTTGGTGCATGGGATGATGCTCCAACCGACTGAGCCACACTGGCCAGGGCAAAAGCCTTTTTTTATATGTAAGTCTACATTCCCTTATAATAATGCCAAAATCCAAAAAGCTCTGAAAACAGAAAATTTCTGGTAAATTTGGCACAGACTCACTTGGCAACATATCTGACCTGAACTGACAAGAGGTTATTGATGATCCTTATCTACCATATTTAGTGGGAATCTGCATCCAGTTCCATGCAGATATATGAGTGTATGTGTTGGATGCCTCCTGGGTGGGGCTTTCAGACACTAGTGTAGAACTTATACTTCCCTATCCCAGAGTTCATGAGGGTCCCCCCAAGCAAGACAGTTTCTCTGAGAACTTATTTTTTAAATAGTTTCACGTTTTACAAATAAGTAGGTGTGTATGAAGGGAACCTATTATTTAAGATATTGGTCAACCTGCAGTTAATTAAAAAGACCCAAATATATTATGATATAACTCCTTTAGTCACTGGAATTTTATGAGCAAAACAACCACACATGACTATAAAACCCCACAATAACATCCAAACTTTTGACTCAATTATAATATTAATTGAAGTTAAATTAATTAAATATTGATCAATATTAATTTTATAACGCCAATCTGAAACTACAGTTTTGATCTAAGGAATAAAGAGCCAGATAAACAATTTTGAAGCATCTCTCCATGCTGGCAGTGCTTCTGTGATAAATGTAGTTAATAGATGAATATTAAGGTAATATGTGCCCTTCACCCAGAAAGCAAATATCATCTGAATTTCAAAGGATTTGTTCTGCTAATTGGGGGTGATCAATAAATCTGTCCCATCCTCCTGATTCTCCTTTTGAGCATTTGGCAATTTATCTGGAAGAAGAAATAAATGTACCTAAAGGACTAAATAATTCAGTATTGCTTTTACTGCGGAGCAAACCATTTTTGAACGTACTCCTGACCCACATCAGTTGGAATATCATAGGGTCACAGAACCGATTACCTTTCCGTCATATATTGTGGGAAGTCTTTTTAATAAAAACTACCAAGTCCCCTCCCATACTTCATCAAGCCTGTGGGAAAAGAAGTGCTGGTCATTATGAAAATTAACTCCCTTTTCTGGTGAGGGCTTACCACACACACACTCATTTCTCTGGTCAGAGCAGGTGAGTAGCCATTTCTAAGGTTATTTTAGAGTCAGTTCAAATCTTTCCATTTGAGTCGGTAACCTCCTCCCACCCCCTACTCCACAGGACTGAGGGTAAGGGTCTTTATATGAGCAAATAAAGAATATTTCAGGGCATGAAGCAAAAAGATGAAAACATATTGAAAATATGTACAGTCGTAAAAAACTGTTGCTAATATTTTGCGCCATTATTATTATCATTATTTTGTTGGGGAAGTCAGAACCGAGAGCCTTGTATAGGTTTGATATTTTGGATTTGCAAAGATAAAGCTGATTGGGAGGGGGAAAACACTCATGAGAGTCTGCACTGACTGCGTATTGCACAAAACAAGGAAATAATTAGAGGAAGGCATCATACGGGGACGCAGGAATGAGGTCTATGGGGGAGCACAGCCCTGGACTCGTGCGCTGCTGCATCCTGCCCTCGTCCCTCATTCCTGCGGGGCAACCAGGAGGTTAAAATTAAAACGATGAACCACCCCCGTCGCCGCCCTAATGGCAGGGTCAGCTCGGCCCCGGGGACCCTGGAAATAGCCACTGGGAAACCCAACTCTCCTAGCGCAGCGGAGAGAAAAAACCCACAGGGACGCGGCCGGAGGGAGCGCGGCGGCCCCCCGAGCGCGGAAAGGAAAGGAATACAGAGCCGGGGAGGGTGCGTTGTAGGGGTGGACCCTGGGTGCACGCACACACACACACACACACGCACACGCACGAGAACCGCAGGAGAAAAGGCCACCGAGGATTTGGGGCCACAAGTTGGGACTCTTTAACAAAATAATAAGACAATAATAATAATCTCTTCTGGTGAAACTTTTCTCGCTCCGCGATCAGTCCCAATAGGGGGGTTCGAGGTGCGAAGGGAAGTGGAGTTAAGCGGGGAGGGACTGTCGAAGGGGCGAAACGCTCCAGGACTTATTTCGGGGGGTGGGGGGGGGGGGGGGGGGAGTGAAGAACGGGTTCCCAGAAAGCCAGGGTCTCTGGAGTTTGTTGTGAAAAAGCGAGGAGGAGGAGGAGGAGGGGCTCTCCTCTAGACAAGCGCACCGACTTTTGAGGAAGAAGTGAGAAAGCGGCTCCAGGGGCGCCCCTCAAATTCAGGATGTTTGGGGAGTCGGCGCGGGACGGGGGTCCCAGAGCACTCCAAAGCCAGGAATTTGGGGGAAAGGTGAAAAGAGTCTTCGAGGCCGTTCGAATTAGAAGTTTGAGGTCGAGAGAGTGAAGGGTTCCGGGAACCCCAACTTTAGAGGTGTTAGGGAGTCAAGGGAAGAAAAGGGGGCCCACGGTCGCTTCTAGTTCAGGAAGCTGATTGGAAGTGTGAGAGAGGTTATCGGGGCACCCGCAACCCAGAGATTTTGAAGGTACGATTGAAAGGAGTCCCCGGGCACCCTACCCCGGAAGTTTTATAAAAGTGAGGCGACGCATCCCCCCTCCTCCCGAGTTTGGTTAAAAGGAGGGAGAGGGTCGCAGGGAGCCCCTAAACTCAGCCGCCCCCTCGGGACTGGGAGTGCGACGGCGGGTCCCGCGGGCGCGCTGTCCGGGACGTTTGGGTGAACGGCGGGGGGTGCGATGCTCGCCCCCATCCCCTGTCCAGGACCCCCACCGCCCCCGGCACTCCCCGTCCCGGCCAGCCCGGGCGGTCGCATCGGTCACCTGGAGTTCGGGCCGGGAGTTCGGGCAGCGGCTCCCGCGGCGGCGGCTGCTGCGTGTTGGTCCCCGTTGGTAAGTAACAGTCTCCACGGCTACAGTCTCTATGGCGGCGGCGGTGGCGGCGGCGGCTCCTCCTCGAGCTCCCGCCGACAGCCTCGCGCCGCCCGCCCGCCGAGACTGGGCGGAGCGTTGTTACCGGCAACGGTTACCAGGCGCCACGCCCCACCCCTTCAACGGCCCGCCCATGCCCGCCTCCAACGGGCGCGGGAGGGCAGGGCGAGAGGCCTTGCGGCGTCTAATTGGTTGGACGCTGTGCCTGTCTGAAAGGGCGTTCCCGGCGAGGAAGGGACCGGGCCCGACCTATCGCCGCGAGGAAGGGCGGGGCTTGGCGGGCGGCGCGCGGGCTCGCAAGGTTGAAGAGCGGGCGGCGCGCGGGGGCCCTGGGCTAGCGGCGCGGCTCCCGGAAGGCCGAGTTTCCGGAACCCGCGGCCGCCGTGTATTTCCCGGGCGATTAAGGGATAACCAGGCCCAGTCGGGGTCCGGCGTCAGCCCGCTCTGACCTGCGGGCGCCCGCTGCCTGTTTTCCAGAGCCCACATACTGAAAAATGCTAAATATTTTTTATTTAAACGGTTAAGAAAAATTAAAAGGACAGCCTTGTGGCATGTGAAAAAACACATGAGACTTTTTATTTGACGGAATCCAGTATTTCCACCGCCTTCAAAGTTTGGCAAACTGGCCTGTGGACCGAATTCTGTCTGCCTGTGTTTGTAACTAAAATGTTGATTGAAACACAGACTCTCAGCTTCCTTGGAGAGAGTTAGAAGGCAGCTTTCACTCTGCACGATGGTGGAGAGTGGAGTAGTTGCACAGAGACCAAATGGCATAAGCAGAGCCAAAAATATTTACTCTCTGTCCATCACAGGAAATGTATGCCAACTCTCCCCCCTCCCCTCACCCCCAAATGTTAGCTTCAACTATGAGGAGGACATTTGTTCCAAGATGGGAGTGAAGAGGAAGAAGGGAAGGAAATTTCAGGAATCCAGACGCCCAGTGGTGGAAACTCCGGTTGAACAAGCAGAAAGCTGGCCCTGGGGTGTGGCTGGAGCAGCGTGAAGGGGAAGGGCAGGAGTGGGTGCAGGGTGGTGAGTCAGAGAAGAGAGCGGGTATTCCCTTTGAGGTCTCATAGGCCATGGGAAAGGGTCCTTGCCAGATTGGGAATGTCAAGGTAAGAAACATTCAAACCTGTAGAGCATTTTTGTGAGGTTATTTGAGCCAAAATATTGATAATTGCTAGAAAGCAAAATTTCAACAGGTTGAGAAAATGCTCCAGAGAATGGCAGTTTGCATTTTATTTGATACTAGAGCGCACAAAACTTGTGCATAGGGGTGAGGGAGTGTCCTTCAGCCCAGCCTGCACCCTCTCCAATCTGGGACCCCTCGAGGGATGTCCGACTGCCTGTTTAGGACCAATCCTACTGGACATCCCTCTCACAATCTAGGACTGTAGGCTCCCAACCACTCACCTGCCTGCCTTCCTGATTGCTCCTAATCACTTTTGCCGGCCAGCCTGATCAATCCCTAACCACTCCCCTGCCAGCCTGATTGATGCCTAACTGCTCCTCTGCCAGCCTATTTGCCCCTAATTGTCCTCCCCTGCAGGCCTTACCCCTAACTTCCCTCCTCTGCCGGCCTGGTCCTTCCCAACTGCCCTCCCCTATTGGCCATCTTGTAGTAGACATCTTGTGTCTACATGGGGGCAGCCATTTTGACCACGCGGGGGCAGCCATCTTGTGTGTTGGAGTGTTGGTCAATTTGCATATTATTCTTTTATTAGATAGGATAGAAGCCTGGTGCACGGGTGGGGGCCAGCTGGCTTGCCCTGAAGGGTAGGGGGTTCCTTGGGGTGTGGGGCAGCCTGGGCAAGGGGCCTGTGGTGGTTTGCAGGATGGCCATGCCCTCCAGCAACCCAAGTGGAGGTCCTGGTATCTGGGATTTATTTCTCTTCTATAATTGAAACTTTGTAGCCTTGAGTTCAGGGCAGGCCACGGTGTGCAGCAAGCTTGGCTTCCTCCATTGCCTCCTGTTCTCTCCATGGCGATAGCCAGTTTGGTTGGATTAATTTGCATACCTACTCCTGATTGGCTGGTGGGCTTGGCTTGTGGGTGTAGCGGAGGTAAGGTCAATTTGCATATTATGCTTTTATTAGATAGGATGTTACAATCAAGAGAGAAGACATAAGTGGGTTGTATGAAATCTATTGATGATAGATTAGGGATGTAGGAGAAGGCGGGGAGGGAGATCTCTGGGATTGGATAAAAGGTAAAATGATAGTGGGTACAGGATACATAAGTGGGGATAGTATAGTTAATGGTCAACAATTAATAGTAACAATGTGAGGATTTGGGGTCTCCATGCTGTTGCATTGGATGTTTCCTATGGGGTCTGAAAAAAGGGAAGTTATACTAACATTCCAAAGGTATGTTAATGTGGATGCAAAAAGACAATAGACAGGCTTAATAAAGGTAAAGATTGACTTTTGTCAGGGAAGATTCTAGCTTAGGACACGACTACCTATCATAAACTGCTTTTAGTTAAAAAGTTTTCATTTCAGCCCAGGCAGTGTGGTTCAGTGGTTGAGTATAGATCTATGAACCAAAAGATCACTGGTTCAATTCCGGGTCAGGGCACATGTGTTGCAGGCTCAATCCCCAGTAGGGGGCATACAGGAGGCAGCTGATTGATATTTGTCTCTTATTGAGGTTTCTCTCTCTCTATCCTGTTCTCTAAAATCTCTTTCTCTAAAATCAATAAAAACATATATATACTTAAAAGTTTTAATTTCAGATCATCCTAAGTGGTTATTTTCAGTCTCTGAGTTTGTAAGGCTGCCATGCAGGCTTCCCCTGAGCTTGTCAGGTTTAGTATGTGGCCCCTTTTGTCCAAAGGAAGCCATTAGATGGGTTTTAAGCAGTGGGAAGATGTAATATGATTTGTGATTTTTAAAGCTCATGTGTAGAGAACAAATTGTAGGAGACAAGAAAGACAGAAACTTTGGGTGTCTGTTACAGTTTCTCTGTACTAAAAATTATGATGGCTTGGATTAGGGACCTGGAGATGAGTGAGTAGATTGGAGATACATCTTGGGAAACATGATAATGGACTGGACATAGGGAATCGAGAAATAAAGTTTTAGGGTGCCATAGGAGGTGCTTTGGAATCATCTTTGTATAGTCCATTCTGCTATAACGTTTGTTTTTGTTGAGGGTGGTAGAAATGGCACTAGGTGTTAGACCCAGACCTGGGTATAGCAACCTTAGTCCTTGAATTGTGGCTAGAAAAGAATTTAGAGCCAAGACTGAAACTATAAGAGAACATTTATTTGGAAAATCACAGAGGTAGAAGAAATACTTTGTAGAAAATATGGGTTTAGGAAATAAGTTATAGAGGTAAAGGAAGGAAGGAAAGTAATGGTAACATGCCGGGGGGAGGAATAGAAGAGGGGGAAGAGAACAGTGGGGGTGCTCCAGGAGGGAGAACACACTGGATCCTAGTCCCAAGGGTTTTAAGGGTGGAGATTTTTGGGGAGGTCTCAGGGGAAGATTTTAATGGAATATTCAGTTGTTTTCCAGTTGTGTCCTTTCAGAGTCTAGGTCTTCACTGATTGATTGGTCAGTGCCATGGCAGGGGGACAGTATCCAATGCAACTGGTTCTGAAGTAAGCCATGGCATTGCTGCTTTTCTGGGCTTGGAGCTGAAATACAACTGAGGCCTAAATGTTATCTCTAAGGAGGAAAGGTTAGGGGGTCCAAACAACTTGACCATTGATATGCTAGAGGAAGAAAGGTCACCCTGGGGGAGAAGTTCCACCCTACAATTGTCCTTTGCTAGGCACTTAGGGCTTTCTGCCCATTGTCCTAGCTCTGCTCATATCTATCTAACTGCCTACCACATTTTGAAAATGTGAATTTATCTCAATGTGGTGGTGTTACCAAAACGTCACTTGAGTCTGACGGGGCTCTTCCCTCTTCGGCTCTTGTCACACTCACAAGAAAGAATTCAGACAAGCGACAGAAAACAGTGTTGAAGCAAAGCAAGCAAATTTATTAAGGAAGCAAAGCAAGTGAATTTATTAAGAATACACTTGCCATAAAGCACAAGTGGGCAACTCAGCTAGTCTCAGTGCCCTATCTGGTGGAGGTTCAAGAGTTTTATACTTTTTCCTTTAAGTTTCAAGGTTACACTTAGACATTGTGACAGCTTTTTCCAAAATTTATGAGACCATCTGATGATTTTATCTTAGCAAGTCCCAAGACTGCTGACTTCTTTGTTCAGTGGTTAAGAAAAACTTCCCCAGTTTTTCCTCCTTCTCCTTCTCCAGCCCCAGCAGCTATCTTTCCTCCCTAGCATTCTCCCTTCAAGTGATACTTTCTAAAAGCTTTTGAGGTTTTTGTTATTTGTCCCCCAGATTTCATCTGTCCTGGGGTTTAGCCGGCACAAATTATGTCTTTGTCCCCTATTTTTTCAGCCCAGGGTGATTTAATCTATGTATATTCTCTGTTTAGGGAGGAGAGTATAAACCATTAACTCTCAAGTGCCTTTGGTGGGGAAGATAAGGTCTTGTGAGTCCCAAGTTGGCTGCAAGTTGCCAAACTGTTTGCCCTTGTTTAATTTTCTTGTCTCAGTTTCCCCATTTCACCTGTCAAGGGATTTTCTTAGCTTCTTACTATCATCCTACCACAATGCCATAGGTACAGTAGTGTTTATGCATTTCTTAACCATTTAACATGTGCAAAATTCTTCTATATCAAAATAATGAGAGAAATTATAAAATACTTTCAGGTGAGTGAAAATAAAACATGACATAAAAAACTTATAGGATGTAACTTAGTAGGAAAATGTATAACTGTAATCACTTCTGTTTTAAATAGAGAGAAAGGCCCAGCTAACATGTCTCAGTGGTTGAGTGTCAATCTCTGAACCAGGATGTCACGGTTTGATTCCCGGTTGGGGCACATGCCTAGGTTGTGGGCTTGATCCCCAGTGTGGGACATGCAGGAGGCAGCTGATCAATGATTCTCTCTCATCATTGATGTTTCTATTGCTCTCTTCCTCTCCCTTTATCTCTGAAATCAATAAAAATATATTTTAAAATAAAAAGAGAGCAAGATCTCAAATGAATAATCTCACCTTCCATTTAAGAAACTGGAAAACAAGAGTAAACCAAGCCAGAGACTAGCAGAAGAAATGAAACAGTAAAGATTAATAGAGATAATTAATATAAACAAATTAGTTTGAAATATCAACAAAGTTGATAAACCTATATAACTAGATACACAGATCAAGATGAGAGGTAAAACTCAAATTACTAAAATCATAGATGAAAAGAGGGACATCACAGCCAACCTAGAAAAGATGATAAAACAGTACCATGAACAGTTATATGACAGCAGATTAGGCATCCTATATAAAGTGGGCACATTCATAGAAAGATGCAAATTACCCAAACTGACTACAGAAGAAACAGAAAATTAGAAAGAACCCATAATGAGCAAAGAAACTTCATCAATAATGATAATAATAATAATAATATTCCCACAAAGAAAAGCTCAGGACTACATAGCTTCACTGGTGATATCTACCAAATGTTTAAAGAAGAATTAACACTAATTTTTCATAAACTATTTTGAAAAATAGAAAAGGAGGAAATACTCTATGGGTCTATTCTAACATGATATGAAGCAAGTATTATCCTGATAACAAAACCAGACAAAGATAATCACAAGAAGAGAAAAGTGAACAAAAATGCAAAAATCCTGAACAAAATAGTAGCAAACTAAATCCAGCAATCCTATAAAATAAAAAGCCAATACAGTGGTACCTCAAGATAAGAATTTAATTTGTTCCGTAACCTTGAGGCATGGAAAACTATGAGACACTCGAGTCGAGGTCAACTGGTGGGTCATGTGCAGCCGGCCGATCCGCGCGATTACTCCTATCTCAAATGTTGCTCGTATTTCAAAGCAAAAATCGCTCGCTCGACAGCTCGTATTTCAAAAATCTCGTATGTTAGGGCACTCTTATCTCGAGGTACCGCTGTATGCTAATTAGACCGGAAGATAGAACGACCTTTGGGAATGACCAGTGGGCGGGGACTGGGTTGTGAGGGCCTATGTTTGCATGAATTTTGTGCATCGGGCCTCTACTACATAATAAGAATGATAAATCCTGACAAGTGGAATTTATCCCAAGAATGCAAGTTTGGTTGATTCAATATTAGTAGAATATTTTAGTAGAATGGGGGACAAAAGATGCAGAAAATGCATTTGACAAAATCCAATACTCATTCATGATTAGAAAAGCACACCATTCAACAAACTTGGAACAGAGGAGAACTTCAACCTGAGAAAGGTCATGTACAAAAATGCCACTGAGGATGATACTTAATGACAAAAAACTGAGTGCTTTCTCCCTAAGCTCAGGAACAAGACAAAGATGTCTGCTGTCACCAGTTCTATTCAACATTGTGCTGGATGTTCTAGTCGGGGTAAATAGGCAAGAAAAAGAAATGAAATGCACCCAGATTAATAAGGAAGCAGGGAAATTATCTCTATTTGCAGATGACATGATCTTGAATATGGGAAATCCTAAGGAACCCATTAAAAAACTATTAGACCTCTAGCTGGTTTGGCTCAGTGGATAGAGCATCAGACTTTGGACTGAAAATCCCAGGTTCAATTCTGGTCAAGGGAACATGCCAGATTGTGGGTTTGATCCCCAATTGGGAGCATGCAGGAGGCAGCCAATCAATGATTCTCTCTCATCAGTAATGTTTCTATCCCTGTCCCTTCCTCTCTGAAATCAATAAAAAAAATACCTTAAAAAAAAACTAAAAGAAAAGAAAAAGCTATTAGAAATAAACTAGGAATTCAGCAAGGTTTCAGAGTATAAGCAAATATATACAAAACTCAATTATTTTTCTATACACAAGCATGAACAATCTCAAAATGTAATTAAGAAAAGAATTCCATAACTACACCAAAGTAATTAGAAGACTTAGGAACAAATTTAATAAAAGAAGCCAAGACATATAC
>JAAGEH010000343.1:8050392-8082320 GCA_011751065.1 Lasiurus cinereus | reverse complement strand
GGAATATTTGAAAATCACATATCTGATAAGGGACTTGTATCTAAAATATATAAAGAACACCTACAGCTCAACAATAAAAAGGCAAATAACCCAGTTTAAAAGTGGGCAAATATTTCTCAAAAAAAGATATGCAAATAAACAGTATGCGCATGAGAAGATCCTCTAAATTCCTGGTCACCAGGGAAATAATACCAGAAATCAAAATCACAGTGAGATACTGATTCACGCACACTTCAAAGATCATAATAATAAGATAGATAATAAGTATTGGTGAGGATGTGGGCAAATCAGAACCCCCATAAATTGCTGGTGGGAATGTAAAATGGTACAGCCAATTTGGAAAAAATGGCAGTTCCTCAAAATGTTAAACATGGAATTGTTATGTAACTTAAGTATACATACCCAACAAAAATGAAAACATATGTCCACACAAAACTTGAACACAAATTTTCATAATGGCATTATCCCAACGTAGAAACAATCCAAATATTCATCAAAGGATGGGTGAATAAATAACATATGATAAATCCACAATGGGATATTATTGGGCAATAAAAAGGAATAAAGCCCTGATACATGCTACCATATGGATGAACCTTCAAAACTATGCTAAGTGAAAGATCTCAGTTATTGAAAAGGTCATATAGGGTTTGATACCACTTATATGAAATGTCCAGAAGAGGCAAATCCACAGAAATAGAAAGTAGATGATTGATTGGTTGCCAGCGGTTGAGGGAGGGACTTGGGGAGTGACGGCTAAAGTGTATGGGGTTTCTTTCTACGGTGATGAAATGTTATAAAATCATTGTGGCAGTAGTTGCACAACTTTGTGCATATTCTAAAAAACACCAAATTATATGCTTTAAAAGGGTGAATTTCATGGCATGTGAATTATATCTCTGTAAAGTTGTTGTTATTTAAATAAGAAGTCTGCTACCATATTAGTTAAGTTCATTTTTTTTAAATTGTGCAACTCACTGATGACGTTTTTGGGGTTTGTCGCTGTAATCCAATGTTACCAGAAGCCCTGTGGTTTTTATTGTGTCATTTTGCCCAGGGCAGTGATTTTTAGGAACATATATATCACAGTATAGCAGAAATGACTGTATGTAGTAAGTTATTTTACTTATTACATGTTAGTAAGCAGTAGGTTTAGGCTGGTCAAGTGAACATTGCCCTTGATAGAGAAACAGGATAAAGGTGGGAAGCCTGCCTGATCACTTAAAAAAAAAAAGTTTTTATTGATTTTTAGAGAGGAAGGGAGAGGAACAAAGAGATAGAAACATTGATGAGAAAGAAATATCACTGTTGGCTGCTTCCTGCACATGCCCAGGATACAGGTTTGAGCCTGTATCCTGGGCATGTGCCCTGACCTGGAATCAAACTGGCAACCCCTTGGTTCCTGGGATGACGAGCAACTGTAGAGCATACCAGCCATGTTGTTTTTTTTGTTTGTTTTTGTTTTTCTTTCTTTTCTTAAATCTGATAACTTTTTTAAAAAATCCAATTACTCTTAGCCATTTAGTTAAAGGGGACTCTCCTCAGAAATTTAGTAGCAGCCTGTAACACCACAGATCTTCCCTCCAATGACCTGCTTTGCATTAGTGCCTAACCCTGCTGCACAGTCCTCTTGTGCAGTCCCTGGAAAAAGGAGAGGACCAAAGTTTTTGATCAGCCCGTGGTCCTTGTACAAAATTAACAAGAATTTCAAGCCTTGCTGAAACCGGTTTGGCTCAGTGGATAGAGCGTCGGTCTGTGGACTGAAAGGTCCCAGGTTCGATTCCTGTCAAAGGCATGTATGTTGGTTTCGGGCACATCTCCAGTAGGGGGCGTGCAAGAGACAGCTGATCAATGTCTCTCTCTTATCCATCTTTCTAACTCTCTATCCCCCTCCCTTCCTCTCTGTAAAAAATCAATTATATATATATATATATATATATATATATATATGAAGAATTTCAAGCCTGGCTGGATAGCTCAGGTGTTTAGATCTCCCCAGTACACCAAGGTCATGGGTTTGATCCCGGTCAGAGCACACACCCAGGTTGTGGATTCAATCCCAGATTCGGGTGAGTGGGGAGGCAGCCAATCCGATCGATTAATGTTTCTCTCTGTCTCTCTCTCTCTCTTTCTCCCTCTCTCTAAAATCAATTTTTTTTAAAAAGGCTTTCATTAGGGAAATGTAGATGAAAAGAATGCAATTCTGTGTGAATATGAAAGCCTCTGACTATAACCAGGAAAGGTATGGAAAAGTTGCTTTGAGATTCATCCTTACCTTTTCTTTTCTTTTTTTTTCAATTTCTCAATTTCCTACTGGACCAGTGGTTACATATTATGTTAGGACAAGAGGGCACAGGTGTGAATTTCCTTCAGGAAATTTCAGCTCAGGATGTACGCTCTGTTCTGTCCCTCTTAGCTTCCCAATATCTCTATTCTGGCTCAAGAAATCAAACAAGTGCCTGCCCACTGCTGACGCAGAACGGAGAGAGGGAGGAGAGAGATGAACCTCTGCTCCGAATGGACTGGAATGAAGGGCTGACATTTCCCCCTAGTGGACTCTGCTTCCAGTCCACGGAGAGAGAAAGCTTTGTCCGCTTAAAGAGGCCACTCGAGGCACACAGTGGTGTTTGGAGGGCACAATGTGGAGGGGAAATGGCAAAGCAAACGTCTGCCATTCTGAGGAAGCCACAGAACCAGAAAAGTTGGGCAGAGTGGAGAGAAGGGGGTGTAAGGAAGGCAGGACCTTGCTTGCTTTGTCCTCTTATCTAAAGCTCGAGGGCAAATGACATCAGCATGGAATCATTTTAGAGGGTGTGGGCAACTCGTCCCAGTTTCCTTGGGACTTTCCCACTTTTAAAACTGAAACTACTGGCTCCTCAAAAGGTTAAACAAACAGAGTTACTTATGACTCAACAATTCTCCTAGGTATATACCCGCAGAATTGGTGACATTCATCCACACAAAAAGTTGTCCATGGATGTTCATAGCAGCATCTATAATAATAAAAGTATAATATGCTAATGAGACCACAGTCCTTCTGAACAACCTTCTGGACAAAGCCAGGGCTGCAAGGGAAGCCCAGGTTCCCGGTGCCTGCCAGCAGCTGAAGGAAGCCCGGGTCCTGGGTGCTGGAGGGAAGCTGGTGTTCACAGCCAGGGGAAGGAAGGCCTACTCTTGCACAGATTTTCATGCATTGGGCCTCTAGTGTGCTAATGATATGCTAAGGCCACTCAACTGCTCACTATGACCTGCACTGACCACCAGGGGGCAGACACTCCGACCAGTAAGTTAGCTTGCTGCTGGGGTCTGGCTGATTGGGACTGAATGAGACAGGCCTTTGGAACATATATATCACAGTATAGCAGAAATGACTGTGAGGGCTCCAGTGCCTCGGTCCTTCCCCGGCTGGTCAACCTCCCACATCTCTCCCCGGCCCTGATCGTGCACTGGTGGGGTCTCTTGGCCTGGTCTGGGCCTTCTTGCAATCCGGGACCCATTGGAGGATCTCAGAGAGCCAGTTTTGGCTTGACAGTGGAACGACCTGTCACTATGACACTCACTGACTACCAGGGGCAGACACTCAATGCAGGAGCTGCCTCCTGGTGGTCAATGTGTGCTCCTACAGGGGGAGCGCCGCTCAGCCAGAAACCAGGCTCATGGCTGGAGAGCACAGCAACAATGGCGGGAGCCTCTCTTGCCTCTGCTGCAGCTCTAAGGATGTCCGACATCCTCTGAGAGCTCCCGGGCTGCAAGAGGGCTCAGGCTAGGCTGAGGGACCCCCGCCTCTCCCCCACCTGAGTGCATGAATTTCGTGCACCAGGCCTCTAATTATAACATCCCCAAAGTGGAAATGACGCAAATGTCCATCAGAGGATGAATGGATACACAAAATGTGGTCTATTCACACACTGGAATATCACTGAGCCACGAAATGGAGTGAGGCACTGACACTCACTACAATGTGGGTGGACCTTGAACACATGACATTCAGTGAGAGAAGCCAGGCACCAAAGGCCACACAGTGTGTGATCCCATTTCTGTGTCATGTCCAGAACAGGCACATCCACAGGGACAGGAAATGGATTCCTGCTTGCCTGGGGCTGGGAGAGGAGGGATTGAGGGAGTGCTTAATGAGTACAGGGGTTTGGGGTTTCCTTTTGGATTAGTGAAAATGTTCTGGAATTAAATAGTGGGGATGGTTACACAACAATTTAAATGTACTAAAACCACAAAATTGAACTCTTTAATATGATGAAGTTCATGTTATGTGAATTGTATCTGAATAGTAATTTTAAAAAATGTCTTGGCTAACAGCAGTGGGGGTGGAGAGATTGTATAAAATAGAAAAAAGAGAGCCCTGGCCGGATTGGCTCAGTGGATAGAGCATTGGCCTGTAAACTCAAGGGTCCCAGATTCGATTCTGGTCAAGGGCATGTATCTTAGTTGCAGGCACATACTCAGTAGGGAGTGTGCAGGAGGCAGCTGATCGATGTTTCTCTCTCATCAATGTTTCTAACTCTATCCCTCTCCCTCTCTGTAAAAAATTAATAAAATATATTTTTTTTAAAAGAAAGAGAAAAAGTTCTTGGACAAGAACAATAGTGTGGTGCTTGCTGGGGGGAGGGGAGGTAGAGAAGGGTATAAGAAGGATAAATGGTGATGGACAGAGACTTGACTTGAGGTGGTGACCACATAATACAGTGTACAGATGATGTGTTATAGAATTGTATGCCCAAAACCTGTATAATTTTGTTAACCAGTGTCATCCCAATCCTATATAATAAAAGGCTAACATGCAAATTGACCGCATGGTGGAACGACTGGTCACTATGATGAGGAGCTGCCCCTGGTGGTCAGTGCACTCCCACAAGGGGAGCGCTGCTCAGCCAGAGGCCGGGCTGACAGCTGGTGCAACCGCGATGGCAGGAGCCTCTCCCACCTCCGTGACAGAGCTAAGAGTATCTGACTGCCAACTGCCGGCAGTGTCAGACATCCCGCCCGTCCAGGGTTCCTGGACTGTGAAAGGTGCATGCGGGGCTGAAGGAACCTTCTTTCTCCTCACACACCCCTTTCCCGGAATGAACAAATGTGCACCAGGCCTCTAGTAAATTCAATAAAAAAAGGAAAAGAATAATTATACTAGTGGCTCATATTTTAAGTTTGTGATTGTTTTTTTTAAATCTGAAAGTTCCATGTTCAGGCAGGGACCATCTTAGATCTGAGCAAACCAGATGTTTGGTCACTCCAGCTGCTGCAACTTGTAGGTTTGGTTGCAGACCGATAGATATTGAGTCCCTGCTATCTTCTGCTTACCAACAGTCTTACTGACTACAGTTAGATGCTCCATGAAGAAAGGGCTGTGAGGTGAGGTAATGGCAGTGTCCAACAGCTTATTAAAGACCCTGAGAAGTCCTGCAATCAGGCAGTGATGATCACAGCCTTTGGAACCTTCAGATTCTATTTGAAGTTTGGATCTGCTGTGTGCCAGAGTGCTCTTGGGCAAGTCATATAACCTTGTAAACCATAATTTCTTCTTCTGAAAAAAGGTGTCCAGTGAGTCCTGGCCAATGTGTCTCAGTTGATTGAGCAAGCAAGGTACATGCCCTCGACCGAATCGAACCTGGGACCTTTCAGCCCGCAAGCCGATGCTCTATCCACTGAGCCAAACCGGTCTCGGCAATTTTCATAACTCTTGCATTGAGTCCCATTTTACATGAGGGAGCAGGGTGTATCTATTGCCCTCTAAACATTGCTCCCAAATTTAGCAGTTTAAGCAACAAACTTTCATTATCTCATAGTTTCTGTGGGTCAGGAATCCAGGTGCAGCTTCGCTGGGTAGTTCTAGCTCAAGGTCTCTCATGGGGTGTGGGCAAGCTGTCAGATGGGGCTGCATTCTCATCTGAAGGCTCAACTAGGAAATGAGTGTCTCTCTTCCCTCCCTCCCTTCCTCCCTTCTTCCCTTCTTCCCTTCCTTCCTTCCTTTCTTCCTTCCTTCCTTCCTTCCTTCCCTCCCTCTTTGTTAAATTGTGGAGAGAACATTTAACATGAGATGTACACGTTTAACAAAATTTTAAGTGTACAATATGTACAGTGTTGTTAGCTGGAGGCACAATGTTGTAGGGCAGAATTGCTGTCCAGCGGCTACAGAAGATTTGTAGTCACTGGACAACTCTCTATAGGGGAGGATTCACTTCTAAGCTCACTCACATGATTGCAAACCTCACTTCCTTATGGCTACTGTCCTGAGACTTTCATTCGTCACAACATGGGCTTTTCAACAAGCTGCTTGAGTGGGACCTGGCAGCTGGCTTTCCCTATGCACTCAAGACAGAAGCCACCATCTTTCTTTTGTTGTGTTAATCCTCACCCAAGTATATTTTCCCATTGATTTTTAGGGAGAGTGTCAGAGAGAGAGAGAGAAACATTAATGTGAGAGAAACACACCGATTGGTTCCCTCCTGCATGTATCCTGGAGCCAGGGAGGATCCTGCAAACAAAGTATGTGCCCTTGACTGGAATCAAACCCGGACCCTTTGGCCTGCAGGTTGATGCTCTATCCACTGAGCCAAACCAGCCAGGGTGCCACCATCTTTTTATAACCTAATCTCAGTCACAACATTGCATCAATTCAGACAGTAAATTTAGCCCCCACTCAAGGGGCGATGATTACTGAAGGGTGGAAACAGGAGAAAGTGGGGATCATTGGGGGCTATCTTTTAGAGGGCATCTTAGAGGCTGCCTATGCTTTGGGGCTACAGAAGGGTCCCATCACTTGCCCAAGCTCACAGGGCTAGCTAACAAATTGCAGAGCTGGGGTTTGAAGCCAGGCGGTCTGGCTCTGACTCCAGGTGCCTGACTCAGCCCAGTACAACCTCTCCTCCTTGCTCTTTTGCAGCATGCTTGTACATGCAGAGAATATTCCAGGGAAAATGATACACAGAAATTAAGGGTATCAACAGTAGGAGGAAGGCGAGGCTTTTCCCACTGTTGAGACTGTCTGTATGTCTTTTTTGTTTTGTTTTTTAATCCTGACCCAAGTACATGCTTATTGATTTAAGAGCAAGAGGAAAAGAAAGAGAGAGAAAGAGAAAGAGAGCGAGAGAGAGAGAGAGAGAGTGAGAGAGAGAAACATCAACCTGTCAAATGTGCCCCAATCCAGAATCAAATCCAAAACCTTTGGATGCACCAGATGATGCTCCAACTGAAATAGGAATTTTAGGGGGACATAGGCAGGTTTAGGGAATTTAGAATTGGGGTCCATGGAAAAAACACAGGCTACAGACTGAGAGAAGTTACATTTCCCTAACACAAGGAAGCCAGGGGCAGTTACATTGCCACAAAACAAGGGAGAAACAACAGTTACATTTATATAAGACAAGGGAACTGGGAGTAGCCAAAGGTCTATATTTACAAAAAAAAAAAAAAAAGGAGGAAGAAAGCCCAGAAGTGAGGAGGGCATCACATGTCCCAAATGATGTTTGACCTTTGAGCTCAGGAGTTACTATAGTAACCAATTCAAAAGGGAATATTGACCAATCAGAAGAGATATCAGGACACAGAACTGAAGCCTTTATAAACCGTAGAAGCAGGAAGTTGGCGGGACTCCTCTCCCTCCCCACATGGGAGTCTGTGATGTGAGATTCATATCCCCTTCCCCACGTGGGAGTCTGTACATGTTCTTCAATAAATCTCCACCTTTGCTATACCATCTTCAGTCTGTGGATTCATTTTTCGACTCCGAGGGACAAAGAACCCGGGGAACCATCCTGCCTAGGGGAACATGGTGTTCTGGTCCAAAAACGCCGTATCACAACCAACTGAGCCACAGCAGCCAGGGCTCTCTGTATGTCTCTGTGTCATTTTCAAAGTGCAAACATTATTTTTCTAATGGGGGCGGGGGGGGGGCGGTGGATCAAAAGGCCCCAATGGTATGATGAAGTGAAAAGATATTTGGTGATAAAATATAAAATAAAAATCAAATAAGAAAATGTAAACCATGTATTTCTGAGAAAAGAATTGGCCACTAACAATGAGCTTGGAGGTCAAGGATGGCACCAAAACATCCCTCTGGGAGCTCTCCAGATTCCCCTGGGAGCACCCCCCCCGCCCCCACCCCCCCACTCCCGGTTGTGAAAACTTTTTTTTCCCCTCCCAGAGGGATTTCTTCCTAATTGACTCTTTTTATTCAACTAATGACTGTTAATTAACCAGCGCTATTAGGACTTTACAGGCCATTTATGCATTAGTGGGTGGTTTTGAGAGCCACTTACCAGTACTTGGCACAGACCTGAGTGTGAGCATCTGATCCTTTCAAGGGCGGCATAAAAGGACAATGTCCACAATGACTGGCTTTTGAATAGAGGATTTTGTATGGAAAGCACCTGTGTGCCTCGAAGACCTTTCTATTTTTGACGGCTCCCTTGCCATCTGCAGCCACATTTCTTCGTGACTCTGAATTATTTCCATAGCAAACCGCCATAACTTCCAGCAGCCTTTGAAAGAGCAGGCTGAATACAAGTCCAACACATTTTTTTCCGAAATTTCATTTTTTTTTTTTTAGCCAAATGTATTAACCATTTCTAGGCAACCAGGGCACAGGGGAATAGAATGGCCATTCCTGGGTTCCAGATTGGCTGCCGATGAAAGGAAGAAGGAAAGAGGAAAATGAAAAAGAAGGAGAACTGCAGAGAAATAAAAGCAAGGAAGGATGAGAGAGGTTTAAAAATTTAAAAAAATAGCCAGGAAGGTAAACAATTCAGTGACAAAAGCTGTCAAAATTTTTTTATTGCAATAATAATCTATACCAGTGGTCAGCACACTGCAGGTCATGAGCCACATGCGGCTCTTTGGCCCCTTGAGTGTGGCTCTTCCACAAAATACCACAGCCTGGGCGAGTCTATTTTGAAGAAGTGGCGTTAGAAGAAGTTTAAGTTTAAAAAATTTGGCTCTGAAAAGAAATTTCAATCATTGTACTGTTGATATTTGGCTCTGTTGACTAATGAGTTTGCCGACCACTCATCTACACTAATAAAAGAGTGAGATGCAAATGGACCGTATCTTTGTGATGCCCACCAGCCAATCAGGACTGAGCATGCAAATTAACCCAACAAAGATGGTGGGTTAATTTGCATATGTAGGCATTGCCCCAGGCCTCTGGTCATCATGGGAAGGTGGAAAGGCAGCTCTGGGCCAGATGGAGCAAAAAGATGGGTCCCAGCCAGAGCGAAGGCAGTGCTGGCAGCCAGGGGAAGGAAGGCCCAATCTTGCATGAATCTTCGTGCATTGGGCCTCTAGTAATAATAGTAATAATAATAATAATAATAATAATAATAATAATAATTTTGTTTCCCGTTTTACAAAATGAAGCTAAGAATTAACTTAAATTCCAACCGCTCTAGTTGTAAGGGTAACACTGCCAACTAGACAGGATTCCATGCATGAAAATAGTGGTTTTTAAGAATTATAGAAAGATCTGCCTAATATTCTGGCATAAGAGTCTAACTGGAGGAGCAGCACTTAGAAGCTTACTCACATCTTTCTAAAGGACCTAGGTTATCCATGTTATTTGGGGGATGTCTCCTTGTGAATTCTGCCACGTTCATTTTTACTTGGAGGAAATTGCAAATAGAAGAAAATATAGTCTCATGAAGCGAATGGGTTTATGGAAGAAGTTAAATGTGTGGATTTGGTGTTCCTCTGGATTTCCTTGTGGACAGCCTTGTCTTTTTTCCCCAGACCACCACTGTTGCAGAACATTCACTTTTTTCCCCAAGAGGAGCCCATCCTGAATAGGTGGAACAGAGAGGCACAAGTTTCTTCCGTGGCCACCAGGGGGCGAAGAGATCCATTTTAGGGGCCTTAACATGTGCGCTGGGCTTTAAACAGGGGTGGACCGAAATTCCTGTTGTTAAAGTTAAGGTAAATTCTATTTGTATCCCTCACTTTTGGTTTATGAAGTGTCAAATAGAGGGGACAGGAGCTGGTCTTTCCATTCATATCAGGATGTATGTATGTATGTGTTTTTTTTTTAGAAAGAGAGGGAGAAAGAAACCTCAATGTGAGAGGGAAACATCAATAGGTTACCTACCGTACAGGCCCCCACCTGTGATTGAACCCGAAATCTAGGTATGTGCTCTGTCCGAACAGTTTGGTGTTTGGGACAACACTCCAACCAACTGAGCCACCCAGCCAGGACAGGGTGTGTTTATTTTATGTGGACAGGCAATAAACATTTTAATAAATGTAAAGACACAGACTAAAATGTGCAATTCTGAGTCTTGAAAAATTCTAAATTGTAAAAATACTTCTATTTCCTATTCCTGAGTGCTTCTCAATCGTTCTTGCTGCAGGGTGCGCATATAAAGTCATATGCAGCTATTTGCATAAAATTTCTTCATGAAACCTCTTTCAACCTTTTAATAAAAAACATGAATTTTCTTGCATGAATATAATTTTTTAAAATATATATTTATTGATATTTTACAGAGAGGAAGGGAGAAGGATAGAGAGTCAGAAACATCGATGAGAAAGAGACATTGATCAGCTGCCTCCTGCACGCCCCCTACTAGGGATGTGCCCACAACCAAGGTACGTGCCCCCGACCGGAATCGAACCTGGGACCTCTCAGTCCACAGGCCAACGCTCTATCCACTGAGCCAAACCAGTTTCGGCTGAATATAATTTTTAAAAGTATTTTTTAAATTGATTTCTGAAAGGAAGGGAGAGGGAAAGGGAGAAGCATCAATGATGAGAGAATCATCCATTGGCTACCTCCTGCACAACCCCCATGAGAGATCGAGCCCAAAACCTAGGCATGTATCCCAACTGGGAATCGAACTGTGACCTCCTGGTTCATAGGTCAACCCTCAATTACTGAACCACATTAGCCAGGGATGAACATAACTTTTAAAATTAACTTCTATGCTTATAATCAATATATACAATTACAGATTGAGAAATTTGCTAATGGTCTCTTGAAATTCTTTTTAATGTTATGAAATGTTTATAAGCTTTTTAATGATATTTTTCTTTTAACTGAGCTATAATGTCAGAGTGAACAGTTTTTAAATTTTTACATTTGTGTGACTTTTTATGTGTGTATCACGTCTGTCAAAATATAGAACATTTCCATCTCCACAAAGGGCTCCCTCATACCCTTTTCCAGTTATCTTCCCCACCCATTTATTCCAACTTCCATCACTGTATTTATTTTGCTTATTCTTGAACTTCCTATTTATGAAATTATACAGAATGTACTCTTTGTGTCTGGCTTCTTCTATGCAATTGAGGAAATTTGAAACAAATCAAATGTCCATCAATAGGAAAATGAATAAATAGTGGTATATTCATACAATAGAATACAACTCAACAATTTTTTTAAAAAAGAATAATTTGGGATCCCTATTGTTAAGTGAATCAAATTATTCTTTTTTTAAAAAATTGTTGAGTTGTATTCTATTGTATGAATATACCACCATCCCAAAAAAGAATAATTTGGGATCCCTATTGTTAAGTGGATCAAATTATTCTTTTTTAAAAAAATTGTTGAGTTGTATTCTATTGTATGAATATACCACCATTTATTCATTTTCCTATTGATGGACATTTGATTTGTTTCAAATTCCCTCAATTTCTCTCCTATGGTCTCTCAACATTTTATTGGCCTTTTACCCTCCTCCCCTTCAGGGTTGCCCCACTTCTGCTGCCTTAATGCTTTGGAACTCTGGGGTTGTTAACCTCTGACCCCACTTTGCCATTAGTAGTGGTCTTTTTTATTTTTTTTTATTTTGTTTGTATTTATTGATTTTAGAAAGAAACACCAATTTGTTGTTCCACTTATTTATGCATTCATTGGTTGTTCTTGTTTGTACCTTGACCAACAACCTTGACATATTAGGTTGATTCTCCAACAAACAGAGCTACCCGGCCAAGGTGGTGGTGGTTCTTTTGGATGGATTGCATGGTGTTGCTGCTGTCCAGGGTGTCACCAAGATCAACGTCCTCCCCTTCTTCCAGCGGGCTGTGGTAGGTGGCGATCCGGCCGCCAGCTTGACCTTGTCGTTCAGGAGGGCCTTGGGCTTGGTGCTGCCCCTCTGCATCTCATAGTGCACCTCCCGTTCCCTCAGGCTGTTCTCCAAACTGGCCTTCAGATTTCCAATTGGGTCCAGACGGATCTCCAAGGACTGGACCGTATGTCTCAGCTTTGTGAATGTCATCTCAGCAGCTCCTATGTCAGCGGTCTGTGAAGTGACCACTGTGGTGCTGTCCTCAGTCTGCTGGGACTAGTGCTTGTCTAGTTCCTCTGGGTTCTTCGGCGCCGGCTCATCATACTGGGCCTAGATGTGTGCCATGATCTTGCTGAGATCCTGAGATTTGGGAGCAACCAACTTCACGGTCAACCCAGAGTTGGCAATCTGGTTTCATAGACCATTTACTTCCTCCTCGGGGTTCTTCTTCATGAAGAGAAACTCCTCTTTGAGAGCCTCAGTCTCTGTCTCCAAATGCAGCTGAGGGATTTTGGTGTCATCAGTGACCACTGATGTTGCTCTCCAAACAATGGCTCATGGCCAGCTCTGTCTCCTACTTGACTGAAGTCGTCCGCAGCAAGACGGGCATTGTCAATCTGCAGAGCGATGAGGGCATTGTCCACAGAACGTGCAAAGATCTGAGCCCTCAGGTCCTCGATGGTCTTGAAATAATACCCCAGTCTCTGGCCCAAGCTCCCTTCTTCTTCAGGAGTTCTGGATTTTGCCCTCCAGAATTTTGGGCAAATAATAATAATAATAATAATAATAATAATAATTATTATTATTATTATTATTATTATTATTATTACTAGAGGCCCAATTATCAGCCTCCAGGCTTCTCACCTTCTCCAGGTAGGAAGCCAGGCAGTCATTCAGGCATTGCACAGTCTCCTTCTTGCTCTGGATGCCCCATATGCCTCCCAAACCCCTGGCCATACCTGCAGCCAGGTCCTCAGACCCCCACTGCCCCATATGCTGGTAAACTGGGTCACAGAGAGGCCCAGGAGCCCAAGCCCCCAGCTGTGCTGCTGGCCTGCAGGTTCAGCAGTTGGGCAACTGAACAGAGCCCAGGTCTGCTAGTTTTACATAGAAGCTGGACCGGCTGCGAAGCTCATGTTGCTCTGGGAGGAAGGCAAGAGGCTAAGACTCAGGTTCAAGTAGCAGTCCAATTTCCTCAAATTCTTGATAGGCACAGTTGACACGAAGTTCGGGGTGCACACAAACAGGTGACAAGAAATGAAAAACAATTTTTGCAAATCACTCAATAATTACAACAGGCATAATTATACTTTGCAGGTGATAGGAAATTTAAAACCATCTTTTGCAATGACAGGTGAAATTATATTGGAAGACTCTGTGTTCCCTGTTTGTTCATTGACAGATCTAAGCTTGAAAATTTCTTATACTGATGTGCATGGATTTTGAAGCCAGTTGAATATTTTTCTACCAGAAATTTCAAATAATGATAATGCTCTTGTTTTCAGGAGGTGCTTGTGTTGTTAGAGTAGTCACTCCACTGCTGATTTGATCCCTATCAAAAGGGCACCCCAGCTACAAATTGATACCTATGAAGATGGGGACTTCGGGCCTTTTCCTGGAGCTGTCTCCTCCCAGAGCCCTCTTTTATCTCCCTGTGTATTGTCTCCCCTTATTATAAGGACACCATTGAATGTAGGGCCCACCCTATTCCAGCATAGTCTTAACGTATATAATTACATCTGTTTTATTTTTTGCCAATTAAACTTTATTTATAAAGACAGGCAGGGGGCCAAATTTGACCTACAGGCTGTAGTTTGCCAATCCTGAACCTATAGGTTGGAGTATATAACCAATAACCTATTGGTGGGCCTATGGCAGATGTAATGGGATAAAAGTAACAAAGTGCATAGGAAATTGTCAGAGAGCAAGGCCACAACAGTAAGTCAAAAGATAAAAACTAAAACAGGTTCATACTAGAAGGAATAGTTAAGTGTTGAAGATGGTTGGCTACTGGAGGTAGGTTATTAGTGGGATTTGAGGAGCCAGAGGTATTATAAACCTTTATGATCAGTTTGATACTCAAACAATGACAACAAAGATGTATATGTATTACCTTAATAAAAAAAAGTAAAGCCAAAACGGGTTTGGCTCAGTGGATAGAGCATCGGCCTACGGACTGAAAGGTCCCAGGTTTGATTCTGGTCAAGGGCATGTACCTTGGTTGCAGGCACATCCCTGATGGGGGGTATGTAGGAGGCAGCTGAAAGATGTTTTTCTCTCATCGATGTTTCTAGCTCTCTGACTCTCTCCCTTCCTTTCTGTGAAAAATCAATAAAATATATTTTAAAAAATAAAAAAAAGTAAAAACTTAAAAAAACAGTAAACCAATGTCAGGGCACTTCATCTTTACTACCTCTATCGTACCAGATTCTGTGGAATAGTCTCTCTGGGCCTGTAGAATTCCCACCAGGAGGCACTATGAGAAAAGTTACAATTTTTCTCTACAAATCCTATCTAATAAAAGAGTAATATGCAAATTGACCATACTTCCACCACACCCGCTAGCCAATCAGGAGCGAGTATGCAAATTAACCCAACCAAGATGGCTGTGGCCTCGGAGAGAGCAGGAGGCTTGGCTTTCCCGGCAATGGAGGAAGCCAAGCTTTCTGCCTACCCTGGCAGGCCCAGGCCTCCACTCAAGGTTACAAAGTTTCAATTATAGAAGATAAATAAATCTCAGATACCAGTGCCTCCACTTGTGTTGCTGTGGGCGTGGCCAGCCTGCAAACCACCACAAGCCCTTTACCCAGGCCACCCCTGCCCAAAGGGAATCCCAACCCTGATCCGGGACACCCTTCAGGGCAAACTAGCCAGCCCTTACCTGTGCACCAGGCCTCTATCCTATTCTAATAAAAGGATAATATGCAAATTAACCATCACTCCCACACACAAGATGGCTGCCTCCATGTGGTCAAAGATGACTACCCTCATGTGGACACAAGATGGCCACCACAAGATGGCCAGCAGGGGAGGGCAGTTGGGAGGGACCAGGATGCAAGGGAGGGTAACCGTTGGGGGGACCAGGCCTGCAGGGGAGGGCAGTTAGGTTTCAATCAGGCTGGCTGGGGAGTGGTTAGGGGGTGATCAGGCTGGCAGGCAGAAGCAGTTAGGAGCAATCAGGAAGGCAGGCAGGTAAGCAGTTGGGAGCCAGCAGTCCTGGATTGTGAGAGGGATGTCCGACTGCTCATTTAGGTCTGATCCTAGTAGGACAGACATCCTTCGAGGGGTCCCAGATTGGAGAGGGTGCAGGCTGGGCATGAATTTCGTGCACCAGGCCTCTAGTAGAAAATAAAATAAGAATCATCCTGGCTACAGTAGGCCCTTTACCTGAATTTGTTTTGTTTGTTGTTTTGCTCTTTTATTTTTATTGAGGTTTAGTTGATATATTAGTTTCAGGTATACAATATAATGATTTAATGTTTGCATATATGGCAATAAGTCTAGTTATCATCTGTCACCAAACATAAATATAGAATTCTTTTACTTGTGATGAGGACATTTTTAAATTAAAATTATTAACTTAGTACTTATTTAAGTACTAGAGGCACAGTACACAAAATTCATGCACTCATGGAGAGGGGGAGGTCCTCATCCCAGATTGTGAGAGGGTGCAGGCCAGGCTGAGGGACCCCACCAGTGCATGATTGGGGCCAGGGAGAGATGTGGGAGGTTGGCCAGCTGAGGAGAGACCATGGGAGGGCTCCAAGGTGTATCCAGCCTGTCTTGCTCAGACATGATCGGCCAGACCCCAATAGGAAGATAACCTACCAGTCAGGGTCTGCCCCCTGGTGGTCAGTACACATCATAGTGAGTGGCTGATAGCTTTAGCATATCATTAGCATACTAGAGGTCTGGTGTACCAAATTCATGCACTAGTGTTGGGGGGGAGGTGTCCCTCAGCCTGACCTGCCCCTTCTCACAGTCCTGGAGCCCTCAGGGGATGTCCTACTGATGGCTCACAGGGAGCGGGCCTAAGCTGCAGTCTGGCTTCCCTTTGCCGAAGACAACTGGCTATTCAGGGAAAGGCCCCACCCCTATTACCCCCTCATTGCTGCTGCCTCTGGCCTACCTCTGCAGGAGGTGACCTGGGATCAGGGGAAAGCAAGACCCCCATCACACCTCTGCTGCTGTCACTGCCAGCCACGAGGCTGCCCGAGCCTCAGCCTTCATAGCCACTGTGGCTTGCATGAGCCTCGCCCAGCTCTCATTGCCTGAGCCTTGGGTCCTTGCAGCGGCAATAGCCGTCGGCGGCTTGCCTGAGCCCGGGGCCAGCCCTGGGCAGGTGGCAGCCACCATTGCATCCCCAAAGCTGCAAGTCCCTGTCCCCATCCCCAACACTGCAAGTCCCTGCCCACTCTTGCCTGCTGTGCACACAACCTGCTGATCAGTCGTTACTGTGACGGCATCCTGACCAATTTGCATATTACCCTATTATTAGATAGTATTTTGGTTATATCAGTTTCAGTTATACACTGAATTTTTATACCTTACAATGTAATCACCCCACTAATTCTAGTAATCACATGTCATCATGTAAACTTATCACAATATTATTGATGATATTCCCCTTTTCCTTTACACCCTTCCCCCACCCCCTCCCTTCTGATAACCTTCCCTTTGGTTTCTGTTTCTGTGAGTCTCCTTTGTTTTGTGTGTGTGTGTGTGTGTGTGTGTGTGTGTGTGTGTATGTGTTTTAGATTTCACACATAAGTGAAATCAGGATATTTGTTTTTCTTTGCCTGACTTTTTTTACTTAGCATAATTCCCTCTATATCCATCTATGTTGTTGCAAATAGAAGATTTTATTTTTTTTATGGCTGTGTAATATTTCATTGTATGTTGGTAGGTGTGTGTATCACATCTTTATCCATTCATCTACCAATGGACAGCTAGGTTACTTCTATACCTTGGCTGGGGTAAACAAAGGGAGCATGTATCTTTTCCAACTAGTGTTTCATTTTCTTTGGATGAATACCAAGAGGTGCGGGGTTGTGTAATATATCTAATTTTTATTTGATGAGTCTCCCTCCTTTCTTTTTCATAGGGACTGCAGCAGTTTGCAATCCCACCAACAGTGCACAGGGTTCCCTTTCCCCCACATCCTTGCCAACACATGTTATTTGTTGACTTTTTGACAGCAGCCATTCTGCCCGGTGTGAGGTAGTATCTCCTTGTGGTTTTGATTGGCATTACCCTGATGCATAGTGATAGTGAGCATCTTTTCATGTCTGTTGGCCATCTGAATGTCTTCTTTGGATAAATGTCTTTTCATGTCCTCTTGACTATTTTCTGATCGAATTAAAAAAAAAATCAGTTGTGCCCTGACTGGTTTGGCTCAGTGGATAGATCGTCGGCCTGCGGACTGAGGAGATCCCAGGTTCGATTCCGGTCAAGGGCATGTACCTTGGTTGTGGCACATCCCCAGTGGAGGGTGTGCAGGGAGCAGCTGGTCGATGTGTCTCTCTTATCAATGTTTCTGGCTCTCTGTCCCTCTCCCTTCCTCTCTGTAAAAAAATCAATTAAAAATATATATATATTTTAAAAAACCAGTTGTATGAGTTTCTTATATATGTTGGATACCAATCCCGTAGCAGGTATGTCATTCAGTAGGTTGTATTTTGTTTTGTTTAAGGCTTCCTTTGCTGTGCAGAAGCTTTCTGGTTTGATGAAGTTCCATGTATTTATTTTTGCTTTTGTTTTTCTTGCTCAAGGGGATGTACCCAAAAAGATATTCCTCACACTATGTCAAAGTCTACTTCCCAGCTTGTCCTCTAGGAATTTTATTACATTTAAGCCTCTAATGCATTTTGAGTCTATTTTTGTACACCATGTAAGAGAGTGGTCCAATTTTCCCAATACCACTTAACAATATTGAGTCTTCGAGCCGATGAACAAGGTACATGGCTCTGTTTACTTTGGATTTTACTTTTACTCAGCAATGTTTTTTATTTTTCAGTGTGTAAGTCCTTGACATGTTTGCCAGATTCATCCCTAAGTAGTTCATATTTTTTGATACTATATTAATGGTCTTATCATCTTTGTAAGATTTTTATTATTCTTACCTGAGGATATGTTTGTTATTAATTTTAGAAAGAAAGGAATGGAGAGAAAAACATTGATCAGTTGTCTCCTGTATGCACCCTGACTGGGGATCGAACACACAACCCAGGTATGTGCCTGGGCGCAGTTAAAACAATCTGACTAGTTTTAATTCAGAGCAGCTTGAGCCTTCTTGGACTTCAAAGGTCAGGGAATGTTCATCAGAGTTAGTTCCTCTTTGTCAGAGGTTCTGGTCCACGGGGGATCATCTTAGAGTAAGGATAATGTTAGGGCTGCATTAGAGATGGATGTCTCCTAGGGGGTTTGGATTCTTATCTAAATACTCGAGGCCCGAAGCACGAAGATTTGTGCAAGAATAGGCCTTCCTTCCCCTGGCTGCTGGCACCGGCTTCCCGCTGGCACCCGGGACCTGGGCCTTACAGGAATAGTCAAGTTATTCTTCAAAGGCACTTAAGGCAGGTATCAGGGTAAGCGGGGGTGAGATCGGGACTGACATTGCCCACCCCTTACATCTCAGCTCAAGCAGCCTCTCCAGACCTCCCCGCCTGGGTCAGCTCCCTCATCAAACTCTCTGGACCTACCTTGGGTCTCTTTGCACAATTCTCGGTTTCTCTGTTGTCTCATGAAACATTCTTAATCTGATTTTGCTCATTTTTGTGTCCTCAGCATACAGCACGATGCCCAACATAGGGGCTATGGCTCTGTATTGACTTCACCAACACATGCAGGAAGCAATGCATGCATGCATGCATGAATGAATGAATGAATGGTCAATTCTCCTGCCCAGGAAGCAGTTTTCCCCAGGGGTGGGGGTGGTAAGGGGAAGCAGGGACAGGAAGTGATGTCACAAAAGGTGGCTGGGACAGAAGGTTCTGGAAGGACTGGCAGGGAGGGAAACTGCCCACCTTCCTGCCTCTCGTCACTACCACATCCTGGCTGGACCCAGAAGGTGACGAGGGCTGGGAAGACGCAGCACACGTAAGGTTTCCAGGGGGAGCTACTGGTCACTTTTGTGGAAGAAGAAAACACCTTGAGTATCCAGATGGCTCAGCAGCCAATGCCTTGCTGTGATGGCCAGACCCACACCTTGTGAAGAGTGGCAGGTGCCAGTGGCGTGGGAGGGGGCACTGGGCGTCCTTTGGGATTCAGGTCTGACTGTCATTCAGCAGCACCTTTCACTAGGATTTGGTCTCACCACAGTCACGTGTGTTGGCTTTGAGCCAAAGATATTGACCCCCTTGCCAAGACCAATTTGGCTCAGTGGATAGAGCATCAGCCTGTGGACTGAAGGGTCCCAGTTTCGATTCCGGTCAAGGACATGTACCTCGGTTGTGGGCACATCCCCAGTGGGGGGCGTGCAAGAGGCAGCTGATCGATGTCTCTCATAGATGTTTCTAACTCTCTATCCCTCTCCCTTTCTCTCTGTAAAAAATCAATAAAAATGTATTTTAAAAAAAAAGATACTGACCTCAGCATCTTAACATTTTATTTTTATTTTTTTATTTTAGAGAGAGAAAGGGAGAGAGACAGAGAGAGGGGGGAGGGGGGAAGAGAAGCAATGATTGGTTGTCTCCAGAGTGCACTCCAACCAGGCACTGAACCTGCAATCTAGGTATGTGCCTTGACCAGGGCTCAACCCCGCTACCTTTTCGGTGCATGGGATGTCGCTCCAATCCGCTGAGCCACTGGGCCAGGGCGTGATGAAGATGTTTTAACGAGTCCAGAATTGGTATATGAACAAAGCTCAGGGCTATATAGAAAGTGAGGAGTTATTTGCTAATCAATTACTTTCTTTTTATATTTTATCTTTAGTAATATTTGAAAACCCAATCAATTAGCTACAGGAGATTTGGTCCATTTTAAGACATACAGCATATCTTTTCCTCCTATAGTAGAGTCCCAGACAGTTCCACGAGGTTTGACAAATCCATCGAGCTGTATAATCACCGATACAGTCAGATACAGTACATTTCCATCACCCCCCCCCCAAATTCTCTCATGTTTCCCCTTTGTAGTCAGCCCCTCTTCCTGCCACAGCCTCTGGCAACCTCAGGCTGTTCTCTGTCATTATAGTTTTGCCTTTTCTAGGAAGTGACATAGATGAAGCTATAAAGCATGTGAGTCTGTCTTCTTCCACTTGGGGTCATGCCTTGGAGACTCACTCAAATGGCCGTATCAATAGTTCATTCCCCTTTGCTGCTGAGGTCTGTTGTAGGGAGGTGGAAGGGAGTTGGTTTTCCTCAGGAGACTTCAAAATGTCTTCTTACTCACGGGATCACAGAGAGACTTGACCCCTCTGTTCCAACATTTAGGGGACTTCTGGGAACTCACAGATGGAACGCTCTCTGGACTTCACAACTTCTCTCTGATCTGGCGTGCGTGCCACTCTCCTTTTCTCCTAGGCCCAGAGCAGTCATGACTCACGACCCCCGATTCCAGGCAGACATGGCTGGTGGGTGGGAGTGGGGCTGGGCCCTGCAACGCCTTTGCTAGTCCTAAGTCCCGGCTCTGTGCTTTGCAGCTCTGTGAAGAATGGTCTCTGCGGACCTGAAAGTGCCGAACCCCCAACAGCTTAAGGAAAGAAGGCTGAGGACCTTGAAGTAGACATGACGAAAACAAAAGGCATGTGAGGGGGAGAGAAAGGGGCACTGCCCCGGCCAGGCTTTTCCTAAAGAGCCTGGTCAGGGAGTTAGGACACGGCCATTCGGTCTGTGCCCGGACCCGGGGGAAGTGGGGTCAGGGGTTTCTCTGCCACTAAGGAGGAGTACAGGCTTGTGATTTCAGAGCCTCGCTTGTTTTGTTTGAATCACGGCAGCATTAACAAGCACCTTCCTATTAGGAGGAAGCATATATATGTATTTGTATGTGTGTGTGTGTGTGTGTGTGTGTGTGTGGCACAGATGTAATTATATCTATAACTAGGGGCCCGGTGCACAAAATTTGTGCACTGGGGAGGGGTCCCTCAGCCCAGCCTGCACCCTCTCACATACTGAGAGCCCTCAGGGGATGTCCTACTGATGGCTTAGGCCTTCTCCCTGTTGGAGCAGTCTGGTCTCCCTTTGCCGGAGGCGACCAGGCTAATCGGGAAGGCACCAGCCCCATCACCCTGCTACTGCAGCCACTGCTGGTCACCGCAGCCACCAAGGTGTTTTCATCAACATGGACTCCAGTCCCTTCACCATGAAAAAATGACAACTTTCTTTAGGCATTTTCAAGATGTGCCTTTCATAAGATATGACATTTCTTTCTTTTTCTTTTTATCCTCAACTGAAGATATGTTTCCATTGATTTTTTCCCCTTCCCTCCGATTCCAGGCTCAGCCTCTTCCCAAGCCTAAAGCCTCTGCCCCAGGCTGTAGGCTTGGGAAGTGGGCACCCCCACTTCTCCGATGGCAGGCCTGGCCCCTTCCCAAGCCTGTAGCTTTCACCCCTGGCTGTAGGCTTGAGAAGCGGACAAGCCTTGTCCCTCTGATCACAGACTCAGCCTCTTCCCAAGCCTACAGCCTCTGCCCCAGGCTTTAGGCTTGGGAAGCAGGTATCCCTGTCCCCCAAGCCTAAAGCCTCTGCGGGATCACCAGCTGGGAGTGACCTGGGTGCCGAGGAGGTTCCTGGGATCCAGATATGTATGCAAATTAATTGCCATCTTTATTGTGTTAATTTGCATACTCACTCTGATTGGCTGTGGGCGTAGCAGAGGTATGGTCAATTTACATGTTTCTCTATTATTAGAAAAGATAATAAAAGCATAATATGCTAATTAGACCAGAAAGTCAAACAACCTTCTGGACGTTCTTCCAGATGAAGCCACAGTGGTGAGGGTCAAGGCAGAGGCAGTTAGGGGCATCAAGCAGACAGGCAGAGTGGTTAGGGATGATCAGGCAGGCAGACAGGTAAGCGGTTAGGAGCCAGGGGTCCAAGATTGTGAGAGAGCGCAGGCCGGGCTGAGGGATGTCTCCTCCCCACTTCTATTATATAGGACTAGAGGCCTGGTGAATTTTATGCACCAGGACTCTAGTCCTATATAATAAAAGCCTAATATGCTAAGTGTCTGGCCATCTGGTCAGCTGTTCAACCAATCAAAGCTTAATATGCTAATGATATACTAAGGCCACTCAAACATTCGCTATGATGTGCACTGACCACCAGAGGGCAGATGCTCCAATAGGTACGTTTACTTGCTGCTGGGGTCCAGCTGATCAGGACTGAGCGAGACGGGCCAAACACGCCCTGGAGCCCTCCCGCCGTCCCACTCCAGCTGGCCAACCTCCTGCATCCTCCCTGGTCCTGATCATGCACCATTAGGGTCCCTTGGCCTGGCTTGCACCCTCTCACAATATGGGACCCCTTAGGGGATGAAAAAGAACCAGTTTTGGCCTAATCCTACAGGCCAGGCCGAGGGACCCCACTGGTACACGAATGTGTGCACCAGGCCTCTAGTATAATAATAAAAGCATAATATGCTAATTAGATCGGACAGCTGAACAGTGAAATGACCAACAGAACGACTGTTTGGATGACCTTCTCCACAACCTCCCAGATGAAGCTGGGCTGTAAGGGGTGAGCCCCTTCCATGAATTTCATGCATCAGGCCTCCTCATATATATAATTCAGATGTAATAGTATATGTGGTGCAGATATAATTGTATATATATATATATACACACACACACACACATAGTGCAGATGATGTAATGTATATGGGTACAGATGTAATATATAGTATAGATATAGTATATATACATTGCAGGTGTAATATTATATGTAGTACAGATGTAATAGAAAAATGGCAAAAGTGGATTTACAATTGTTCATATGCTATGGTTGTTATAATAGCTTTATTCAAAAGAATGGCACAGTGGCACAGTGCACTTAGCTACAATCTCAAGTGTTCAAATTGCTGGCCTTCATTATTTACACATTCTTGCAGTCTCCAAAACACACTTTGGCACAGAATTCTCTATTGCCATCAATAAACCTACTTTTGCCCACTGCTGTATATGTAGTGAAGATGTAAGGTTATATATATAATGCAGATGTAATATATATAGTGCAGATGTAACATTATATAGTTCAGATGCTGTGATACATATGTAGGGCAGATGTAATATATAGTGCATATGTAGTAATATAGTGCAGGTATAGTAATATATAGTGCAAATGTAATATATGTAGTACAGAAGTAAGACATGTAGTGTGAATATAATATTATATATATATCCTATGTAATAAAGATGTAATATGCAAATGGCCATTACGCCATGAGGTGTAACGACCGACCACATAATGACCGACTGTGTAATGACCGGATCACGGATCAGCAGGAGGGCGGGGCAGCGAGCTATAAGCGGGCAGCAGAGAGTTACGGGATGGGGCAGAGCAGCAAGCGATGAGAGGGGTGGAGGGAAGGGTTGGGGAGAGCTACAGGAGGGCAGGGCAGTGGGCAGAGAGCTACTGGAGGGTGACAGCTTATAGCAGTGGTTCTCAACCTTTCTAATGCTGCGACCCTTTAACACAGTTGCTCACATTGTGGTGACCCCCAACCATAAAATTATTTTCATTGCTACTTCATAACTGTAATTTTGCTACTGTTATGAACTGTAATGTAAATATCTGATATGCAGGATGTATTTTCATTGTTACAAATTGAACATAATTAAAGCATAGTGATTAGTCACAAAAACAATATGTAATTATATATTGTGAAATATTTATTTCTAATTATAAATAAATGAAATTTTTTCTTGAATCATGGTGTAGCATGGGTAACAGTCTTCATATGACAACAGTAAACTACATTGCTACACTTTGCTACACCGAGGAGCGGTCTGTTGGTTCCTAAGACCATGGGAAATAGGTGTTTTCTGATGGTCTTAGGTGACCCCTGTGAAAGAGTCATTCGACCCCCAAAGGGGTCGAGACCCACAGGTTGAGAACCACTGGCTTATAGTATTTTGTTATAGCAGCCCACATGGACTAAGACATCCCCCCAAATTCAGCTACCCAGTACTCTGGAATGTGATGTAATTTGTAAATAGGGTCATTGCAGACAGGATGGGTCTTAATCCAATATGACTGGCATCCTTATAAAAGGGGAAGCTGGTCACAGGCTCACACACAGGGAGAACACCAGATGGAGATAAAGGCAGAAACCAGGTGATGCTCCCATAAGCCAAGGAACTCCAAAGACTGCCAGCAAGTCACCAGCGGGTGGGCCTCGGGGGAAACCACCAGGCCCATGCCTTGAGCTGGACTTTTTGTCTCTAGAACTGGCAGAGAATACCTTTCTATGGTTTCAGCCACCCAGTCTAGAGCACAGACACACCTTGTTTTATACTGCATTTTTTTTTTACAAATCAAAGATTTGCTTTGAGCAAACTTATCAGCACCATTTTCCAAACAGATTTGGATGAGGGTTAGCATTTTTTGGGGGGAATAAAGTATTTTTAATATTTTTAAAATCTTCACCAGAGGATATTTTTCCCATTGAATATTTTTAGAGTGAGTGAAGGGGATGGGGGAGGGAGGGAGAGAGAAACACGCTGTGAGAGACACATCTACTGGTTGTTTCCCACATGTGCCCCAACTAGTCTGGGAATTGAGCCTACAATCGAGCTACAAGCCCTTGATCGGGAATCGAACCTGTGACCCTTTGGTCCGAGGGCTGACACACTAACCAGTTAGCCAGACTGGCCAGGGCAGGAATAAAGTATTTTCAAATTAAGGTATGTGTATTGTTTTTTAGAAACCAAGCCACCTAGTCCTGGACTGTGGACCATTCGTCCAGATGGAGAAGTCATTTTGAGGCTATCAAAACATGGGCCCGGACATGAGCCCCCCTTAACCATCCCAGAATATTTTCGGGAGTCAGTCAACCGATTTGGGACTTATTCAGCCGTCGCATCAAAGAAAGGTGGAAAATGGGAAGTACTGAATTACAACCAGTACTTAGAGGCTTGTCGGAAGGCTGCGAAAGCCTTTATCAAGGTGAATGAGTCCCTTCCTCCCTTCCTCCCTCCTTTTCTTCCTTCCTTCCTTCCTTCCTTCCATATAACTTATTCAATCATTCATTGAGAATAGGAAATATATATACATACATATGGTACAAAATGCATAAGGCACCACAAGATAGGAAGGGTAACTGGTGAAAATTTTCCCTCCAATTCTTTTTCCTTTGAATATATTTTTGTTGATTTCAGAGATGAAGAGAGAAAGATAGAAACATCAATGATGAGAGAAAATCATTGATTGGCTGCCTCCTGCATGCCACATACTGGAGGGCCCACAACTCGGGCATGTACCCTGACCAGGAATCAAACCGTGACTCCCTGGTTCATAGTCAATGGTCAACCATTGAGCTAGAACCGGCCAGGCCTTCCAACCCTTGACCCTTTCCGTATGCAGGTAGCCACTATTGCCAGCTTTTCGTACATCCTTTTGGGGAATAAATTATGTGTATATGTGACATAATTTACCTGTATGCAAATGTTTAGAAACATGGTGGCACACTATACCCACAATTCTGCAGCTTGTTTTTCTGCTTGGCATAGGATCTCTACGTTAGCTACTACTGCATGACAAATCACCCCTACATTCAGGAACTTAACATGACAAACATTTATCATCTCCCAGTTTCCGTGGGCCACGAATCCAAGAGAGACTTAGTGGGCTCCTTCTGGTTCAGGGCCTCTCATGAGGTTGCAGTCAAGCTGGGAGCCTGGGCTGTGTGTCATCTGAAGGCTGGACTGGCGAGCTCATACCTAAGCTGGCTATTGGCAGGAGGCTGTCCCCAGAGGATATCTTTGGAGTATTTTCACAATATGGCAGCCAGCTTCCCCCAGAATGAATGATCCAAGGAGAGTGTGAACCACACGGAAAGCATGGTATCTCTTACAACCTAACCTAGCAATGACATACTATCACTTCTTCCCTAGTCTGTTGGTTACACAGACCAAACCTTGATGCAATGAGGGAGAAAATTATGCAAGAACACAAATACTGGGACTTGAAGATCATTTTCAAGGACCATCTCAAAGACTGGCTCCCATACTCTGAAATCCTTCCATGTTGATTAATGTTTTAAAATCCACATCTTTTCAACAACTGTAGTTATGTTTGTCACAGTATTGGCTGAACCATTTCCCTACTGGTGGGTGTTTTAAGTTGTTTCTAACCTTTTGCTACCATATGTGGTGCCACAGTGAACTTCTTTTGTACAATGAATTCTTATACAGAGGTGCCTCTGTCTGCCCACTCAAATGTATGAAGGAATCTCTTGTCTATATTCTTGCCAACATCATATTATCTAAAATGTTCATGTTGGCCAGTTTAATAGACAAGTGAGATAGAACCCTAAGATAACCTGAGACTCCAGCCTCTGGTATAGTCACGCTTTCAGTCTCATTCTTGAGCGTAGGCAGGACTTGTGACCATGAAGGATTTTCCCTCCTGCGGTGGCAAAGGTGAAGGTATTTAGCAGATGTCATTAAGGTCTCTAATGAGTTGACTTTGAGTTCATCAAAAGGACAAACACCCAGGGTGGGCCTGACCTAATCAGGTGAAGCACTAAAGGAGAGATTCTCCTGCTGGCCTTGAGGAAGCACACTGCCTCTTGTTGGACAGGGTCATGGGGCAGTGGATGGCAGACAGCCTCTAGGAGTTGAGATCCATCCCCAACTGAAAGTTAGCAAGAAAACGGCCTCATTCAACCACAAGGAAATAAATTCTGCAATCCATGAGTGCAGGAGAAGACTTCATGCTTCCGAGGAGGCTACAGTTCCCACTGAGGCCTTCATGGCAGCATTGGGGGATTCTAAGCCTCCTGATCTGGGTGAACTGAGATAATAAATGTGTGCGGTATTTGTGGTAATGTGTTATGCAGCAGTAGACAATCCTACATAATAAAAGCCTAATATACAAATTGACTGAAGGCAGAACGACCAGTTGCTATGATGCACACTGACCACGCTCGATGCAGGAGCTGCCCCCTGGTAGTCAGTGTGCTCCCATAGTGGGAGCACCACTCAGCTGACCCATGGGTACCTGATGCCGTGCTCACGAGCCTCTCCTGTAGCCACTCCCTCTGTACACCCCTCCCTGATTTGGACTGGGACTGGGATTGGGACTGGCATCAGGACTGCCTGGACACGAGCCTGTGGCCGCTTCTCGGGCATGGGTACGCTGATATCATCCTAGGACGGGCGTGTGGAGACTGCAGCAGAGTGGCAGTGAGCCTACTGAGCAGCGGCAGGCACAGCGGGGCTGGGATGAGCAGGAGCAGTCTTGCACCCTGCCCAGACTGGGGATCCTTCTCAGCCACCTGCTGTGGCCCGATCCCTGCAGGCCACCCCAGAGGACCCCACTGGTGCACAAATCTGTGCACCGGGACTCTAGTGAATATATGAAAACAAGCAGACAGAAAAGGAGACAATGAATACATTAGGTATCTCCCATTGTAGAAGGGTATCTACTGGTGGTTTTGATATACAGGAAATTGGGTCACATTTTGACCTAGTTCCCAGTTCCTCTCTCCTCTCCCCTGGTGCTCATGTGTCTTCATTGAGAGATGGAGATGTGTCACAATTAAGAGCCATGTGCTTGGGCCAGCTTTGGTCTTGGCTGCCCCGCCCATAGGGCTGTGGTTCGTTTCCCTCTCCGGAAAGTCGATCCTTGTTAGCTATGCTCTTAGGGGTGGACCTCAAGGACCTGCTACTCTCCTACCCTCGGGGACCCGATCGGAAATATGTCAGTTTATGTGCACACGAGGAGAGGCACGCCTCCATACCGAGGACAGCCTCTTATCACCAAGCAGAAACGCTGGGCCTGGTGTTCTGAGCACCAGCTGAGGCTTTCCACATGCCCGTTCCCAAAGAGCAGGGTAACTGCCAGCCTTGCCTGTGGAACTAAAAGGGCCAACAAAGTTGGGGTTGCCCCAAACCAAAGGGATAACTTCAAGTCCAGATTTCCAGCTCATCCTCAACCACCTCCAGACAAAGCCTACATCTTTAAAAGTGCAATTATCACCACTCTAGAATATCATTCTTTGGGTATTTTTGTTATTAAAAATGAAAATAAATTCACAGCCATTAGAATGTCCATTATTAAAAAAACAAACAAAAACAAAACAGAAAATAGCAGGTGGAGAAATTGGAACTTTCATGCATTGCTGGTGAATGTAGAATGGAGCAGCCAGTGTGGAAAACAGTATGGCAACTCATAACAAAACTAAGCACTGAGATGCCACATGACCCAGCAATTCCACTTCTGGGTACGTACTCCAAAGAATTCAAAGCAAAGACTCAAATACAAATGTGCACACTCACACAGCGGCATCATTCACAATGGCCAAAAGGGGGAAGCAACCCAAGTGTCCGTCAACAGACGATGCATAAACACAATGTGGTCCATTACACAATGGAATATTATTCAGCCTTAAGAGGGAAGGAAATTCTATATATAATCCATATCTATATAGATATATATTGATTTCAGAGAGGAAGGGAGAGGGAGAGATAGAAACATCCACGACGAGAGGGAATCATAGATGGGCTGCCTCCTGCACGCCCTCTACTGGGGATAGAGCCCACAACTCCAGCATGTGTTCTGGATGGGAATCAAACCTGGGACCCTTCAGTCCGCCAGCTATCACTCTAGCCATTGAGCCAAACTGGCTAGGGCAGAAAGGAAATTCTGATATCTGCTACAATATGGATGACCCTTGAGGACATTATGCTCAGTGAAATAAGCCAGTCACACACAAATACTGTATGATTCCCCTTATAGGAGGTCCCTAGAGGAGTCCAAGTTCATAGAGACAGGAAGTAGATGGTAGGAGCCAGGAACTGGGGGAGGAGTATGGGGAGTTGGTATGTAATGGGCACAGAGTTCTAGTTTGGGAAGATGAAAAAATTCTGGAAAGGGATGATGGGGTGGTCATACAACATGAGTGTCCTTAATGCTTCTGAGCTGTACACTAAAAACTGGCTAAAATGGTATATTCGCACTATAAATAGTTCATCACAATAAGAATAAAACACATAAAAATAAAAACACCAATGGGGTGTTCACCCGAGGGAGGCAAAGTAGCCTCCCAATAGTCAAAAAAGCCTCACACCCAGAGTTTAGCCTCAACGCTGGCTTATCCCCACGCAATGACACCTCCCACTAGAAGCAAAACCATTCCATGTTTCCATCTCCTGTTTCTGTTTGTTTTTACCTCCCCAGCTGGGCTTGGAGCGGTTCCATGGAGTCGGCATCCTGGGGTTTAACTCTGTTGAGTGGTTTGTTGCTTCTATTGGTACCATCCTCGCAGGGTAAGACCACACACTGTTCATTGTTAATGTTGCTGAGCCGCTACTCAGGGCCTGCCACCCCGAGATGTGAGCGGGGAGTTCAGCCTCAGCCCCAGGTGGGCAGCTGAGACAGACACACAAACCAATTAACCTGGCAAATGATTAGTATCTCGAATATACAGAAAGTACTTCTAGAACTCCATAGTAAAAAGACAAAAAGATTTTAAGTGAACAAAAGAGCTGATCCAGAAATGTTACAAAGGGAAATAGGTGATAAGCAGTTCAAAGATGTTTGATATTATCAGCCATCAGGGCAGAATGGTTAAAAGCAAGAACATCCTGGCCAGTGTTACTCAGTGGTCAGAGCATAGACTCATGCACCAAAGTGGCTCAAGTTCGATTCCCAGTAAACATCAGGTACCTGGGTTGCAGATCTGAGCCCCAGGCCGGTCAGGGCGCATGCAGGAGGCACCGAATATGTCTGTCTCTCACCTTTCTCTCTCTCTCTCTCTCTCTCTCTCTCTCTCTCTCTCTCTCTCTCTCTCTCTCTCTCTGTTTCTCTCCCTCTCCCTCCCTCCCTTCCATTCTCTCTGAAAAGCAATAGGAAAAATATCCTCTGGTGAGAATTAAAAAAAAAAAAAAGCAAGAACAAAAGGCTGCCCGTGGAGGGAACAGGTGCCTGAGGGTGGGGTCGGTCCACATTCATCTCTGGCATTTATTATGTGTCATGACACTTTGAACAGTGACGTCACTGCCCTGACTCAGTTTGCTCAACTGTAAAATAGGCTGTTGTGGGGGTTCTATGACCTTACATCATAATGACATCACAGGAGTTGCTGCTTTCATCATCCTTATCTCTTGTTGTTTTTGTCATTCTTAAGCTGTGGAGGGAGGGAAACTTGTGCCAAGGCTGCAAATTCAGAACTTGCCTGAAGGTCCTTCCCCTAGCCCAATGGTTGGCAAACTGCGGCTCGTGAGCCACATGTAGCTACAGAGCCACAGTTTGCCGCTCTGTTGACTAATGAGTTTGCCGACCACTGCTAAATTAAATGTTACTGTGTAGTTGGAAGCTGTGAGGATTAGGCAACTGTGGCATAGTGTGTGCAAAGAGGTAAAGGGTAGTATATGACAGTGGTCGGCAAACTCAGTAGTCAACAGAGCGGTGAACCGCGGCTTGAGAGCCACTTTGCTGACCACTGCCCTAGCCCCCCACCATGCAGGACATCCTCCCCCCACCCCAGGCTCACACACACAAGACAGGCATGTGTGTTTTCTTTCCCCAGGGGGCTCTGTGTTGGTATTTACGCCACCAACTCTGCAGAGGCTTGTCAATACGTCATTGCTCAAGCCAGAGTGAACATCCTGATGGTTGAAAATGACCTACAGCTACAGAAAATCCTCTCGGTAAACCTCTACCCAGCTCTGCTTGCCAGTCATCTGAGGTGGGGGAGCCTCAGAGGTCTGACCAGGTGCCTCTGTGCTCCCAGGTAGATGCTAATGATCAGGGGGAGTGGTAAGGTTTGCTGCACACACCGGTTCAGTGTAAGTCCTCCACCACTTTTTAAAAATACATATTTTGATTTCAGAGAGGATGGGAGAGGCAGAGAGAGACAGAAACATCCATGGAGAGAGAGAATCACGGATTGGCTGCCTGCTGCACATCCCCTGCTGGGATTGAGCCCACAATCTGGGCATATGCTCTGACCAGGAATCAAACCATGACCTCCTGGTTCATAGGTTGGTGCTCAACCACTGAGCCACACAGGCCGGACAGTCCTCTACCATAACTGGCAAAGCTGCTCTTGCAGGTGGGGGAGGATCGGGTTGGATTGGGGGAGTTAATTTCCAATTCAGCCTCCATTTAAAAAAACTTGAGTATGCATAATTTTATGTACAGTACACTGCTATTCTTTCCTTAGAAGTGTGATTATGTTGAGGCTTGTCGTGTTCATTCCTTATAATTGTCTGCATTTCTGCAATGCTTTCGTCTTTCTCTTCTATTTCTTTCCTGAGTTCGACCACCTCCTGTTTCTCTTCTCTCTGGCCCTCTCCTTCCTTGTATGTTTGCTCTGTGTTCTTCCTTCCCAGCTGCATTTGCTTCTACAAGTTTTAAGTCTTATACTGGAACATTGGGTGGTAGTTTTCCTTTGCTTTGTGGCGACTTTGTGAAATCTGGCTCCTCTTTCAGTTTCTCTTTTCTTCTTGCAGTGTCTTTGTATGAAGATAGACACGCACTGTCGAAACTTCCTATTCCTTGTGTTCAAATGAACCTCCATTTCCTGAGCCAGCTTCTGGCAGGAAGACGCTATGGGGAGGGGAGTTTGGGGGAAGGGTGAGCCCATGAGATTAATGGCTCAGTGGAGGGGCCACTGGGACTGTTTTTTAATATTTCATCAACTGTGAGTTTTGCACCTTTCCCCATTTTTTAACATGTGGGCTGAGATGTGTCTTGCATCAATGGTATCCTCTTGGATCATCATGGGCCATGTGCTTTGTTTTCTCATGTTTTAATATCT
>JAAGEH010000343.1:7946394-8049992 GCA_011751065.1 Lasiurus cinereus | reverse complement strand
ATTTCAGAGAGGAAGGGAGAGGTAGAGAGTTAGAAACATCGGATGAGAGAGAATTATCGATTGGCACGCCCTCTACTGGGGGTTGAGTTTCCAACTTAGGCATGTGCCCTTGACCGGAATTGAACCTAAGACCCTTCAGTCCGCAGGCCAACGCTCTATCCACTGAGCCAAACCAGCTGGGGCCAGACTTGAGCTTTGTTGAAACTACTTTCTTGCATGGCACTTCTGTGGTCCCTGGTCCTCATGTCATGCCCTGCTTCCTAATAACAGAATGTACTGGGGGCGGGGTCACGGGTCAACGGTGATGGGAGGGGTGCTTCCTATTCTTGACATGAACATTGGCTTACGATTTGGGTTCTTCCCGTTAGAAAAATGTCACATTCCCCATCCTCCCCCTGCACTAATTTCACTGCTGTGGCTTCCTGTCCTTCTTCTGGTCTGTTTGCCACAACTGAGTCACTTCTAGCTCATAGTTTGACAAATGGGCTGCTGTGGGGTTGTGGTTCTGGTTGCTCTGTATGGAAGATTCGAAGCCAACTCCTGACACACTTTCTCCCAGCTGCCCTGGCTAACCTAATTCTGGGCAATACTCGTGGCTCAAGCTCTCCAGCGCTACCTGTCTCCTTTAGAGAAACCCCAAACTCCTCCCTATTGCCTCCAAGGGAGCCCACCAGGCCTTCACCGTCCTCTCCTGCCTCCTCCCGTATCCTTCTCCCCTCATCCTCAGCCCATCCTTCCCCAACTCTTTCTTCCTCAAACATCACAGAAGGCTGCCTGCTCCAGGCATTGGTTGTTGGTTCCCTATCTTTCTGGAAGTCTTGTCCGGGTGGTCTAAGCACTTCCCTCACCTTTTCTCTCTAGTCCACACCGGCGCCGTGCTGTGCCGTGGCTCTCATTCTAATGAACATAACGGATGCTGGAAGTGATTGCTCTACCCCCAAGCCTGGTCACCCGAGCCTTACAGTGCTGGGAGAGCTAGGGAGTTCTGAACCTGTCCAGGGCCCAGCACTCCCTACAGAGGACTTTTGTGGCCCCATTCAACAAGAATTTCAATGAATCCTGCCTGCGTGGTGCCAGCGGGCAGAGCACAGCCTTCGGCCTGCGGTTGCCGCAGGGAGGCCGCTGTCTCCATGCACCTTTGGTGGTTGGGAGCTACTGACACTGGCCACCAAGAACCCGCAACCAGCCCTCAGATCAGTCAAACAAGGAGCGATGTTTCACAGAAAACAAAGGAGGGGCTAAAAAGAGGCTGGAGTTGCAGTAGGGGGGTGTTAGGACACCCGTCTGGCCTCGGTTTTCCCCAGGGCTGGGTGGCCATGAGCCCCATGCTGAATTCTCTTTCAGATTCCACCGAACAAGCTGGGAACTCTAAAAGCAATCGTCCAGTATAAGATGCCAGTGAATGAGACCAATAAAAGCAACCTGTATTCTGTAAGTGTGGGAGGGGCACAGAGCAAAGGGGAGGGGGAGCCCCACAAGGGAAGTATGTGGGGACGCTCAAAGGAAGTGGGTAATGAGCAGGAGAGAGGGCCAGGCTCCAGAGGAAAATGGGCGGGCCCTTGAAGGGCTTTATTTTTTTTAATATACTTTTATTGATTTAAGAGAGGAAGGGAGAGGGAGAGAGAAACATCAATGATGAGAGAGAATCATTGATCAGCTGCCTCCTGCACACCCCACACTGGGGATGGAGCCCACAACCCGGGCATGTGCCCCAACTGGAATAGAACCATGACCTCCTGGTTCATAGGTCAATGCTCAAACCACTGAGCCACACTGGCCAGACTGAGGCCCTTTTTAAATGTAATTTTATTTTATTTTTGGCATGAAGGGTACAACTTAAGCAAAAAGATAAGTTGATGACTCATGGAACTACAACTCAGGGTGTGGATTTCAGGCATGGCTAGAACCAGGGGCTTGAATGCGGCCCAAGCTCCATTTTGCCCTCTTGGTTTCTTGACTCCAGAGTCCTAAGATGATCCCGCAGCTCCCGAAGCTACATTTTGACTCATTCTTGGCCAGAGGGCACTTCTAGTGCTGACTTTCACTGTGGTTGAGCCATTTGAGGTCACATGCCCAGACCTGATCCAATCACTGTGGCCCACATAGATGGAACCCTCTGCCTTAAACCAATCAGTGTTGACCTCTGGAATTAGGGGTGGAGTTGGCCCCATGGAGCTGGTCACTGAGAAATTTGGAATGCAGAGTGGAATCTGGGAAGGCAGAGCTCAAATGATACTGAACTCCACTGCCGAGCATTTGACATATTCATTTCCATGCCTAGAACAACCCAAGAAGTTGGGTTCTAGTATCATTCCCACCTTACAAATGAGGAAACTGAGGCACAGGGAGCTTAAGGGGCCTGCCCAGGAGTGCAGGGACCGGAAGCAAACAGCTGCGCTTTGTCGGGCTTAGAGCAGCCTCCCGGGTCTCCACCCAGTAGCCCCCTCCACTGAAGCAACAGCTTTTATAAGAGAAACCAGGACTGACGCTTCCACCCAAACCTCTCCTCTGGCCAAAAATCACGCTTTAGGAGAAGCTGGTGGGACAAGGTCTGACTGGGGAAAGGAAACGCCTGCCTGAGGCCCCACCCTCTGCCTGTCTTCTCTTTCCACAGTGGGACGATTTCATGGAACTCGGCAACACCGTCCCCGACCCCCAGCTGGACCTGATCATTGGAAGCCAGAAGGCCAATCAGTGCGCCATGGTCATCTACACTTCCGGGACCACGGGCAACCCCAAAGGAGTGATGCTTAGCCATGACAATGTAAGTGCGAGCCATTTGACCAGCATGGGAGCAACCAGAATCCCTCACTCAGGGGCGGCGGCCTTCAGGATGCTTTGTTCTTGACCCTCAGGGCTGCATTTGGGGGGTCTGACACACGGCTCTTCACCTGTGGCATGTAGAGAGGCACGTGGACACTTAGGAGGGGGCAGCAACGGGCAGGGGTGGAGATCATGGACTTTGGAGCAGACCTAGGTCAAACCCGACTCTGTCATCTCAGGCAAGACCTGTACCATCTCCAAGCCTCGCTTCCTCATCTGTAAAATGGATGGGACATGGTAGTCCCTGCCTCGCAGGTTGTTTTGAAGATGATTTAATATTTGCAAAGAGTTTAGAACCCTGTTTGATAAATACATGAAAGAGCAGTGAATATGTCCTGTCTTTCCGAGTAAAGGGCATTTTTTAATTTTTTAATTTTTTTTTTTTTAGAGAAAGAGAGAGAGAGAGGAAGACAGAGGGATGAGAGAGAGAGAGGGAGAGAGAGAGAGATACATTATCTCCTGCACACCCCACTGGGGATCAAACCTGAAACCTGGGCATGTGCCCTGACCAGGAATTTAACCTTGACCTTTTGGTGTACGGAATGGAACGATACTCAACCAACTGAGCCACACTGGCCGGGGCAGAAGTTGGGGTTTTGTGACTCAAGGAAGGCTGTGTGTTTTGGGAAACATGTATGTATGTCTGGATGGAGTCCAAGAGTGCTAATTCAAGTGACTGGCATGAAACCAAAAGGAATACATGCTAAAAGATTCAATTTATACAAAACCCTGGAAAACGCAAACTTATCCTTAGGGACTAAAAGCGGGTCGGCGGTTGCCTAGGGAAGGACCATAGGGAGGCATCACAAAGAAACAAGTGGAAAGTTGGGGGGTGATGAAGATGCTCCTATCTAGATGACGGTGAGGTTCCAGAGGTGTAGACATATGTCAGTTTGTGTCAGCTGAACACTTTAAATGTGTGCAGTGCATTGTACGTCACTTACACTTCAATAAAACTATTCTTAAAAAGGAATGTTGCCAAACCCAGTTTGGCTCAGTGGATAGAGCAGACTGAAAGGAATAGAGAGTTAGAAACATTGATGAGAGAGAGACATCGATCAGCTGCCTCCTGCTGCCCCCCACTGGAAATGTGCCCCCCACTTAGAAATGTGTTTCTAACTCTCTATTCCTTTCCCTTCCTCTCTGTAAAAAAAAAAAAAAAGAAGAAGAAGAAGAATGCCAGGCACCATTCCAAGAGCTTTAGTAAATCCCCACAGCAATTCTACTGATTCTATCAGGTGGATGCCATTTTAACAGAGGGGAAACGGAAACTCAGAGAGGTTAAATTTACTTGGCCCAGGTCACACAGCATGCAACACAGTGGAGCTAGGTATTTTTAACTGCACTGTAGGTCTATGTGGGTAACATGCGAGGATGTCCAAAGATGCAGTGTAAGCAGGTAAAAGGTAGTACGCAGAACACAAATGATTTTTTTGTTGTTGTTGTTAAAAAATAAAAAGGCAGCAAGCAATATGCACCTGTGTACATTTTAAAAGCAGAAAAATGTCTGGCAGGACACGCACCAACTGGCCAGAGTGGTTCCCTCCTTGAGTCAGAAAGATCACAAGTTTTAATTGGTTGATTGATTGATTTTTAATCATCACTGGAGGATATTTTTTCTATTGCTTTTTTTTTTTTTTTGAGAGTGAAAGGGAGGAGGTAGGAAGAGAGAAAGAAACAACAATGTGAGATAGACACATTGACTGGTTACTTCCCACATATGCCCCTACTGGGACCTAGGATTGAACCTGCAACCCAGGTACATGCTCTTAACTGGGAATTGGACCCACAACTTTTCGGCGTGCAGGGCAACACTCTCACCACTGAACACACTGGCCAGGGCAGATTGCTAGCTTTTGAAAAATATGTATTTTTAGATTTTTATTGATTTCAGAGAGGAAGGAAGAGGGAGAGAAATAGAAACATCAATGTTGAGAGACAATCACTGATCGACTGCCTACTGCTGACCCCACACTGGGGAATTGAGCCCACAACCCCAGCATGTGCTCCCACCGGGAATCGAGTCATGACCTGTTTCATAGGTTGACGCTTTAACCACTAAGCCATGCTGGCCGGACAGATTGCTTAATTTTTAAATGAAGTTTTTCTACCTTATAAGAGCTTTTTCCTCCAACGTAGCTTAATAGTTATCAGCACACACTGGCCTTTGCTGTTCCTTCTGCACATCAGAAAGCTACATGACTTGCTCATTTTCCTTCTGGTCCTGCTCAAACATTACCTCCTCAGGGAAGCCCTCCCTGACTTCTATGTTTAAAATAGCAATCAATAAACCATCCCATTGATCCCTCGTCTTCCTCTGGCTGCTGTTTTGTTACACGGTCATATTATGTAGTCACTTGTTTGTCATGAACATCAGCTCCCGAGAGCAGCGGTTGTCTGTGTGTCTAGCGTCTGGCCCATAGGAGTGGAGTGAAAGAATGAATGGCATCTGATGGAACTCCCACCTGCCCCTGGCTCCTCGTGGCTTTAAATGTGGCTGGTGAGATGTTTTCTGAGCATTGGGCTGACAAGTGTAAACCCTGGAGCGAGGCTTCTTGCGGTTGAGTCCTGGCTCTCCCACTTGCTAGCTGTGTGACCGGGAGCAAGTTCCTGAACTCCCCTTGACTTTAGTTTCCCCATCTGTAAAACACAGATAAGCATGGTTTCTACTTCTAGAGTTGCCACGAAGACTAAATGATCCCATATCCTCTGCCAGTTAGCTACCAGCCATTCTAGAAGTTAGCAACTGAAAAGTGTGTTACATGGAATTTGTATGGCATTTGGCCGGGACCCCAGCAGGCTGTTTCTTCTGCCCCACGTAGTGTCAGCTGGGGACACAGCTGTATTCAGAAAAGTCGAAAAGTCCAAGAGGGAATTCACTCACATGTCTCTTGTGGCTTGGAAAACCTCACGGCACCGTGGCTCAAGGATGTTGGACTGCTTACCATGGGGATGGGCTCTCCTCAGAGCAAATATTCCCTTACACCACAGCAGAAGCTGCGGTCTGTGGAGGCTCAACACCAGAAGTCTCCGTGTCGTCATGCTCCATTCCGTTGGCCAACCGGTCAGTGGGCCAGACCTTTGGAAGGCAAAGAAAACAGATTTCAGCTTTGAGGGGGAGCGTGGCAGGGAATTTGCCGCTGCCTTTAACCGACCATGTAGATACGATGGTTAGAACAATGCCTGGCACACGGTGTTAAAGACCAGCATCACCTTCTTTATAGGAAGAAGGAAAGTTCAAAGTTTCTCCCACTTATAGGACACTAACTTAGGTACCACCCTGAGATAAACACATGTTAATTTCTCACAAAAAACCTACGAGGTAAGTTGTCTCATTAAAGCCTTTCACAGATGGGGAAACTGAGGCTCAGAGAGGGGAAATGACTTGCTCAAGGTCATAGAGCAAAGCTCTGAGCCAGGATTGAATCCAGGAGTGTCTACACTACTGTACATCACCGTCTACACAACCCAAGCCCCTTCCCTCAATAAATGGGTGTGGGGTGCCTTGGAGCATAGGCGGTGAGTGACAGTGCTTACGGGGCAGAAGTAAAATCCCTCCATTCTAAGGCCCAGAGAGGGAAGTGGGACTAATCTTGAGGGCCTACTATGGGCCAAGTGCTTTGCATACGTTACTGCACTTAATCCCTTCTATCTCCTCATTCATTCATTCATTCATTCATTCATTCATTTATTCAACAGAAATGTACGAAGCACCTACTATGTGTTGGGGATACAGCACTGAACAAAACATCCAATTGTGGCCCTTGGGAAGACAGAGTAAAGGAACAAATAGAGCCATTTGTTCTCCAAAGATGATAGGTAGATGGCAAACAGACATATGAAAAGATGCTCACCATCACTAATAGTCAGGGAAATGCAAATCAAACCATTCTGCAATATTACCTGACCTCTGTCAGAATGGCTAGCATAAAAAAATCAGCAAACTAGTGTTGGCGAGGATGTGAAGAAAAGGGAACCCTTGTGCACTGTTGTGAGATTGTAAAGAGGTGCAGGTGTAGTCACTATGGAATATAGTACAGATGTTCCTCAAAAAAATTAAAAATAGCCCTAACTAGTTTGGCTAGTGGATAGAGCATTGGCTTGCAAACTGAAAGATCCCAGGTTTGATTCTTGTCAAGGGCATGTGCCTTGGTTGCGGGCACAACCCCATCAGGAGGTGTGCAAGAGGCAGTTGATCGATGTTCCTCTCTCATTGATGTTTCTAACTCTCTATCCCTCTCCCTTTCTTTCTGTAAAAAAATCAATAAAATATATTTTTTAAAAAATTAAAAATAGAACTACCAGCCCTGGCCAGGTGGTTCAATAGGTTGGAGCATCACCCCATACACCAAAAAAGGTTGTGGGTTCGATTCCCAGTCAGGGCATGTACTTAAGTTGCGGATTTGATTCCTGCTGGTGCTTGTCTGGAGGCAGCCGATAGATGTTTCTCTCTCACATGGATATTTCTCTCTCTCTCCTTTCTTCTCTCTCTCTAAAAAAAATCAATAAACCCATCCTTGGCTGAGGATTAAAAAAAAAAAATAGAACTACAATCTGACCCAGCAATCCCACTTCTGGATAATCATCCAAAGAATCCAAAACACTAATTTAAAAAGACAGACACAACCCTATGTTCTTGCAGCGTTATTTACAATAGCTAGGATACGGAAGCAACCTCAGAGCCCATCAGTAGAAAACTGGATCAGAGAGATATGGTATACTTATTTATTTATGTAATGGAATATCACTCAGCCACAAAAAAAAAAGAATGAAATCTTGCCATTTGGGAAAACATAGATGCTTAGTGAAGTCAGATAAAGACCAATACCACATAATTTCACTTTTATGTGGAATCTACAATACAAAATAAGTGAACAAACAAAACAGAGACAAACCCATCGATTCAGAGAACAAGCTGATGGTTGTCAAAGGATAGGGGTGGGGGATGGTGATGAAGAAAAACACTGTAAATAAAACAAAACCCCTCAGTGATGGCGAATCATGCCTAGAGAATGAGACACTGAAAACTTCAGTTTGGGTGGTGTGAGACAGCCTCTCTTAATCAACAACATTTAAGGGGAAACTTGACAGGTGAGAAGGAGTCAGTCACGGGGAAAGCTGGAGGAACAGCAGGCCCGGCCGAGTCAACTGCTTGATGAGGTGGAGGAACAGTGCAGAGGCCAGGTTGTAGGATTAATGAAGTAAACTGCTCAGCAGAGTTTATGACACCGGTGAGGAATACAGATTGCAACATTATAGGCACGCCAACACTTTAAGTCAAGGTATGCATTGGAGAAAGAAAAACATGAATACGCTAATGGTTAGGAGATTATGGGATGGGTGGCCTCTTAGTTTGTTGGACAGTGCTGGCTCCAGAATTTTGTACTGGACAGGAGACACCTCTGTTTCTATTTTACAAATGAGGAAATAGAGGCTGCAAGGGTTTTTAAACCAATAGCTCAGGCTCACACCGCTAGCACACGGAACGTCAGAATGTGATTCAGGAACACTTACTGAATCCTTCAGAATTCTGACATTCCTGGTAGACGTTCTGACTCTAGGATCTGTTATTGGACCCAAGGGTGTCTATGTCACCCTCCAAAGCTGCTGCTGAGTTTTATAGCTCCTTCTAGTCTCAGGCAAGTTAATTAATGCTCAGTGGATCTGTTTTCCATCAGTAAAACAGGGAGATTCCTAGTTACCAACCACAGCATGTTCTGATGAGGATTAAATAAGTTAATGCTTGTAAAGGGTGAGAATAGCGCCTACCCTCCAGTAGATGCTTTGTATGTGTTTGTTGAAGAACTGCATTTAGCTGGCCAGTATGGCTCAGGGGTTGAGCATTGACCTATGAATTTCAAGATTTGATTCCCGGTTAGGGCCCATGCCCGCGTTGTGGGCCCTGTAGAGAGTGTGCAGGAGGCAGCAAATCACTGTTTCTCTCTCATTATTGATGTTTCAGATTGGAATACAGATTGAAAAAAAAAATCTTTTAAAATATATTTTATTGATTTTTTTTACAGAGAGGAAGGGAGAGGGGGATAGAGAGTTAGAAACATCTATCAGCTGCCTCTTGCACACCTCCTACTGAGGATGTGCTCGCAACCAAGGTACATGCCCTTGACTGGAATTGAACCTGGAACGCTTCAGTCTGCAGGCTGACACTCTATCCACTGAACCAAACCGATCAGGGAAGATTGCAAAATTATAGGTACGCTAAAACTTTACATGAAGGTATGCATTGGAGAAAGAAAAATATGAATACGCTAATGGTTAGGTGATTATGGGACAGGATTATGGGTGGCCTCTTTGTTTGTTGGACAATGTTGGTTCCAGAATTTTATACTGGAAAGGAGACACCTCTGTTCTCTTCCTCTTTAAAAACAACTATATTTTTTTATTTACTTGTTTGTTTGTTTGATTATAAAAGAACTGCATTTAAGAGGCCCTTCAGCCATGTCAAGGCACCCTGGATTGTAAGTCGTACTTGTATTCCAGATCACGTGGCTGGCCGGGACGGTGGCAAAGGACTTAAAGTTGACTTGCGCCCCAGAAAAGCAGGAGGTAGTAGTTAGCTACCTTCCCCTCAGCCACATTGCAGCTCTGATGATGGACATCTGGATGCCCATGAAGGTCGGGGGTTGCACCCACTTTGCTCAACCAGATGCTCTCAAGGTAAGGCGGAAGGCAGCTGGGGTGAGTGGATGGTTCCATTAAGCCCCAGTTCTAGGGGTTCCTTCTCTGTCCTCATCTTATGCTTCATTTAGCAGCATCAGAAACAGTTGGTCATATTCTTGTTGTTTTATCTTAACCCAAATCAGGGCACCCATGTGAGGTTGTGTGTGTGTGTGTGTGTGTGTGTGTGTGTGTGTGTAAGTCAGTATTCTCAGCTCCCCAAAGCTCCAAAAACCAAACTCATCTCAAGACCCTGAAGTTACATCTGCAAAGCCCTTTTTGCAGTGAAAGAAGACCTATTCCAGGGCTCAGGGGGTTAGGAGGGAATGTCTTTGGGGGTGCCGCAATTCTCCCTTCCACACTGCATCAAACAGGTTGCATTAGGGCCTTTGTAATTCCTTCTAAAAGGTTCATTGTCCTTTTGTTTGAGTGGCTGCTGGCTCCTTGTCGTTTAGTTCTCTGCTTACATTTCTCATGGCCCTTTTCACATGCCCACGCTCAGTGTCTGAGATGTAGTAGCTGCTCGATAAATACCTTAGGTTTTTTGCTGAATATGTAATGCATATACACACACTCACCTACATTCTCCCACACTCATATCAACTCCATAATATTGTCAAAAACTTTAACATATCAAGGGTGATAAAGGGGTCTCCCACAGTTTCGGGAACTGCCAGACTTTTCCCACCCGGAAGTGTATAGAGAGTTCCGGTTTCTCCCCCTCTTCACTAACACACTCCCAGCATCATCACCTCTATCACTGCCATCCTGGTGGATGTGAAGTGGAGTCTCATCACGTTAATTGCCATTTCCTTCATGACTCATGGTGGTGAACAAATTTTCACGTGCTTATTGGCTATTTCTTTACCTTCTCTGGAAAAAAGTCTGTTCAAATCTTTTGCCCATCTAAAAATATGGTACCAGGCCCTGGCTTGTGTGGCTTAATTGATTGGGCATCGTCCCATGCACAGAAAGGTTGTCAGTTGGATTCACAGTCAGGGCACATGCACAGGTTTGGGGCTCAAACCTGTGCAGGAGACAGCTGATCCATGTTCTACTCTCACATAGATGTTTTTCTCTCTCTCCCTCCCACTTCCTCTCTCTCTAAAAAGTCTTTTTTTTTTTAATGTGGTTGCATATCTTCTCATGGTTGATTTTTTTTTAATCTATTGATTTTTTACAGAGAGGAAGGGAGAGAGATAGACAGTTAGAAACATCGATGAGAGACATTGATCAGCCGCCTCCTGCATGCCCTCTACTGGGGATGCACCCGCAACCAAGATACATACCCTTGACTAGAATCGAACCTGGGACCTTTCAGTCTGCAGGCCAACGCTCTATCCACTGAGCCAAACTAATTTCGGCTCATGGTTGAGTTTTAAGTGTTCTTTATACACTCTGGATATAAATTGTTTCTTACATATATGTTCAAACATATTTTCTCTCAGATCTGTTACTTGTCTTTTTGTTTTGACTCTGAACTCCTATTTCTTTTGTAAAATATTATGCTTTTATTGATGTTTAGAGGGAGAGTGAGATAGAAACATTGATGAGAGGGAATCATCAATCTGCTGCCTTCTGCATGCTCCCTATTTGGGAATGAGTCTTTAACCTGGGGATGTGCCCCAACTGGGAATCGAACCTGTGACTCTTGGTTTATGTGTTGATGCTCAACCACTGAGCCACAGCGGCCTGGCCAATTTATTTTTTATTTTATTTTTATGCTTTTGGTGTCATATATAAGAAATCTTTACCCATGCCAAGGTCACAGAGCTCTTCTACATCTTCTAGAAGCCTTTTAGTTTTAGCACTTGCATTCAGGTCAGTGACCCATTTGGGGTTTATTTTCCTGTTTGATGAGAAGTAAGGCTCTAAGCAAAGCTTTCAATTTTGGGGGATATGAATATCCTTTATCCCATTCAATTCTTTTGGCACTTTGATTGAGTATCAATTGATCACCAATGTAAAGATTCACCCCTGGGTTTTCTATGCTGTTCCATTGATCTATATGTCAATTCTTACATTAAAACCACACTGACTTGGTTTTTCTGGCTTTATGATGGGATGACTACCTTGTCCGAGTTTGCCTGGGACTTCCACAATTTTTTGAATTGAAAAATTCACCTTCCAGGACCCCCATTAGTTCTGGGCAAACCAGAAAAGTTGATCACGTTATTTTAGAATAAATTTCAAAATCAGGCAGTAATTCTTCCAATTCTTTTCCAAAAATTGCTTTGGCTATTCAGATCCTCCACACTTCCATATCAACTTTAAGCTCAGCTTGTCAATTGGTATAAACAAGCCTGTCTGGGTTTTGAAAAGGATTGCATTGAATCTATAGATCAGTTTGGGGAGAAATCTCCATCTTTTTAAACAGTTGCATAATATTCCACTGCATGCTTGGGCAACAGATCTTTACCAGCCTGCTACTCTCCACCCTAGAGAGAGAAAATCTGATTGGCTGCTGAGTAGCCAATGAGAGGGCTTGTTTGAGTTAGGAGCTCACCCTGGTCTAAAATCAGCCACAAGAAGGTTCTCCTGGTCTGAGTCGAGTGGCTGAGCAGAGATAGACATCTGGGGTCCATGGAAGGTTCAGGAATGGCTAACCCAGCTCTGTCCCATGCAGGGTACCTTGGTCAGCACCCTGCAGGAGGTGAAACCTACCGCTTTCCTGGGGGTGCCCCGAATTTGGGAGAAGATACAGGCGAAGATAAGGGAAAGTTGTGCCAAATCCTCAAACTTGAAGAATAAGGTGTTTTCGTGGGCAAGAAATATTGGCTTAAAGATTAATACAAAAAGGATGCAGGGGTAGGTGGAGGGTCCAATGGATTGGGTGGGGAGGGTAGTGGGTGAGGGGCTTCTTTTTCGATCCATGGCTGTCCTTGGTATTGTTCACAGGATAGTTGAATCTCCCATGAGTTACCATGTGGCGAAGACACTCGTGTTCAACAGAGTCAAGAACAGCATTGGCTTTGATCACTGCCACATTTTCATCAGTGGGGCCGCGCCCCTCAGCCGGGACACTGCTGAGTTCTTTCTCAGCCTGGACATACCTATAGGCGAGATGTATGGCATGAGCGAGACCTCAGGCCCTCACACTGCATTTACCATGGATAACCTCAGGATGCTAAGGTACTGGCCTCCTGGATAGACCCCCAGCCCCCCCCCCCCCCCACCAAATCCACCACATGGGGTCAGGGGAAGGAAGTTGGGAGGGTGGATGGGCCTCTGGGCTGAGATCAATTCGGTCTCAGGATTTCCAGAATGATCCTTGTGCTCCAGCGCCCAAGCCCCAAATCTTCATGACCATGGAAAGCCCCCCACCATTTGTTGGGGGTTCCACCGACAAGGGGAAGGGCTTCAGAGCCCCCATGGTCTCCCCCTGATTGCCACTGGTGAGTGCTGCCTCCAGTGACCACCTAACAGGTCCAAGGGCCCTCTCTGGCTTTCCCCCAAGCTCAGCTCACCCCAGGCTGCAGAACTGAACCCCGTAATACCGAGACAGCACGAATACCAAAGGCAAGGCCCACTCTGAGTCTGAGGGCCACGCTCCTTCACAGAACCTCTGGCCGTCTCTCTGCCTCCCCTGCTGCCATGTGGCAGGCCCGGCTTGTCTCTCACTGTTGGCCCAGTTGTAGCTGCCTTTCAACTGAGCAAAAATGAGGTTCAGTCGTTCTCATCTGGCCACCTCACTCCTTGCCTTTACCTTGTAGGGGAGAGTGTCACCTTGATATTGCCCCCTCTCCACTCCATAATCCTATCTAAAGTCTGTTTTCCGCAGAACCCCAAAGCCCACTGGCGTTCTTCCAAAACCAGAGGGTGGCCCTTTCCTGAAGAGGAGTGACCTTACCTCCATCCTGGAGGAAAGGCACAAACTCCAGTCTCTGTCTGTCACTATTTCTTTTTCAGCGAGGAACACACGCGCACACAGGAATCAGAAGGTGTAAAATAATAGCCTGGAAATCTCCCTCCCTCCACTCCCCACCCCTCTGTGCCCCGCTCACTGGGGGAGTCTGCAGGGGCTGCTGTCCCAAAGTCCCACACACTTACACAACAGAAATTAATTTCCTCACAATCCAGAGAGGAGAAGTCCGAGATCAGGGTGTCTGCAGAGCTGGTTGTCTCTCCCACCTGTGAGGGGGCGTCTGTCCTGTGCCTTCTCCCAGCTCTGTTGTCACTGGCAACCTGTAGCCTCCCTTGGCTTCCAGCAGCAGCCTCCTCATCTCTGCCTTCATTTCCCTGAGGCATCTCCCCATACGTGTGTCTATGTCCAAATTTCATACTGGATTTGGGGCCAGGCTACTGCAGTATGACCTCTTCTTGATTTAACCAATGACATCTGCAAGGACCTATTTCCAAACAGGTTCACATTCTGAGGTACTGGGAGTTCGAAAAATATGAATGGGGCAGGGTGGGGCGTGGGGGAGACACAATTCGACCCATAACATCCTCCTAGAGGCAAAATGACAACATCATATTCCTTTAAATGAACCGGGTATGAGAGTATTTTTATCCCAAATGGAAGCATTTCCCATGTAAAAACAGACAAAAAAGTGCATCCTTTCTCCCTTGAGTTCAGGAACCAAAATAATCCGGAGAACATGACACCCTTCACTCTTTGGATTTGGTGCACAAACTTCAACTCAGCCTGGCCTTACACCATCCCAGCTCAGGGACCGAACAATTCTGGTTAGTACGGCGTCACTGTACAGGATGCTCTCTGTCCGTGCAAATAGCTACCTCGTTTTAATGCACAGTATCCCACCAGGTGGACACACCATAACTTACTTAACTCGTCCCTTTTTCGGGATATTTAGGGCTTTATTTCTCTCCCCTATTTATTACCATAAACAATGGTAAATTGAATGTGTAATATATACACCATATATTTTGCTAAGCCAATTGGAAGAAAATGGTATGTCATCATAACTTTCCTTTCATTGTAAATGAAGTTGAAAAAAATTCTTTCATACATTTAAAAGCCATTTGACAAAACAACAAGAAAGCCCACTGCATGGGAGAACATATTTGCCAATATTATCATAATAAGGGCTTAATCTCCAACATTTACAGGGAACTCATACAACCTAACAAAAGGAAGATAAACAACCCACTCAAAAAATGGGCAACGGACCTAAACAGATACTTTTTGAAAGAAGACAAAAGGAAGGCCAAGAGGCATATGAAAACATGCTCAAAGTCACTAATTATTGGAGAGATGCAAATCAAAACGACAATGCGGTACCATCTCACATCTGTCAGAATGGCTGTCATCAACAGATCAACAAACAAGTGCTGGCAAGGATGCAGAGAAAAAGGAACCCTCGTGCACTGCTGGTGGGAATGCAGACTGGTATAGTCACTGTGGATAACAGTATGGAATTTCCTCAAAAACCTAAAAATGGAACTTCAATTTGACCCATTGATCCCACTTTAAGGACTATATCCCAAGAAACTAGAAACACCAATCAGAAAGGATATATGCACCCCTATGTTCATAGTAGCACAATTCACCATAGCTAAGATTTGGAAACAGCCTAAGTGCCCATCAACAGATGAGTGGATTAAAAAAAACTGTGGTATATCTACACAATGGAATATTATGCTGCAGTAAAAAAGGAGCATGGGGCGTGCAGGAGATAAATATCACATGATAAATATCTCACTCATTTATGGAATATAACAACATAAACTGATGAACAAAAATAGATCCAGAGACAGAGAAACACTGATCAGACGGTTAAACCTCAGAGGGAAGGTAAGGGAGGGTGGGGGTATGGGGAAGAGATCAACTAAAGGACTTGTATGCATGCATATAAACCTAACCAATGACAGACAATAGAGGGGTGAGGGCATGAGTGAGGGGGAGGATAGAGGGGTAATGGGGGAATAAGGACACATATGTAATACCTTAATCAATAAAGAAATTAATTAAAAAAATAAAAGCCATTTGTATTTCCTTTTCTCTGAACTATCTGTTCATATCATCTGTCCCTTTTAAAAACCAGATTATCAGTCCCTTTATTATTGGTTTGTCAGCACTCTTTATATATTAGTAAAATCAGCCCTTTGTTTTTGATGAATTGCCAATATTTTACCCTTAGGTTTATCATTAGTATTTTGTGCTTTTAAATATTTTTATTGATTTCAGAGAGGAAGGGAGAAGGAGAGATAGAAACATCAATGATGAGAGAGAATCATTGATCGTCCATCTTCCGCACACCCCCTACTGGGGATCAAGCCCACAACCTGAGCATGTGTCCTTGACCAGAATTGAACCAGTCCGCAGGTTGACGCTCTATCCACTGAACCAAACCGGCTAGGGCAGTATTTAGCTTTAGTTAAGGTATTTTAGCTGTGCAGAATTTTAAAAAATCTTTATATAATTGAATTGATGAATCTTTTCTTTGTGGTTTCCATGGTTTTCCATATTCCTTGAAAGGCCTTCCTTGAGGGAGTCCTGAAGGCACTCTTCGTAAATGTTGAGCTTCTTGGGTGCACCTTCTTCTTTCTCTGGCGAACGGAGGGAATCCCTATAATTAGCTCTTACCCCGTTGGCCCTTCTACCCCATACTATCTCTAGGGAAAGAAGTCTGATAAGATTTCAGATTTCAGATAGAGCTTTTCTGTCACATGAAAGGAACTTTAACTTCTTTTTTTTTTAATATATATTTTATTGATTTTTTACAGAGAGTGAAGGAGAGGGACAGAGAATCAGAAACATCCATGAGAGAGAAACATCGATCAGCTGCCTCCTGCACATCCCCTACAGGGGATGTGCCTGCAACCAAGGTACATACCCTTGACCAGAATCGAACCTGGGACCTTTCAGTCCGCAGGCCAACAATCTATCCACTGATCCAAACCAGTTTCTGCGAAACTTTAACTTCTGAAGATATTCTGGTTTGTTGTCCTGGTCATTGCATGCAGGTCTACTAGTACACACCTGTTTGCTAAAAAAACCACGAGGGGTTTTGTTGCTCTTCTTAAGCCAGGAGCTCTTTGTCCTCCTCCCATTTGTGTGGAGGTTAAAACCTACCCTTTGCTGTGTGTCCAGTTCATGAAGGGTTTGGGAATTGGACTCACCAGATTGAACATTCCCTCTCTCCCATTCAGCAAACACCTTCGTATGCTCCCCAGGTCCCGGAGCAGATCTCCCCGGGGCAGCTGAGCAGAATGTTCAGAGCCGGGCTACAGACCCAGGCTGACCTGTGTGGGTGACTTTCTCTCTCTGAGCCTCCGTTTCCCTCCTTCCGTTCCCCGGCAGCTGTGGCAAAATCGTAAGTGGCTGTAAGAACATGCTGTTGCAGCAGACCAATGACGGCATCGGGGAGATCTGCATGTGGGGCCGGCACGTCTTCATGGGCTACCTGGATAAGCAGGAAGAGACCCTGGAAATCATTGACGACGAAGGCTGGCTGCACAGCGGGGACCTGGGCCTCATGGACAACCAGGGTTTCCTCTACATCACTGGCCGCATCAAAGGTACTGGGCCGGGCTCTGCAGGGTCTCCTGCAATCAGGCCCTTCCGAGCACATAGGGGGCCAGCATACCAGCACACACACAGGCCTCGCTCTCCGCTTGGCATGGGGTGGGGGTATCACACAGAGATACAGGGCGACCTGTCCTGCACATCCCAGCTCTGTCCTCGAGAACAGCATTTGGCCCTCTGCAGGATGGACCTGGGTAAGACGCCCACCCCCACCCCATCCCCGAAACCCGTTTCCTGCCCTGTAATTTCAGCTTACTAATAGTCTGCAGAGTTCTAACCATGGACTAAGGATTCAACGACAGGATGTAGAACAGGGATTGGCCAACTTTCCCTATACAGGGCCCGATCATGAATATTTTTGGATTTGCAGGAATATGGCCTCTATCGCAGCCACACAACTTGGCACAAGAGTAGCGTAGAAGCAGCCACAGACAAGATGTAGACAAATGGATGTGACTGTGTGTCCTAGAATTTTCATGTGTCACAAATATTATCCTTTGGGTTTACTTCCAACAACTCAAAAATGTAAAACCCATTTTTGGCCGATGGCCATACAAAATCAGGCAGAAAGCTGAATTTGGCTTGCAGGCTGTAATTTACCAACCTCTGGTGTAGACAGAGCATTTGGCCCTGAGCCTGACATAGGGAATAATTATTCAGTAAGTAGTCTTCTTAAACAGGTTTGAATGGAAAAGAGAAACAGGTTTGAATGGAAAAGAGAAACAGGTTTGAATGAAACAGTCGAAAAGGTCTGGCAAGCGTCAGGCATGGCTGGATCCAGGTACCAAAACAATGGCAAAAGGAATCTCTATCCTTCTCTTACTAAGCTATTTTCTGTGTTGGGACCATTCTTTTTTTTTTTTTCCTTTCTTTTCTTTATTGATTTCAGAGAGGAAGGGAGAGGGAGAGAGATAGAAACATCAACGATAAGAGAGAATCATTGATCAGCTGCCTCTTGCACGCCCCCTACTGGAGATTAAGGCCACAACCCAGGCATGTGCCCTTGGCTGGAATCAAACTGGGACCCTTGGGCCCACAGGCTGGCGCTCCATCCACTGAGCCAGGGCGTTGGGACCATTCTTGAAGAGGCTTTTCTCCATTTGGTGACAAGATAGCTGCCAACAGGCTCAGCTTTTCCTACCTCCTAGGGATAAGAGTGTGTTATTTTTCACAGTTTCAGCACGAATCACTGTAGAGGACGGGATATACTGATTGGTCAGACCTGGTCACATGCTCATCCTGTAGTTCACCTACCAAACCACATAACGATGGAGAGTAGTTTTTTAAGGAAACATCCCTAAGGGTGTATTCATCCGAAGGAGGAGCCACTGGGCAGACACCATCACCGATGTCCATTAAATGGTCATATTATTACAACTGCCATCACGACATCAGAAATGTGATAACTGTGTCCTAACCAGTTTGGCTCAGTGGACAGAGCGTCGGCCTGCAGACTGAGGGGTCCCAGGTTTGATTCCGGTCAAGGGCATGTACTTTGGTTGTGGGCACATCCCCAGTGGGGAGTGTGCAGGAGACAGCTGATCGATGTTTCTCTCTATCCTTTTCCCTTTGTTAAAAAAAAATCAATAAATAAAATATATACTTTTTTAACATGCAGTAACTTGGAGGTCCTGGGATGAGCTGGAGAGAGCTTGAGTGGGTGGAACAGAGTGGCCAGTTTCCAGGATCAAAGGACAGCGTAGCTCTGGGAGAATTTGGGGGTGGGAGAGGGGAGTGACACCGCATTTTCCAGACATGCCAACATTAGGAATGTGGCACAAAGCCTCCGGGTAAGACTGGGTGTAGGTTCTTTTGAGGTTGCCAAGTGGTGGGAAAATCAGGGGACAGAGAGGCAGGCTGGTACCAGAAGCATTTCACCATCTTCCCAGCAAGACATAGGCCAGAGTGGGGGCTGGGAGGCTGCAAAACGAGTAAGACCCGTCCCAGGGGGATGCACCGGTTTCAGACATTTCAGGGGAACTTGAAGAAATAGGGGAGACGGGGCGGAGGAACATGGGGTCTGTGGCTCAGACAAGGGCATGGTGGGAGTCCTGGCCAAGGGTGGGGTTCCTCTGCTGCTTCTGGGTTGTCCAGGCCAATCCCTGTCCCCTCAGAGGGTGGGGCTGCCGGGGCCCTGGCGGAACCCACACAGACAGAGCCCTGTGTTCCAGAAATGCTCATCACAGCCGGTGGCGAGAACGTGCCCCCCGTTCCCATCGAGAACAGGGTGAAAGAAAAGATCCCCATCGTCAGTAACGCCCTGTTAGTGGGAGACAAGGCCAAGTTTCTCAGCATCCTGCTGACGCTGAAGGTAAAGTGCTGTCCTGTGGGACCTCCGCCCCAGGGGCCCGAGGGCGCGCTCCTGCCAGTTCCGGACCTCCTCCTCCTGGGTCCCCAGGGCTGGCCGGGGCCTGCAGGGGGGATTGGGTGTGGTGACAGGGGTGTTCTGGGTGCAGTGCGAGATTGACGAGGCGACTGGAGAGCCGCTGGAGAAACTGAACTGGGAGTCCGTCAGGTTCTGCCGGGAGCTGGGCAGCCAGGCGTCCACCGTGTCAGAGATCGTGGAGCTGCAAGACCCCCTGGTCTACAACGCCATCCAGAAAGGCATAGACGCTGTGAACCAGGAGGCCACCTCCAACGCGCAGAAGATTCAGAAGTGGATCATCCTGGAGAAAGACTTTTCCATCTACGGTGGAGAGCTGGGTGAGCGGCCTGGAGAGCCGTGGGCCTGGCTCCTGGGTCATGTGGGCTTGGAGATGTGCCCTCTTCTGGGATCAGAGGGTCTGTGGGACCAGCTGGGGACACACAAAGGGATGCTGGCTCCTCTATCGCACTGGTACCCAGCTCCTCCCTTCTCCCCAGGGCAGCCGCACCCCTCCCTCTGGGAATAAAAGCCAAACTCCTTACTATGGCGCGGGAGCTGTCTCCTGACCTTTCCTTGTCACTGACGCTGTCCCAGGGATGGCAGAGGCGGTGCGCCCAGGAAGTGGCCACCTGCTAGCCCCAGCCACGCAACCTTTTTGCCTAGTCCTGTGCGGGGCATGTGGGCTTTGTTTTTTTCTCCACAACTGAACTGGTTTCTGCTTTCTCAATAGGTCCAACAGCAAAGGTTAAGAGAAACTCCGTAATCCAGAAATACAGGAAGCAAATCGAAAACATATACCAATGACTTGACTGGCAGAACCGCTCCTGGCCGTCGCGATGGTGAGACTGGCTTCCCCGGCTGTGCCTCAACTGAGTCCAGCAAAGGTGGTCTCCCCGGTGAGAGAGGCGGGATGTGTGAGCGGAATTGCAGAGGCCACCTGGACAAGCGCACAGACACTTCCGTTGCTGTGGGCTCTGGGTGGCATCTGGCCCCCACTCCTGCTCTCTCTCCTCGGGTCATGGCAGGGCATGAAAGCTCCTTCATGGCTGGCCGCCAACACTGTTCCTTGTTCTCCTGGCCTTTGCCTCTTGTCTCAAAGAAGAAGCAGAGCCATCTCCCCATCCAGGACTAGAGGTTTTCATTAAACACCCAAATGTTTCCTTATGGCCCATCTGGAGAAGGCCTTCTGTCAGAACCTTTGGTTTGGGGCAGGAGGCGGGATGGGGGAGGAGTTCTAGAAGTCAGAAACCCAAGGAATGACGTGTGTTGGCCCATCCCAGATGGTAAGGGATGGAGACTGGAACCGCTCCTGCCCACTCCTTTTCCTCTTCTTTGCCCCAAGTCTGGTCCAGAGGAGCCCCCATGACACCATGACATATGGTGTAGGCAGAGAAGAGGGCTTCATGGTCAAATCTTTCTCTTCTGAAGCCCCCAGCCAACACACCTGCATTCGTCTACTTGGGCTTCTGTAACGGGGCACCAGACTTGGGATCTTAAACAACAAGTATGTTCTTTCTCACGGTTGTGGAGGTTGGAAGCCTGAGATGCAGGGCTGGGTCCTTCAGAGGCCTCTGCTCGGCTTCTAGAAGCCGTGCTCTCCCTGTGTCTCTGTGTCCCCTTTTGATAAGGACACCAGTCACATGGACTAGGGATCATCCTAAGACCTCAACCGGATCGCCTCTGTGTAAAGACCTCTGTCTCCAAACAGTCTCATTCTGAGGTTCACGGGGTAAGGACTTCAGCATATGGATTTGGCGGAGGGGGACATGATGCAGCCCGTACCACCACCATCACCCATTTTCTTTTCTTCATCATCCACTGTTTAACTCTGCACCTTCATGCGTCAGTCTTGTGGGTGAGCCCAGCAGTTAAATACGTTTATCATTCTTCATCTTTTGAAAGATGTCCAGTCTCATTTTGCAATTGGCAAGACCCATGGACGTGGGGGCACGGACTCTCTGCGCCTGTGCTGTCCAGCAAGGCAGACACTGGCCACAGGGTGGTGCTGTGGTTCGAATCGAGGGGTGCTGTGAGTGTAAAATTCTCTAACAGAGAATGTATACTACCCCCTTCCCATTTTACAATATGCATGACCTGTTGGAATGATAATATTTTAGATATATGGGATTACATAAAAGATAGCTTTTAAATCCATTTCACCAGTTCCTTTCTTTGTGGCTACTAGAAAAATTTTAAGGCTATAGGTGGTTCACATGATATTTTCCTTGGACAGCACAGCTCAAGTCCATTGGAGAGGGATTCACATTTTTTTCTTATTTTTTTTAAAAAAATATACTTATTTTATTGATTTTTTTTACAAAGAGGAAGGGAGAGGAATAGAAAGTTAGAAACATTAATGAGAGAGAAACATTGATCAGCTGCCTCCTGCACACTTCGCACTGGGGATGTGCCTGCAACCAAGGCACATGCCCTTGACTGGAATCGAACCCAGGATCCTTCAGTCCACAGGCCGACACTCCATCCACTGAGCCAAACCGGTCTCAGCGGATTCACATTTTTCTAACTTATAAATGGATCTGTTCATGCTGGAGTATTTTCATCTTATGGGGGCTGTGGGGCCTCTCAGAATGAACACCTTTCCCAAGGATCCCCAGGGGCTAACTTGTCTGTTTCCTCTCTCCAGCTCCGACAGGCAGATCCCATCTTGACATGTGATTTCCTGCTCTGGGCAGGGCCTCTCTCTCCTGTTTCTAGGAAGCCAGATGCTGTATGTGTTGGTCTCTCATTGAAGACGTGCCTCCTTGGGACTTGCCACGCCTCCACGTGACAGGGCCATCGTAGCTCTTTGATTCCGAAGAACCTTCCGGGCGTGATCCCCTGCCAAGGGAAGCTTATGGGAGGTCTGTGAAGAACTGCCTGTTTTAGAAGAAAGATCTGACCTTGTGGGTTTCAATTCGGTGTGTTTTTCTCCCCAGAGGACAGACTGAGACATCAGAAAGAACAGCGTTCACACGTTTGAAGATCTGGGCCCTCAACCAGCTCGCCTTCTAGGAAGCCACTAGGAAACCCTCCAAGTCAGTCCCGATAATAAAGTACATCAGCATCTCATGTCCAGACACTGCTGGTCCTTTGTTGAGAAGCTCAGTTCTGGGTTCAAATTCGGGCTAGTTGTGTGTTAGCTCAACATTCTGAGTCTCTGGGTGTTATTCTCTGTAAAAATAGACACGTTGATTGTTTGCCTCCCTCGCCAATCATGAAAATGTATTTGTAACCCCAACATCAACATTTGTGGGTACACACAGAGCAGTGAAAAATTTGAATTGCTCGACATTCCCAGCTAAGTTCAATAAGTGGTAAGTATTCTGCCTGCTCCCTTCAGCTCATACTATACAAGCACGGCATTTGGGGGGAGGGGTCAAGTTAAGTGCCCCCTTTTTTTGTATTTTTGTTGGTGATTTGGCTGTTGAATGTGGCTCCTGAGTGCTAGAAGACTATAAGGCACCTTATGGAAAAATATATGTGTTAGACAAGCTTCATTCAGGTGTGAATTATAGTGCTGTTGGCCATGTATTCAATGTTAATGAATCAACAATGCGGATTAAATATGATGTCCTTGAGCAGAAACACACATAATAGAAGGCTATGTGTAGGGAGCGGTTATAGGGTTAAGTCTTGGACTGACCTGTTGGCAAAGCCGAAGACAAGTCCCAGCTCAGAGGGCACAGCCCTCTTAGCATAATTAAGATTGACCTTATGACTCTCCCTAGATCCTTCCTGGGTAGCTAATGGGCTGTGGAGGTGTAGCGAGTGCTGCCCAAACAAGGGAAACTTACAAGAACATTGTAAACTACCTGGTTTACCTCTGACTGTAAAATAAAGGCTCAGCTTGCAGTCTGGATCTGTTCTGTGGTCTCAGGCAGGCACAGAAGATCCACCTAGACCCAGCTTATTCTCTGTGTCTGTCTTTTCTTCATCCTTCGCCGGCCCTCCCTCAGGCTGGCCAAACCCTTGGCTGTGCTGGTATGGCACAGCTATGTACTGATCGGTTGATAAAAATGTGACCAGAGGCTGCCAGGAACCTAATCCTGTACTTCTTGTTAATTCTGTGCTTAATGCAACTTTATAGAACACCCCTGACTGTACATAAATATACTAGGCTTGGTGCATGAAATTCGTGCACAGAGTGGGGGGAGGGGATGTTGTCCTTTAGTCCAGCCTGCTCCCTCTCCAATCTGGGACCCCTAGAGGGATGTCCGACTGCCCTCTCACAATCCGGGACTGCTGGCTCCCAACTGCTCACCTGCCTGCCTTCCTGATTGCCCCTAACCGCTTCTGCCTGCCAGCCTGATCACCTCCTAACCACTCCCCTGCCAACCTGTTTGATGCCTAACTGCTCTCCTGCCAGTTTGTTTGCTCCTAACTGCCCTCCCCTGTGGGCCTGGGTTCCCCCAACTGCCCTTCCCTGTAGGCCTGGTCAACTCCCACTTCCTTCCTCTGTCAGTCTGGTCACTCCTAACTGCCCTCCCCTGCTGGCCTGATCACCCACAACTGCCCTCCCTTGCAGGCCTGGTCCCTGCCAACTGCCTTCCCCTGCTGGCCATCTTTTGGTGGCCATCTTGTGTCCACATGGGGGCAGAATCTTTTGACCACATGGGGGCAGTCATCTCATATGTTGGAGTGATGGTCAATCTGCATATTACTCTTCTATTAGATAGGATAGAGGGCTCCTGCACACCCCACACTGGAGATTAAGCTGGGGGGCCAGCTGGTTTGCCCTGAAGGGTGTCCTGGATCCATGAATGTGTCTAAATATGCACGCATTTCTCAACTGTGTCTGCTCAGGGTGGGTGTTCCTTTGGGGTGTGGGGTGGCCCAGGGGAGGGGCCTGTGGTGGTTTGTAGGTCGGCCATGCCCCCCAGCGACCCAAGTGGAGGCCTTGGTATCTGGGATTTATTTATCTTCTACAATTGAAACTTTGTTGCCTTAAGTGGAAGGTATGCGGAAAGCTTGGCTTCCTCCATCACCAGGGGCAACCCAAGCCTCCCTCCTACTCTCTCTGTGTCCATAGCCATCTTGGTTGGGTTAATTTGCATACACACACTGATTGGCTGATGGGCGTGGCTGGTAGGCATGGCTTGTGGGTGTAGTGGAGGTATGGTCAATTTGCATATTACTCTTTTATTAGATTTTATATATATCAAAGAGACCTCTTCCCTTCCAGGCTGGGGGGAGATAGCACAGGGTTGAGGGTGTGAGGTGAGAATTGGGTGGGCATCTTCAGGGAGACTGGTGGCAGGCTTGGAGGCCAAGGTTATGAGGGCAACCTGAGGCAGCAGGCTGAGCTGTACAGTGTGGCTGAGACTGGATACATTGAGCAAATAAGTAAATATACTGAAGAAAGCAGAAGCTGAGTCTCTCATTGCCAGAGGAGAGGTTTCAGGGAATTAGATTTGAATTGGAGGTTCTAGTACAAATTCATAGTTTTATAATACAGAAATATAGATATGTGTTATATATAGATATGTCCAGACACATGTGTGTATACTGTCCCATGCATGTGTCTAAACATGCACGCATTTCTCAACCGTTTCTGCTCGGAGGGCCTAGAAGCAGTGACACCCAGTGGCAGTGAACACACTGAACTCCCAGATGTGGTTTCTAAACTCCACTGACCACTAAAAGAACCAGGGTTGTTTTGGTTTAAGAAATACCTAATTCCTGGGCTGGGGCAAGGCAAATATGAGACAAGCCTGGAATATCTTGTAGCAGGGAGTAAGGCAGTGCCCCAGACTTTGGATATCTGTCAGAAGGCCGAAGAGCCGGCTTAAAAAGCTTAGGCCACATTTGGGGCAATTTGAGCATCGAGATAAAATAATGATAGCAATAGACTATAACCCACTTGAAAATTCATCGGATAATGGGACTCACTAAAGATATGAATCGAGCCCTGGCCAGTTTGGCTCTGTGGACAGAGGGTCGGCCTGCAGACTCAGTGGTCCCAGGTTCGATTCCAGTCAAGGGCATGTACCTTGGTTGAAGGCATATACCCAGGGGGGTGGAGGGGGTGCAGGAGGCAGCTGATCAATGTTTCTCTCTCATTGATGTTGCTAACTCTCTATCCCTCTCCCTTCCTCTCTGTAAAAAAAAAAAATCAATAAAATATAATAAAAAATAAAAATTCTTTATTAAAAAATATGAATCGAAGTTAATAAAAAATGGTGGAGGGGGAAATCTCCTCCTTACTGTAGAACATCTACTAACGCAGAAGGCATGATGGAATTAGACAGTCTCCTTTGGCATTCAGGTGGAGGTGACTGATTCAAATGGGAGTCATCAGTGGGTACTAAGGTCAGTGGTTGGCGGTTGATGAGAGGCTATAGGTGCAACCTCAGAATACCTCCCCACAAAATTTTGACCAATTATAAAGGGGGGGGTGGTAAATTTAAGGTGGAGGAACCTGAAGCACACCCACTTGACCAGGTGATGAAGTTTAACGTCCCTGGGGTGGCACAGGTCAGCATGGCTTCTGTCCGAGCTCCTCCTGAGAAAGCTGTAGTGAGTTTGGGGGTGAGCAGGGCTGGTCACACAAGGAATGACATGACTACAAGGCACCAGTAGCACAGCTTTATTTAAGTAGCACTTTGGCATGTTTGCATGGGGGGGGCAGGGGTCCCTCACAACAGAAGTCTCTAGAAGCAATGGCACTGGAGCCACCACCAGAAACGGAGGAGAACAAGGGAATCCCTCAGGTAAAGGGGATGGGAGGGGGCTCATGTGTCCAGGTGGCAGGGGGCTCTCAGTCAGAGGCCTCTGGGCCTAGTGGCCTGGACCAGTTACAGCTCTGGGGTTTACCTGGCTATGGCACATGCTAAGTGCAGTTTGTTTTTCTTTTTCTTTTTTTAAAATATATTTTTATTGATTTCAGAGAGGAAGGGAGAGAGAGATTTAAAAACATTGAATCATTGATTGACTGCCTCCTGCACACCTCACACTGGGGATCAAGCCCACAACCCAGGCATGTGCCCTGATCAGGAATTGATCTGTGACCTCCTGGTTCATAGGTCATGACACTCAACCACTGAGCCACACCGGCCGGATGGGGCGCAGTTTCTTGTGGCATACCAAGCAGGAGGGCTCTGAATGGCTAAAATTCTGCTTATTTAGGCTCCATTTCAAACAATTGGAGAGGGAAGAATTTGAGTTTGTGACCATCTCTATGCTCCAATGGTGTATGATGTTGCAGTATCACTTTTCTGGCTTAATTTTTTTCATTTATAACTGATCCTTAATATTGCTTTATACGGATTTCAGGTGTTCAGCATAGTGGTTAGACATTTGTATAATTTAGGAAGTGATCCCCATGATAAGTCTAATACTCACATGGCACCATCCATAGTTGTGATAATATTATGACTATATTCCCTATGCTGAACTTCACATCCCCAGGATTATTTTATAACTTCAACTTTTTCACTCAGTCTGCCACACCTCCTTCTATCTGGCAACCTTCAGTTTGTTATTTGTAGCTATGAATCTGTTTCTGTTTTATTTGTTCATTTATATTGTTCTTTTTTTTACATATAGTTATTTTATTCATAATTTATCATGTTTTAAGATAACAAAAGTTATTCTAATAGTTGAATTTAACAAGAAAAATTTAACCTTATCTTAAATCCGCTGATCCATTTCATTCAATGGCAATATTCAATGTTAAAAGGAACATAAAAACAACATGCACACAATTGTACAGTTTTCATAAAGGTCTATTTCATTATTGGTGGGTAGCGCATTTAACAGTTAAATACAGTAAATAATGTATAGGTGATTGCAGGACTGCCACATTGGTAACTAGAAACCAGCTAACAAGTAACTGTCTACATACATATTTAAAACACAGCTCTTGTTTAGCTCATCCTGTTTTGATCACCTTCTTGGAGGGAAAAAAGCCTGCTGGTCACACTGGAAATATATTAAGGCCAAATCTTCTGATATCCATTCCCAGAGGTTGCTTTCTGCTGGATTAAGCCTCCAACTCCAGGGCAAGCCCCAGTTTGTGGCCACCAGCATTAATGCTCTTCCCATCTACCAAAGCAGACAGTGTAAGCTTCACACCAGGCCTCAGAGTCTGAGTGTAGCCCATTCCAATTAAACTAGAGTTGTTGACTTTTGCAGAAATGGAAGCAGTGGAATCCAACTGATATTTAGCTGCAATACCAAAGCGAGTGCAGTTGGTACCTGAAGTCCAGGCAAGGTTTACTGAAGTGTCAAGATCTTCACATACTTTCTGATAAATTGAGCCTCCAAATTCTGTCCCATCATTGACATTAGTGTGTAGCTGGAAGTCCCCAGTCCTATAGCCCACTGCAAAGTTATTCCTTGTAAGCTTTGATTTGGCACTGTCAAAGGTCATCTGGTATCCAGCAAGCCAGCCTTCGTAACCAAAGACAGCTGAACCATGGATTGCAGGTCCAGCAAAATCAAAGTCAACATCACATCCAAGGTTTATACATTTCCTTTTGTAAGAAGACTTGATTTTACCACTTTTTTTTCCTGTGTTTGGTGAAAAGGTGGTATCAAATGTCAGTTTCAAACCTTGACAAATCTGGTCTTCAATTTCGATTTCTGTTCCCAGAGTGTTATCAGTGTTCCATTTCTCTGTGAAAGTCAGACCATACTCACACCATTTATATTTGGTCTCCAAGGTCCCAGTAACTTTACCAGTGTCTGTATTAGATGAACCAGATGTTGAGAATTCCACGCCACTGCATGACTTTGTTTTCACGTCCAGTTTCACCAACCCAAAACCAAATCCTTTGTTGAAAATATCTCTGGCAGCTTTGCCAAGGTCAGCATACGATGGAGGAATACACATTGGCCTCGCGCAGCTCTGTCCGTAGGTCGCCATGGCGAGGCCGTGGGAAGAGGTGGTCTAGTGATCTCCTAGAGGGAGGGGGCCGTCCCGCCGCTCCGCTCGCAGCTGAGGCCGCTTGGCTCGCTCGGCGTCGGGCTGCCTATATTGTTCTTTATATCCCACATATGCGTGAAATCATGAATTCATGTACTGGACCTCTACTTGTAAACAATGTTGCAATGAACACAGGGATATGTATATCTCAGTGGTCAGCAAACTGTGGCTCACAAGCCATGGTTTGCCATTCCATTGACTAATGAGTTTGCCGACCACTGACCTAGACTCTCGATTCCAATAATTACAGGCTGTTGTTGTACCTTGTGATTAAGCCGCTATCCCAGTGGTGGGCAAACTCATTAGTCAACAGAGCAGCAAACTGTGGCTCTCGAGCTGCATGTGGCTCTCGAGCCACAGTTTGCTGACCACTGGTGTATCTGTTTGAATTAGTGTTTTGGGTTCCTTAGGATAAATACCAGAAGTGGAATTGCTAATCATATGGTAGCCCACCTACTCTAAGTGCTTGAGACTCTGGAGTCTCCCACTATGACTTACCCTGCCTGTCCCTCACTCCACCAGATCCTTGCCTTCAATAAAAAACAGAGATGGAAGGCTTTTAATTTAACAACTTACTATAAAGCTACACAATCAAGTCAGTGTGGAACTAGTGTAGGGATAGATGTAGATCAATAAAACACAATAGAGAATCCAGAAATTAAAGTTCACAAGTATGATCAACTGCTTTTTCATAAAGGTGCCAAGGTAGCAATGGGAAAAAGAGGGTCTTTTCAACAAATTATGCTGGAATAGTACGCAAGAGTAAGTGAATAAGTAACGTAAGAGAACTTACGTTGGCGGTGGCATGGCCTCAGTTGTTAGACTGGTGGAGTCAGACCCAACCTCGGTCCAGTCTGGCTAATAAAGAATTCAGATTCAAGACTCAAACTATAAGAGACCGTTTATTTAGAAAGTCACAGAGGTAGGAGGAGTGAGCGGTAGAAGGAATGGGTTCAGGAAACAAGTTATAGAGGCACAAAAAGGGCCCTGGAGTTTGGGAGAGAAAGAGAGGCAAGGAAATGTGCAGGGGAGGGGGGGCTCGAGGAGGGGAGAGGATGGGAAAGGCAGAGGGAGGCGGGGAGAGAGAAAGAGAGAGAGAGAGAGAGAGAGAGAGAGAGAGAGAGAGAGAGAGAGAGAGAACCATGGACGGGCCCTTGGTCCTAAGAGTCTTAAAGGGCCGGGATATCAGGCGAGGATCTCAATAGAATGTTCATTGGTTCTCCAGGTGCGCCCTTTCAGAGTCGTGTCTCCACTGGTTGGTCAGCACCAGGCAGGGGGCATTAGCCGTGGCAGCCGGCCCTGAGGTGGCCTGGAATCCCCTGTCTGCTTTTGCTGCTTCCTGGGCCCGGAGCTGAAACACAGCTGAGGCCTCGATGCATCTGATGTGGGTCGGAACCTCCTTGTGCTGGGGTTTGAAGCTGAAGTGCTATTCTCCAGCCTCCTTGTTAGTTTCCCCTCTAAGGGAGTCTAACCTGCATGACCAGCAACATGTCAGGGGATGGAAGGCCAGGAGGGTCTGAACTGTCTGACCAGCATTTGGCTCAGTGGATTGAGCGTCAGCCTGTGGACTGGAAGGCCTGCAGACTGAAAGGTTCCAGGTTCGATTCCAGTCAAGGGCATGTACCTTGGTTGCGGGCACATCCCCTTTTGGGGATGTGCTGATTCATGTTTCTCTCTCATCGATGTTTCTAACTCTCTATCTCTCTCCCTTCCTCTCTGTAAAAAATCAATAAAATACATTTTTTAAAAAAAGATTGACCCCCTTGTAGGTAATTAACTGTTTTTCTCTTGCTGCTTTTAATATTCTTTGTCTTTTGCTCTTGGTATTTTAATTATGATGTGTTTTGGTGTGGTCCTTTTTGGATTCCTTTTATTTGGAGTTCTGTGTGCTTCCTGGAGGGAGGAACTGGACAAAAATCATACACCTATGGATGAAGACAATCCGGGGGGAGGTTAAGAGGAGAGGGAGGGGTGGGAGCTGGGTGGAGGGGAGCTATGGGGGGAAAAAAGATAAACAAATGTAATAATCTGAACAATATTTATTAAATTTTAAAAAATTACCAAATTGTACATTTTATATGGGTGCAGTTTATTGCATGTAAATTATACCTCAATAAAGTTGTTAAAAACAAAAACAAAAACAAAAGGATGACTCAATTTCAAAACAGGCAAAGGATCTGAACAAACATTTCTCAAAAGCTATGCAAATTGCCAATAAGCACATGCAAAGATGCTCAACGTCATTGGCTCTCAGAGAAATGCAAATCACAACCAGGAGGAGATACCACTTCCCACCCACTAGAGTGGAGAAAATTTAAAAATTGGAGAAACTGGAACCCTCGTACTTCGCTGATGGGAATAGAAAATGGCACAACCACATTGAAAAGCATTTCAGACATTTCTTAAAATGTCAAACACAGAGTTACTATATGTTCACAAAAACTTGTCCATGAATGTTCATAGCAGCAATATTCATAGTCACCAAATGCTGGGGGAAAGTCCAAATAGCCGTCCATGGTGTGTGACTGATAAGCAAAACATGGTGCATCTAAATACTAGCCTATTACTCATCCCATTGTACGAATAAATGAACTACTGAAACATGCAGACGAACTTACCCCAAGTTCAGACACAAAAGGCGACATGCTGTGCTATTCTAGTGAATGCAAAACTGTGGCGACAGATCAGATCAGTGGTTGCTGGAGACTGGGAGGAGGAGGAGGAGAATTGACCTCACACAGGCCCTAGGGAATTTTTCGGGATGTTGCAGTGTCCTAAAATTAGATTGTGGCGATGGTTTCACAACTGTGTGAATTTATTAAAATTTGTCGTACTGTTCTCTCACAGTGGGTGAGTTTTACGGTTTGTCCATTGTAGCTTGGAAAACCCCAGGGGAAAACCACTGGTGGGGCTAGAACAGGCTGCAGGAACAGCCCTGGCTCTCCGGTGGAGAAGGCTCAGTCATCTCCAGCAGCCGCAGGAGAGTCGTGCGGCCCCCGCTGTGGTTGGGAAAGCTGCCGATGCCCCCGGAGCTGCCCAGCAGGACACTGCTGGTCGGAGCAGGGAGCGGCCGCTGCCGTCACTGGCTCCATAGCCACGCCATTCGGCCAGGACCACCCCGGTCTTCTCCTCACACGACTCACGTCCAAAGCAGTCGTGATCAGCGGAACATGAGTCATTCGCAGGAACTTCCCACGTGGGGTTTTGGGGAATGGTTTTTAGCTTTCTAGCTCTGCTTGTTAGCATGGGGTTGGGATCCTCATCCACCACACCGAAGTTCACCTGCCTGGGCCCAGGCACTTATTCTGCTTAATTGAACTACATGTATCAATAGTTCATTCATTTTGACAGTGGAGTAGTATTCCATTATTATTTGGCTAGAACACATACATCCACATGTGTATCTTCTTTGGAGAAATGTCTATTCACATTCTTTGCCTCCTTTTGCACTATCTATCTTTTTAATGTTGATGTATAAAAGTTCTTTATATATTCTGGTTACAAGTGCTTCATGGTGTTTTAATTACTATCACTTTATAATGTGTTTTGATTTGCCTAGGACAAGGCCCCTTTCATATCATTTTTATCTTGTATTTTTCTATGTAAACTTTAAAATTAACTTCTCAAATTCCATAAAATATCCTGTTGGGATTTAAAAATATATATTTTTTTTATTGATTTCATAGAGGAAGGGAGAGGAAAAGAAATAGAAACATCAATGATGAGAGGGAATCACTGATCAGCTGCCTCCTGCACGCCCCCTACTAGGGATCGAGCCCACAATCCAGGCATGTGCCCTTGCCTGGAGTCAAACCTGGGTTTGGCTCAGTGGATAAAGCGTCAGCCTGCGGACTGAAGGGTCCCAGGTTCAATTCCAGTCAAGGGTATGTACCTTGGTTGCAGGCACATCCCCAGTAGGGGGCGTGCAGGAGGTGGCTGATCGATGTCTCTCTCTCACCGATGTTTCTAACTCTCTATCCTTCTCTCTTCCTCTCTGTAAAAAAATCAATAAAATATATTTAAAAAAACAAAAACCTGGGACCCTTTAGTCCATAGGCTTATGCTCTATCCACTGAGCCAAACCAGGTAGGGCTCCTGTTGGGATTTTTGTTGAAATTGCATCTTCATTGATTAATCTTGGGAAAAAGAGCTTTTACTGTATTGAGACTGACCATTCATTAAGATGATGCCTTTTTCAATTTATTCATGTCTTTTCTTTAGTAAATGTAATAATTTGGCCCATAACTATCCTTTATAAAGTTTGGTGAATTTAATTTGTATTTCCATTGTGCATGTGATTTTCCCCCTTTTTTAGGTTGTTAGTGTTGATATATGGGAACGCTGTTGATTTTTTTATGTTAATATCATCAGATACTTCATAGTCAAGCTATTTCTCAAAATGTATGGGCTTTTTACATAGGTCAGCATATCTTTGGCAAATATATTTTTCACTTCCTTTTCAAAATTTATGCATCATCAAGGAAATGCAAATAGCTGCTTAGATTGCCAAAAATGTGCAAGCTCTGTAGAGAAATATATGTATTTTCTCAGTGATTCTCACCCTGGGCTCATTATTCTCTCTCTCTCTTTAATGTTCTTATTGCTTTTTAGAGAGAGAGAAAAGAAGAGATAGAAACATCGATGAGAGAGAATCATTGATTGGCTGCCGCCTGCACACCCAGCACTGGGGACTGAGCTCCAACCCCAAGCGTGTGCCCAGACCAGGAATCAAACCGTGCCTTCCGGTTCATACACTCAGCCACTGAGCTACGCCAGCCGGGCCTCATTGTTCTCTTAATAGCTGTTCTTAAGAAATGACAAGAAACTACTAAGTTCAGAAAGGCTTTTATTTTTTTTATTTTTATATTTTTTAATATATCATATTAATTTTTTACAGAGAGGAAGAGAGAGGGATAGAGAGTTAGAAACATCAATGAGAGAGAAACATCAATCAGCTGCCCCCTGTACACCTTCAAATGGGGATGTGCTTGCAACCAAGGTACATGCCCTTGATTAGAATCAAACCTGGGACCTTTCAGTCCACAGGCTGATGCTCTATCCTCTGAGCCAAACTGGTTAGGGCCAGAAAGGCTTTTAAAAACATTTACCACTTTATGTTAATTTACCATTTAAGCTATTTTTATATATCTAGTTTTGTGGCATTCAGTACGCTACATTGTGCATATTGAAAAACTGAAACCCTGTACACATTCAACAACTCCTCAACCAGCCCTTCTCTGCAACCACCAGTCTACTCTCTGTCTGTAGGAATCTGGCCACTTTAATACCTCACACGAGTGGAATCATAAGAAAGTGTAGCTGTCTTATTTCCGTAAGCATAATGTCTTCGGGTTCATCCACATGGTGGCATGTGTCAGGCATTCCTTTTTGAGGCTGGATAATATTCCATGGGGTGGATATAGGATAGCTGCATGGCCCATCCACATTCATCGGGCTGCTTTCTTTCGGCTGGTGTGGGTCATGCTGCTGTGGGCATGGACGTGCGAATATCTCCTCTGTGCCCTCTGTAAGTTCTCTTTGGGGATGGATGCACCAGAAGTGGCATTGCTGGGTCATATGGTAACTTTAATTTTTTTGAGGAACCAGAGAAGCTTTTAAATGATTTCTTAGTTTATTCATCTCAGCAACAGCCCACTCTCCCCTCACTTTCTCTGCCCCCCTCAGCATCACGCCTCTACCTCCATGTCTCCCCCTTATCCCTCCAACTCAGGGACCTGGGGTCCCAGCCACCTCTGAGTCCCACCTGCCCGCTGGCCACCACTCGGACCACGAAGCCTGACAGCGCCTGTGGCAGGAGGAACCCCCCGAGCAAGGGCCCCTTGCTGTGCACGGCCTGGCCGTGGGCACAGCCGTCAAGCACACCAACCACCGGAATGGCTGGCATCACGCTGAGTTCTAGGCAGAGCAGCGGCGGTTCCTGGCCCTTTGTGGCTCTGGCAGCCCCATGACTGCCTCCCCACATCACTCCTGACGTGGCTGCCGGGGCCCCAGGCAGGTGGGGGCCGGTTGTGGGAAGCTGTTTGGCTGTGGGCGGAGGCCAGGTGGGATGGGCCCAGGGCAGCCGAAGGGTCGGCAGGATGCCCATCATGCGTGTGGTGCAGGCTCCCGGAGGAGCCCTGTGGGAGGTGAAGCCCGCCACATGCTGTGGCCTCCTGAGGACCTGGGAGAGATGGTTGGACAACTTAAAGCCACCAGCCCAGAGTGGCTCCCTGGTTGTGTGTCCACCTATGAACCAGAAGTCACGGTTCGATTCCCAGTCAGGGAACATGCCAGGGTTGCAGGCTACATCCCCAGTCGGGGTTGTACAGGAGGCGGCCAATTGATGATTCTCTCTCATCATTGATGTTTCTCTCTCTCTTTCCCTTCCTCTCTGAAATCAATAAATATGAATATATATATTTAATATATTTTATTGTTTTTTTAGAGAGAGGAAGGGAGAGGGATAGAGAGTTAGTAACATCAATCAGCTGCCTCCTGCACACACTCCTGCAACCAAGGTACATGCCTTGACCAGAATCAAACCTGGGACTCTTCAGTCCACAGGCCAACGCTCTATCCACTGAGCCAAACCGGTTTCGGCAGCACAAACTTCTTTATCCATTGCCCACCCCCTCCCCACCATCTCCACCCCCCCCTCCCGCTGCCACACACACACACACACACACACACACACACACACACACACACACACACACGGTAGGCCTAAGCAAACATCAGCATAAGGCCTTCTCGCGTCCTTTGAGATGCAAAGCTCCCCCCTGACACCCCGACACCCCCCACTGCCTGCTCAGGGGCCTGTGAGTGCTGTGCCTCCCTCCTCCGGGCATGGTCAGGTCCCGGTCACGACAGGGCTCCTTGCTCTAACCGGCCGTTTCTCCTCCAGATGAGCGCTAGTTAATGAACCCAAAGGGCCTGGTTACCTTGACAAGCCGCCCCCTTCTGGTTTTTGTGAATTTCCACTTTCTCAACTGCTCAAATCCCACCCACTCTTCCCACGGCCTCCCCCTCCCTGGGAGGTGCCCAGTCCCCTCTGCCCCATTGCATATATTAAAACAAACAAAAAAACCTCATAAAAAAAAACAAAAAAAACAACCAACCAGCTTGCCTCCACCTTGTTTTGATTGTCAATCAACATGTGGGTCACGGGGTTGGTTAGGGCTGAGGACCAACAAGAGGGGGATGCTTGGGTGAGGCCAGGGCAGAGGGCTGCCTGCGGGGCCCGCCAGGGCCAGGTGGGCCATCCCCCCCGTCCTGTTCTGTTCCCCTCTGTCTGCTTCTCAAGGCAGAGTGCCCGCCTGCCCAGAAGCTGGCCTTCAAACGTTCCGGCCTGCGCTGCTGCCCACCGCTCTTCGCACGGGCAGCGGCTCCCCAGGGCCAGCCTGGCTTCCTTCCTCGGCCTCCGCATGCCCACGCTTGAGCTGCACGGCTCGCCCGCCCGGGAGCCAGGCATCCCCGCCCTCTCCCGCCAGCAGGACTTCAGGCTGCTGAGGGGCGTCCGCGGAGGGATGGCCCGGCCAGCCTGCGTGCCTGCCGCCGTCCGCCCTGCTCCCCGCCTCGGCTTGTGCATCCAAAGGGAAAGGAGGAAAACCAGGGAATCCGTCGTGGGGTGACCTGGAGCTCTCCTGGTTTGTGTTTAGCCTGCAAGCCGTTATTTTTACCAACCCCAGTGATTTTTGACACCCTGCGATCTCGAGAGAACTCTTTCATTGCTGCGTGAAAATTAACCCCCAAATTTTGCATGTTAGGACAAAAGCATCGCGCAGTCTGGCAGACGGGCATCTGGGAGCAGCTTCATCACCAGGGGCCCGGGCTGGGGTTCCTCCCGAGGTTGAAGTGAAGCTGTCAGCAGGGCTGTCCCATCCGAAGGCTTGAGTAGAGCGGGAGCAGCTGTGCCCAGGGGGCTCCCCGCACGAGTGCTGGGGGGGGGGAGGCCGCAGTTCCTCGCTGCTTCAGCAGGGGGCGCCTGTTCTTTGCTCCGTGACGTGTGCACAGGGCGGCTTGAGGGTCCCCCCCGACATGGCAGTGGCTTCCCTCGGATGAGAAAGCCAAGAGGGAGCCAGCCAGGGGCAACCCACACCCTCCTTTGGGACTAGGGCTGCCAGATTCAGCAAATAACAAAGCGAGACCCCCAGTGCAGTTGGAGCTTCAGAAAGATGGCTTTGTTCTGAGTGTGAGGATAAGTCAATCATCTTTTCCGTCAAAGAACAGGTTAGACAGCCGCCACCGTGCGTGCGCACCCTTCCTTCTACATAGAACGAAGGCGTCTGCCTTGCTGCCTGGCTCCCGGTATGTTTTGTGCCCTTCCAGGACCCCTGCATTCGGGGGCTCGCCTTATTTCTTACATTGCATACATGTATCTCTTGCAGTATTGGGGACATACTGATACTAAAAAAATTTTTTGGTTTGCAATCCAGTTTTAACCAGGCGTCCTGCACTGGACCTGACAGTCCTGTCATGCTCTGGCCTGAAGTGACACCACTCTTGACAGTTCACCGGGGTCAGCCCTTTTAGGATGGGAGAGGGCTACCCAAGGATGTGGAATCGGCGAAGGCAAGGGCACCTTTGGGGGTCATCTGGAAAGCTGGCTTCCTCATCCACTGATTCAGGTCAGGGCTCCCAGGTGCATTCCCTGGAGGATTCAGCCTGTGTTGGGGAGACGGGTGAGTTGGGGGACCCGGAGCGAGCCATGGCCCTTCCGATGTGCTGGCTTTCTCCCGGGGCCTCAACCTTCCGAATGCCAAGGGCTCTCCTCTCCAAGGGTGACCACGGGCAAAGAGAAAGCCTGACACTCGCTAAAGCGGGCGGGCAGGTTCCAGCCACACTATTGCAGCAGGGAGCGGTGCAGGGTGAGCTGAACGCTACTTGCAATGGGGCTCTGCGAGAGAGCTGCGCACAGGAATCATTGTTTACTGTGCTGGGGCGGGGCAGAGAGGGCTGACTGGCAGCCATTGCTGTTTGCAACGCCCTAGACTAGTGACTCCCTGAGACCCCACCCCACCCAATTTACAAACCCACTTAGCTGCAGCGGCTTTTGCATATGAATGGCCTGCCCTCTAGCAGCTTAACCTAACAAATTGCAACTGGGTCAGACAACTCCAAAACTTCCAAACTCCAAGCAAAGAGGAGAAATCTGCAGATCTCTCTGTAGCTCCTGCTGGGTGGTCTCAGACAGTAGCTGACTTGCACCTCCTTGGAGACCAGGAACCAGTGTACCTAGAAGTCAGTGTGAGATGACACCAGATTTCACTCCTCACATACATAAGTGACACACTCAAGAGGCAGACTTGGCGAGCACCAAAGCCCCACTGAAGCAAGTCTTGTCCCATAGGGGTGTCTCCAGTACAGCAGTTCTACCATTAATAGACACAGCTAATCCTCACAGTCAATTCCTCCCAGTGTACCAATAGCAATCAAGGCTTAACTACAACAAGACTGTGTACCCGGTCCACACAGGGGTGCACCAAGAGTGTCCACCTCAGTTGATTAGGGAGGCAGAGCTACTGGGCCATAAAGGACAACTAGCACACAAAGCCACTCCATCAACACAGGGAAGCAGCCAAAATGTGGAGACCAAGAAACATGTCACAAATGAAAGAAATGGAGGAAATCAAACAACTGGACATAGAGTTCAAAATCACATTTATAAGGTTACTCAAGAATCTTTTACAAACCGCAGAGAAACTTAGTGAGACCTTCAAGGACCTTAATGAGAATGCCAAATGGAAAAGGACCAGTCAGAAATTAAGCATGCACTGTCTGAAATAAAGAATAATGTACAGAAATCCAACAGCAGACTAGCGGACCCCAAGGATCTAACCAAAGATCTGAAATATGAGGAAGCAAAAAAACACCCAACCAGAAAAACAAAAAGAAAAAAGATTCCAAAAATTTGAAGATAGTGTAAGGAGCCTCTGAGACAACTTCAAACTTACCAACATCAGAATTATGGGGGTGCCAGAAGAAGAGAGAGAGCAAGATACTGAAAACCTATTTGAAGAAATAATGATTGAAAACTTTCCCTACCTGGTGAAAGAAATAGACTTACAAGTCCAGGAAGCTCAGAGAATCCCAAACAAAAGGAATCCAAAGAGGACCACACCAAGACACATCATAATTAAAATGCCAAGAGCAAAAGACAAAGAGAGAATCTTGAAAGCAGCAAGAGAAAAACAGTTAGTTACCTACAAGGGAGCACCCATATGATTGTCAGCTGATTTCTCAACAGAAACTATGCAAACCATCTCCTTATCAGACTGCCTTATCTCATGTTGTACTTCCAGGTGTGGCCAAAGCTTAGGAAGTCCTACTTGAGGTCTAATCTGAGATCTTCCTGCTGCAGCCCAGTCTATAACAGCTTGCATTTTTACCTTTTTGGTTTCACTTCTCCCTCTGCCCCCAGAGGGCTCTTCCCTGATCCCTCTTCAGCCTCTGCCACCTGGGGGCTGCTTTTCTCAGCCAGAGAAATTCAAATGGCCCAGTGGGTTCGTTGTAAGGGATGTGCACGCGCCAAAGACAGGCTGAACCATGAGGCCTGACTCCTTACCGTACCACCCTCTCATGGCCTCTAACCGAGGACCAGAGTCTTGTTGATAACACAGCAGAGGGTTGGCAGATGAATGGATATCTGGAAGCAGAGGAGAGTGGGCCAGAGGCCAGATCAGGAGCTGAGCTGGGGCCACAGGCTTAGGACTGCCCAGGACAGGCCCAGAGCCATGGCCCCACTCCTGCTGTTACACCTGGCTACCAGCACTCCACTCCTGCATGGTGAGTTTGGCTCCTACCCAGCCTGAGGCCCACGTTTTGCCCTCACTCTCATACCAAAGGTTTGCACATCCAGCGGCTACGCCCAAAGCCTGAAGCCAGGCCCCGGGGCAGCTTGGTCCTGCTGGCAGAGGTCTCAGGCTGTTGCACCCTGCGCAGCCGCAGCCCCTCTGACCCAGCGGACTACCTCTGTATTCTTGGGGCCGGCATGGGGGCCAGCGCAGAGCCACACATACTTTTGGGGCTGATGGGGTGGCCACCTATGAGGAGAACTGGGCTGAGGTCCAGCGCTGGGCCACTGTCTTCATGTGACTGCTCTGGGGACTGCAGCTGCCTGGGAATGGGGAAATCACATCCCATCTCCTGCTTCTATTGGTCAATCCCTTTGGTGGGAGGGGCCTGGCCTGGCAGTTGTGTAAGAACCACGTGCTGCCCATGATCTCCGAAGCTGGGCTGTCTTTCAACCTCATCCAGACAGAACGACAGAACCATGCTCGGGAGCTGGTCCAGGAACTGAGCCTGAGCGAGTGGGATGGCATCGTCACAGTCTCAGGAGATGGGCTGCCGTAGAGGTGCTGAATGGACTCCTAGATCGCCCTGACTGGGAAGAGGCTATGAAGACGGCTGTGGGCATTCTCCCCTGTGGCTCTGGCAACGCACTGGCTAGAGCCGTGAACCAGCATGGGGAGCGTTGAGCAGGCCCTGGGCATCGACCTGCCGCTCAATTGCTCACTGCTGCTCTGCCGGGGTGGCTGCTGCCCGCTGGACCTCCTCTCAGGGACCTTGGCCTCGGGCTCACGCTGTTTCTCCTTCCTGTCTGTGGCCTGGGACTTGGTGTCAGACGTGGACATCCAGAGTGAGTGCTTCAGGGCCTTGGGCAGTGCCCGCTTCACACTAGGCACGGTGCTGGGCCTTGCCACACTGCACACCTCCCGTGGACACATCACCTACCTACCTGCCACCATAGAGCCTGCCTCACCCACCCCTGCCCATGGCCTGTCCCATGCCAAATCAGAATTGACCCTGGCCCCATCCCAGCTCAAACTGTGGACCACTCACCCCTTCCTTGCTTTGTATCTGACCTGCCCCTGTCACTGCCTTAGCCTGTCATTATCTCCCCTGACTCACCTGAACCAATAACCGTCCTGTCACTCAATGGTAGAGGCCCAGAGCTGGCCAGGGACTGGGGCGGGGCTGGGGATCCTCCACTGTCCCCAGACCCACTGCTGCCCTCACCCCTTGGCTCCTCCGGATCAGTTCTATTCTTACCCATCATGGAGGGGGGACCAGAAATGCCAGTATCTGGGCTGCTGCCTCCCACCACTGATGGTGACCCAGTAGTCATCTCTACTGGAGGCCCACCAGACCACCTGCTTCCTCCTCTGGGTACCCCACTACCCCAGATTGGGTAATGCTGGAGGTGGACTTTGTGCTCAGGTTGGCCATCTCCCCCAGCCACCTGGGGGCTGACTTCGTGGCAGTTCCCCAGGCGCGCTTTGATGACGGCCTGGTGCACCTGTGCTGGATGTGCCATCTTGGGTTCTGCGCTGCTGCGCCTTTTCCTGGCCATGGAATGAGGTAGCCACCTCAGTATGAGATGCCCGCAGCTGGGCTATGCCGAGTGCTCACGGTGGATGGGGAGCAGGTGGAGTACGGGCCCCTGCAGTCTCAGGTGCATCCAGGCCTAGGTACGCTACTCACTGGGCCTCCCGGCCGCCTTGGGCAAGAACCCTGAACCTCAAAACTTGGAGCCTGTTATGGGCAGGGCCTACATTCCAAATGTGGGGGGGGACTTTGCTAGGGGCGGGCCTGGCTGCTAGTTAGGTCAGAGGCCCCACGTGCAAGGGAGCCCCTGTCTCAGGACTGTCCCTGCCTCCTGGGTACCAGTGGTGATGCTAGAGGGTGGCCCGAATGCCAGGGGGTGAGGGCCATTAGGGTCACAGGACAGTGGGCTCGCCCGGGAGGGTAGTGCCTGGCCAATGAGGGCGAAGCTCAGACCAGACCCTTGCTTTCAGCTCCTGAGGGCGGAGCCTCTTGTACCACATCACCTAATGATGGGGCCTGGGATGTACGGGCTGGCCAGTCAGGGCCCCGTCTGGTCCTGTCCACTCCGGTGCCTCCATTTAATTGGGCAGGAGGGGCAGGTTCCCACTGGGCCAACACTCACATTTGCACTAAGGTTCTGCCCTGTTCGTGTGGGTGGGCAGTTCATTTCCCGTTTTCTGTCTCCTGTGCATCTCCAGACCCCAATCTTCAAAGCAATTAAAAAGGTCTATGCAATAAAGGCAGTCGCTACATTCCAAAAAAAAAAGAAAAAAGAAAGAAAAGAAAAGGAAAAAGAAACTATGCAGGCCAGGAGTGGTAGGAAATATTCAAAGTGATGAATAACAAGAACCTACAACCAAGAGTGCTCTACCCAGAAAAGCTATCATTCAGAATTGAAGGGCAGATAAAGAGCTTCATAGACAAGAAAAAGCTAAAGGAGTTCATCACCACCAAACCAGGATTATATGAAATGCTGAAGGGTATTCTTTAAAAAGAGGAAGAAGAAGAAAAAGGTAAAGATAAAAATTATGAACAACAAAGTGATAACAAATACAAGTGAATCTAAAAATCAAGTGAATAAAAAATCCGGGAGAATCCAAGATGGCGGCATAGGTAAACACCTACACTGCTGCCTCGCACAACAATTTCAAAACTACAACTAAAAGACAGAACGGACATCATCCAGAACCACAGGAAAGCTGGCTGAGTGGAAGTTCTACAACTAGAAGGAGAGGGGCTCATAGAGACCCAGAGGAGCTGCAAAAAGCTGAGGTACGGAGACACGCGCGTGGAGAGAGCGGGTGCCGGAGTACCTGGCTGGCTTTCTTTGGCAGGAGGGAGATGGAGACTCTCAAAGGCATTGAACTCCTTATCCTACGACACTAAACCCCAGATTCAGCCAAAACTCATATGGGGGACATTTGGACTGTGAAAAGGGAGAAGTGCATGGAAATTTAGGGGAGTCACAAAAGATCAGAAGTCTGGTGATGAGCACGGCACTGCGCGTGGAGGACCCATTGCTGAGTGTGCTGCTGGCTTTCACGAGTGGGCGGGAGACAGATCCTCCCAACTGCCCAATTTCTAACTTCACTAAACCCCAGTTTTGGGCGAAACCCTGGGGACCCAGACTCATATGGTCCCGGAGCGCAGGGGAATGGGAGGGGCAGCAGTCTAGAGGCACTACAAGAGCGTGCATGCACACAGGGACCGCTCCAGCAATTACCCAGTCACGTGACACTCGGGGCCGTGGAGGGTGGGGCCGACTGGAAGGCAAGGCGGTCCCTTAAGCCCTGAGACTCCACCCATCCCAAGCTCAACAAAGAGGCTTTTGCAATTTTGCAAGTCTGGTATCATAAGGCTGAATCCAACACAGAACTTCTCCCAGAATAATGAAAATGCTGAGACAAGGGAAGGGATCACAAACAAAAGAAATGGAGGAAAAGAAATGACTGGATATAGAGTTCAAAACCACACTTATAAGGTTTTTCAAGAATATCCTAGAAAAATTGGATAAAGTTAGCGAGACCCAAGAGGAGATGAAAAAGAACCAACTAGAGATGGAAAAGAACCAACTAGAAATTAAACATACACTGACTGAAATAAAAAATATTATACAGAGACCTAACAGCAGACTAGAGGAAGGCAAAAATCAAGTCAAAAATTTGAAATATAAAGAATCAGAAAACACTCAACTGGAAAAGCAAGAAGAGAAAAGAATCCAAAAATGTGAAGATAATGTAAGGAGCTTCTGGGACAGCTTCAAGTGTACCAACACCAGAATTATGGGGGTGCCAGAAGAAGTGAGAAAGCAAGATACTGAAAACCTATTTAAAGAAATAATGACTGAAAACTTCCCACATCTGGTAAAAGAAATAGACTTACAAGTCCAGGAAGCACACAGAACCCCATATAAAGAATCCAAAGAGGACTACACCAAGACACATCATAATTAAAATACCAAGAGCAAAAGACAAAGAGAGAATATTAAAAGCAGCAAGAGAAAAACAGTTCATTACCTACAAGGGAGCACCCATACGACTGTCAGCTGATTTCTCAACAGAAACGATGCAGGCCAGACGGGAGTGGCAAGAAATATTCAACGTGATGAATAGCAAGAACCTACAACCAAGAATACTCTATCCAGCAAAGCTATCATTCAGAATTGAAGAGCAGATAAAGAGCTTCACAGAGAAGAAAAAGCTAAAGGAGTTCATCAACTTTAAACCAGTATTATGTAAAATGCTGAAAGGTACTCTTTAAGAAGAGGAAGAAGAAAAAGGTAAAAGATAAAAAATTATGAACAACAAATATGTATCTATCAACAAATGAATCTAAAAATTAAGGGAATTTAAATTTTGATCAACAGAATAAACTGGTGAATATACTAGAATCAGGAGCACAGAAAGGGAGTGGACTGATAATTCTCAGGGGGAAAGGGGGGAGGAGTGTACAGGGAGAGACTGGACAAAAATCATACACCTATGGATGAAGTCTACGGGAGGAAGGTAAGGGTAGAGGGAAGGGTGGGAGCTGGGTGGAGGGGAGCTATGGAGGGGAAAAAAGAGAAATAAATGTAATAATTTGAATAATAAAGATTTAATTTTAAAAAAATCCGATGAACAGAATAAACTGGTGAATATAATAGAATCAGGAGCATAGAAAGGGAATGGACTAACAATTCTTGGGAGGAAGAGGGTGTGAGGGGTGCGAGAAGAGATTGGACAAAAATCTTACACCTATGGATGAGGACAGTGGCGGGGGTAAGGGCATGGGGTGGGGGTGGGGAATCAGGTGGAGGGGAGCTATGAGGGGAAAAAGAGGAACATCTGTAATAAACTGAACAATAAAGATTTGTTAAAAAAAACAAAAAACAGAAGACTACACAGCTCCAGGTAAGCAGGGTTAGCAAATGGGAAGCCAGCCACATAATGAGGCCTCTCAGGGTCCCATTCATTCCTTAGGTCATTGGTTCATTCCTTCAGGGTGTATCTGCCAGGGAATATGGAGGTTGTCCTGTGCTAGGGGTTGGGCAGCAAGACGAGCCTGGTCCCTGCCCTCAGTAGTTCTGAGTGTGGACCACCACATAAAATACCAGGCGGGGGCTTAAGCCACAGACATGTACGTCTCACAGCGCTGGGGGCTGGAGGTCTGGGATCAAGGTGCCTGCTGCCCGTCCAGTTCCAGATGAGGCCCTCTTCCCCAAAGGAAGCAGCCACGCCTCCTCCCTGTGTCCTCCCACTCTCTGTGTCTCCTTTAAGGGCACCTAGCCCATCCTCAGGATTTCATCTAAACCGAATCACCTCCAAATGCCGTCTCACTGGGGGTTAGGACTTCACATGGGAGTTTGGGGAGACACAATTCAGTCCACGCAGGGAGTGTTTCCTGGGTGTTGGTGAGACCAGCCCTGAGGCCACACCTGGCGTCTCCACCCTGGGGAGAAAGACAAATGCAGACTGCTGTCCAGGTACCTTGCTAGGAAATTCCCATTTCCATGGATATAAGCAGAGTGGTAGACCACTCGTTCTCACCTGTGTTCTCACTACTCTGTCCAGACATCAACCATCAATTCTGCCCCAAAAGGTTTAAGTTTATCCGTGGCTTGCCTTGTCCCCATGTGTTCATCTGTGGTCTCCCAGCGGCCAGGGGCTGGGTGTGGTGCATCCATGTGCCAGAGAGCTTGCTCCAAGTTGGGGGTGGCCAGGTTCCCCCTCCCTGGGGGTCCATGCCCTGTTTTGTTCCATGTCTGCCCCCTACTTTGGATCAGAGGGACTCTAGGAGGTAAGACAAAGAAGGCCTAGGATCTGCAGAGTTGTGTGGATGGGAGAAGAGGGCTCTCATGTGGCTAGGTCCCTTCCTGCCCACTGCCTCCAGCTGTGGGGATCTCTCCCTGGCACCCATAGTGGGGAAATCCACACTTGGGAGCTGGAACATCTTCATGGGGCACCTCCCTGAAGAGACCACTCAGGAAAAGGCTGATCTCCACAGCTGGATGCACACGGGGACCCGGGTTTCCTGGACAAACTCCTCGACATCTGGGCAGAGCCAGGGGTGAGCAGGACAGGGTCTGAGCTCTCTGCCTCTGGATGGGCCTGGCAGGGCTGTGTGGACAGTGGTCCAGGTTGTGCACACCATGAGGAAGAGGCAGGGTTGAAGTCCAGCTTGGAGGGGGTGTCTTTGTCTGCTTTGGCTCATTTTTGGGATCTCCAGGCAGCAAGGGGGAGCCAGGAATTTCAGGAACCTCTGCAAAGGGCAATATCCTCTGCCCTGCGCCTCCACAAGAGCCAATGTGACAAAGATTTCCAGACACAAGCTGAACTCCATTGAGCAGCGGGTGAAGAAATAATCCCCGTGTTTACTATGTTGTGCTGGTGGGCCAGGATGTCCTGTCCCCGTGTGCCCTGCTCAGGCGGAAGGCACCTCAGGTCTGTGAGCCTCATAGCAACCTGAGATGGTGGCTGTTGTCCTGGGGAAATGAAGGCTGGGAGAAGAGAGGCAACTAGCCACTCAGTGCCAGCTTCCAGAGATGGGGCAAGCCTGTTGCAGGAACTGGCAGATGCATCCAAGTCGGGGCACCTGACCTCTAAGTGGCAAGTCTCTCATAGATGAGCTTTTTTCTCCTCTGAACTGTGGAGAGGGGGCCCCCAGAGGCTAGTGAGAATGACATGAATTTTTATTTTTTAAATCTATTTTATTGATTTTTTACAGAGAGGAAGGAAGAGGGATAGAAAATCAGAAACATCGATGAGAGACATCGAACAGCCGCCTCCTGCACGCCCCTACTGGAGTTGTGCCCGCAAGCAAGGTACAAGCCCCCGACTAGAACCAAACCTGGGACCTTTCAGTGTGCAGGCTGACACTCTATCCACTGAGCGAAACAGGTCTTGGCGAGAATGACATGATTGATGAGGGTGAGCCCCGGCCCAGGGAGCTGGGCTTGAGGTTGCTGGTGGGTGTCGGGTGGTTCAGGAGCACTCTGACCTCTCATCCTTAAACAACATGACAGATCAATGCAGACACAGGAGAGCCTTGGGACACGTGACTAGTGTTGCTATCACTAGCTGTCTGACATCATTTATGATGAGACCCAGTGACGATGGCTGCCTCCTGCATGCCCCAAAAGGGGATCAAGCCAGGCAAAATACACCATACATAAACTGGCAGGTGGGCAGTCCAGGATCCAGCAAAGCATGTCTTTGTCCACATTTTCCCCTGTCTAGTTTTCTATCATCCACCTATCCACCCACCCACCCACCCTTCTATGTTCCCATCCATCCATCCATCCATCCATCCATCTTTTGAAGTCAGGCTTGCTTTTTTAAACCCAAACCTTGCTGCTAGCATCCAAGGAGAGAACACAGTATCGATAGCAAGACCCAAGAGCAAATTCTCTGCCAGATTTCTGGTGGCACTATCCCTATTCCTCCAGGATGCCAACCTGCTCATACTCCATCCTCCCTCCTGCTGCCTCCCAAGCTTGGCCCCAACTCTCTCACCTCTTCCTGGCACTAGAGGAGTCAAAGGGCCCCATGGTATTTGGTGTCTCTCCCACCCACCGACTCCAAAACAGGAGGAACCAAACAGACTCAGAGGTCTGCTTTCCCATCTGACTTTATTTCACTTTTTTTTTCTATAAAATTCCTCCATAATTTCACAATTTAACAAAAAAGTTTAAAATCCAGGACAGAAACAATCCTGTAACTTATTACAAACACAATTCTCCTTATTCCTTTTATCCAGGAGTTGGTCTCAAGCGGATAAGTGTCCTAGTTCCTAGTGAGACACAATCTTTGTAAAAACCCTTATGGGTAAGAAAGGTATTCGATACCTTTTGCTTTCAGGTGTTGGTTTACATTTTGTTTAGGAAATAGCAAAACACAGAGATTTGCACTGGGGGCAGGGGGCTTAACACTAAACACGCGGCAATTACAAAGTGCCTGCCCCTTCCTATGGAAGCGTCCCCAGAGCCCCTGTGGGCCCAGCTGCCAGGCAGCTGGGGGGTGAGTAGGGGAGCAGCTGGGAATGCTGTGGTCAGGGCCCTGGCTGCCTGGCATGTCCATCAGGTGGTCATGGGCCAGCACTGGGCCCAGAGCAGCTCTAGAGGACAGCACTGGAGGCCTTCTGGCCAGAGGAGGTAACTGAGAAATGGGTCGGTACTTCCGAAGGCCCTGGAAGCAGCAGAAAGGGCCAGATGCTGCTGATACTGAGGGTGAACCAGAGAGCCTTTCTCCAGCTGCCTCTGGTGAGAGGGCTGCATTGGCAGCTGTGTGAAGCCTGCAGCCCTTCCCAGCAGATCCTCATAGAGAAAGACTAGTGCCCTTGAGCTGAGGCTCCTTCCTGTGACCCCTGGCAGCCTCTGTGCATAGAGGGCCAGTGAGCTGCTGCCTTTTGAGCAGCCCATGTCAGCCAGTTCCTTCTGTCCAATATCTTGAAGAGTTTCCAGAGAAGAATGGCGCCCACTTTGGAGTATTGCTGGCCTGGAAGGAGAAGGGGATCGTGACAGGACGGAGCCTGCCATGCAGGCCTGACCTCTTCTCAATACCTCAAGGCAGTGGGGTCAGGAGAGAATCTGAGTGAACGACGAGGAGTCACGATGGTTTCCTGTAAAGTTCTCGGGTTTTTCCCCCCGAGAGTTCTGGGGATCTCACCAGGAAGGCTGGAATTCATGGAAGCCTTGGAGGTGGGGATCACCCGGGAGTGTTCAAGGTCTGCCTGACAGACGGAATCAGAGCACAGACATGAGAATCAGGGGGTCACATCAGAACTCAGAACTGGGGAGAGGGCTGACAGTCGGTTGGAGAGAGAAGGTGAGCCCATCTTTGGACTCCCAGTCCTTTCACCCACATGTTGTTCAGGGCAAAAGTTGGGGAGAACTAGAGGACCCTTGAGAGGTCTGGGAGAACAGAAGCTGAGCAAACAGGCTAACAGGAGCCCTACCCAAGGTGGGCTGACTCTGTAAGGGCATTCTGACCCTGGAAGGTAGGCCAGATGGAGGAGGAACTGGCCTGGACCTTAGAGAATCTCAGGCATTCGAGGAATTGAGTCTCGGGGCTCTGGACAAGCGTGAATGGCAGGTGTCGAAGTGCTAAGCCCAAACCAAAGACAGGTGTGCCCAGGAGGGCCTGCTACCGGCGGGGCTCAAGCATGGGGAGCTGGCTCTGTGTCCTCACGCTCCTTGAAAATACTCCACAAACTATCACGTCTTATTTGGCAAAAGCTCATTTTTTCAAAGTTTGAAGACTCGATCAACAGAGAGGAGGAAGAGGATCCTATGGAAGAAAGGAGAGGAGAGGCCGAGGCCCGGGACACCGTTAACAAGTGGTGGCCTGTAGCTGCCTGGAGCCGGGAGGTCTGCTCCTGGAGACAGCTGTCAGTCTGACCAGGTGCCTGAGGACCTACTGCTCCATCGTAGTGTTCACAGGCCCCAGACTGTGCCTTTTGAGTCCCAGGAGGAGGTCAAGGAGCCCTGGTACCACTGAGGGGGATCCTCCCTGCGCTTGGAGAAAGCCAGTGGGCACTCTGGCTCGGCCTCTAGTCCAATGACAAGACCAGTGGAGACATCTTAATCTAAAAGTCCCACCTCACCCCCCACCCCCCACGTGCACTGCTGCCACAGAAATGCACACCCAGAAACTGCTCTGGTACCTACAGTGCATACATACATATATAATAGAGAGACAACTATACAGCATGGAGTCCCAGCACAGTGAGAGCCGAGAGAGGGGCTGCATCCAGCTCACATGGAGGATGAGCCAAGGCCTGGCTTAGAGCAGCTGGACCCTCTGAGGTCCTGGGGTGCTGTGTGTCTGAACCGTTTGGAGAGGCCTGGCCAGTGACACCAGGCCCCACATCCCACCAGGAGCAAGGCTCCCACCGCAGGGCACATTTCTTCCCCTATACAGGAATGAGCCCCAGTGCTGCCTTCAACACAAGGGGAACCCAGGTGACGGCCCCTGAATATCAGGGAGCAGCAGCAGCGCCCGCCTGGCCCCCTCGGCCCCAGGGCTCCCGGTGAGCTGGTGGGGAGGGCAGGCCAGGAGCCAACAAGGAAAGTGCAGCTGGCCATGAGGGCCGAGGATAGGGCGGTCACTAAGGCAGTGCTGCGGGCAAGTGAGTTGAGAGAGAGAAAGGCAGGCGGGGTCCAGATGTGGCCTCCCGGAACCCCGATGACAGGGGCCCGGCATCCGGCCCAGGGTCATGTGGCCACGGCCTCCAGGTAGCTCTGCAGCTTACGCACGGTGGTCTCATCCAGGGAGAAGAGGTCAAAGTCAAAGGTGGTGTTGGTGACATTGAAGTGGCCGGTCTCCTCGATCAGGTTCACAATCTGGAAGGAGGTGGCAAGGTGGCTTCAGGAGATAGGAAGTTGGACTGGGGTGTCTCCCACCCTCCAGCAGACCCCCAAGGAAGAGAAAGAGGAGGAGGAGGAGGAGGCTCCTTGGGGGATGCAGCAAGGGGTTCTAGCAGCCTGCAGGCCTTACAGGCACCCCCTGTCCCAGGGTCTCATGTGTGATAACCTGTGTCCTCAGCAGAACCGAGGGCAGGGCGGGCTCCATCCTAGTACCTGCTGCAGCACGTTGCGCTCCCGTAGAGCCATCAGCCTCCGGTGCAGCTCCACCAGTTCATCTGTGTAGGCCTGGGGGTGGCAGACAGGCACTCAGTAGGTGGCCTTAACCCTTCCAACTGCCCAGCCCTGAGGAAGCCCATTGGAGCTGGGGACCCGGGAAAGGTTCATCTGATGCTCCTGAGGCCAGCACCTCAGCACACCTGGGCTGACCCATTCAGTTGTGGAGCCCGGGGGTTAGCCCCACCCCACCTGAGCCCCCACCTTGTCATAGGTGCCCCTCTTGAGGATCTTCTCAGGCTTGCTGCAGGACTCGGGGCTCCTCCGGCCTGATGCCTGCAGGACAAACCCAGGTCTGTGCTCTCAGCTCTTACCCATGCCTCTTCCCAGCCCCCCAAAGGCTTTCCTACCTCTCAAGGCCCACCTGCCCACCTTCCTCTGGCCTCCGTCTATAAGGGAAGCCCATCCTGGGGAGCAGACACACTTCTGGAGGTGAGCAAAACCTCTCTCTGCCGGGGACCCAGGGTCTACCCCAGGCCCAGAACCAATAATGGCCCAGCCCTCAGCCCTGTCTCTAGAACATGATGGCAACCTGCTCACCAGTGCCCTCCGGACTCACCTTGCTGTTGGGTGGGGGTGGCTTCTTCGGGGCGGGGGGCTCTCGGCTGGGGAGGCAGGAGTCGGCACTGTTGTCACTGTCGCTGTCACTGAAGCTCAACCTGATCAAGGAACACGATGCTCGGTTAGGCCTCTACCACCCCGCTGCTGCGGGACCTATGCCTGACCCAGACACACCTGACAATGCGGCCCCTAGAGCTCACTTGGCTCTAGGCAGCCACTACACTTGAAAAAAGGAATGTGCTGATGCCATCTTCAAAGGGAAAAGAACTCAGAACCACAGGTGTGCATGCTAAGAGGCACGTTCCCATGATGCAGGTCTCCCAGAGCCAGCACACCAGATAGGACACCCTGCAGCTGGAAGGATGGGGCACGGTGCTGGGTTCTGCTCCTTTCAGGTGTCCTCCTCCTACTCCTGAGGCCAGGGGCAGCCTGCATATGCACTGAAGGAATGCAATTTCCACCTTAGCCTGAGCACTTCGGATGCCAGCCCTCAGTGGCATCGAGGTGTTCCCACCTGGTAGGGCCCTTGGGGCCCTGGACACAATGTGTCTGTTGCTGGCTCAATTCCAAAACTCCTGGTAGGCAGGGCCCTGCCTCTATTTCCTCACCTGTAAAATGAGGTCCCAGGAGTAGTGCACAGGGGAGGAGTAGATGCACAGCGACAAATGGTCACTACTATCTTAGGAGGCAAGGGTGTGGCTACTCCAAGTTCAAACGCCCAGGCTAGCTAGAATTGGAAAGCCCTCTCTTTAGAGTCACAATTCTCTCTCATGGTCTCAGTCTAGATAGCACAGTTTGATCCAATCCTTTCAGCTTTTTCCAGAATTTCTCACAGCACAGTGAGGGGCAAATTCCTCTGCAGCCCCATCCCCAGCTGGGAATGGCCTGCTCTCCCTGGGGAGAGGCTCAAAGACATTGTGGGCTTGATCCAGCACAGAGGACCTGGACATCTGCTCCTCCACATCTGCAGCACAGGAAGCTCTGTCTGCCGCTTTCTCCTACCTAAAAAGCCTCATGTGAAAGCAATGCCAGGAGATGCCAGGGACGTATCATGGAGCCTGGGCTTCAGGGGCTCCTGTCTTATTCCCTCTAAGATCAAGGATGTCCATTTACTCAGGTACACTTCTCCCACTGTAAGCAGCAGGGCCAGAGGGCTCCTGCTCTCCTGAGACCCAGACCTTTCTCTCCCAACTTCCCAGCTGAATCACTCCAGTAGGGAAGGCAGGTGATTACTCCTTGATGCTCAGGTGACACTACCACATCAGCCAGACCTAGGCTTGGCCCCACTGCCCTGCATACCCCTCAAGTCCCCCTCTTCCCAGGGTCCACCAGGGGGCAGCTGGAGGTCATGCAGACTGTGGGCCTCCCCAGGAAGCAGAACAGGATGAGATGGGACTTGGCCAGCTCCTCCCAACCAGCTGCAGCGCCAGTGCAAGGTCTGTGTGGCCCCTTCCCTGAAAATAGATGTTCAGCTTCCTCAGCATTCAGGGAAGCCCCACCCAGGCCTTCCATGTCTGTCTCTGCAAAAGGGTGCTCAAGGTGCTTCCACACAGTTGGTCCCTGCACCACCGAATCTCGTATTCAGCAGGAGTCCACACTGAATGTTGCCAGCACCCAAGAGGCAGGAGCTGTGGCCGTTAATCCTGTCCTGGGACACAGACAGTCTCCTTGGGCCCCTCCTCAGCTAAGTCGTAACAAAGCCCTCCTTAGCCACACTCTCAGGGTGGTGGTTTAATTAGCTATACTGACACAGATTGCCTGCAATCACCTGTTAGGTGCCCCTGTGCCTGATGGGTATAGACCTGGCCTGGCTTACTGAGTTGCTGAGTCCTGGAGGAGGTGCTGAATCTGGGCCCAACTGGGATGCTGACCCTTGAGTCTGCCCCCTTCCTTGGGCCTGGGATCAAGGTTGGCATTTGCTCTGTGCAAGAGGCTGAGAATGCATAGCCATCCTTAAAGTGCATGCTCTAAGAGTCTGGGGTGTCTACAGGACATTTCTCAGAGTTTGTCCTATGCCACATAAGTAGGAAAGAGAGAAAAGATCTCGAGACCTGAGAAGAGAGGAACCAGCTCACTCCCCATCCCCACCCCCACCCCTCTGCCTCAGATCAGGACTGGCCCTAGGGCTGCTGGGCACAGCCTTTCCCCATTTCTCAGATGGTACCTGGACTTCTCCCCCTCAACATCCCAACCCTTCCCGCCAGGCAGCCCACACCTTTCTATGACAGGAGGAAGGAAGCCACCTAAGACCCTCTACTTCAGATACCCAAGGAGAGACTGTGTGACCCCTAGGTAGAGCACTGACCAGTAGGCTGTGATGCTTCCTTTGCTTGCACCCCAGGAATACTTCTGTCCTAGCCACACCTCCTCAAAGCCTCACAAGTCTAGCAGAGCTGCCAGGATCCCTTCAATCCCCACTACCCCCCATCAGCCCGGGCACCTGGAATCCCTCCCTGCATTTGTCTTGCCGGCAGCCTCCTCGCCTGATGAAGAGTCATCCTCGTCAGACTCCTCAGATTGCAGATCCTCCACCATGGAGCGCAGTGGTCCTGGGGAGAGTGGCAAGGAAGGGAGGAGAGATAGGAAGGAGGGGTTTAGGGCTCTGCCTGGGTCCCTGCAGGGTCCCCTCCACTTCCAGGGCCACATGAGCTTCTTGACACCACAATCCCCAAAATGCACCCACACAAATCCACACAGAAGTCCCTCTGACCATGTGGGGCCTGCCACTCATCTCCAAGGACTGTCCCCAAGGCTACCCTCTACCTAAAGGACCCTCTGGCTTCCCCATACCCTTACCTTCCTGGCCCTGCTCGCAGGCCTCTGGACTCTGGCCTGAGGCAGAATCACAAGGCCCTTCCATTGCCAAAGCCAAAGGAGCAGCCCTCCACTGCTCCCAGCACTAAGATCAGAGCCTCTGCCTGGAGCCAGGACCAGCCAGCCTTGCCGGGAGGGCAAGGCAGCCAGAACCTGAGGACACAGGATGCTCCATCAGACTGTGCCCCTATACAGGCCTGCCCAGTGCCTCAGCAACCCCATCCAGTGCCTCAGCAACCCCTTCCGCTGCTCCCAGACGACTGTCCTCCCCTTTCTCCAGAGGCACTCGGTTCCAGTTCCCTACAGAGGCATCTTTGGTTTATATTCTTGTTACCAAGGCAACAGAGGGACACAAAGCCCTTAATTACCTTGGTCACATGATCCCACTTCAGCAGGTTCCCCCTTCCTTCCCCATAGATAAGAACCCTTGGAGAGAGTGTGCGCTTCCAGCACCCCATCCCCCAGACCCCTCAGAGACTGCTCATCTACATTCCAGGTCAGAAATACTCTCCTCTCTCCCAATACACTCTCCTCCTCCAGCTTTCTGCAATCCAAGAAAAAGGATTCCAGGCTGTGTGGGGAAGAGACTATCGGCCCAATCCACCAGAAGAAATGCTTCCGGTTTGAGGGTGAGTAGCGGGGTTCTCTGGGCTGGTGGATTCCGTGCCCCTTCTCACACACCTGTGTCCTGCAGGCTGTGAGTGGCCAGGCACCTGAGAAAGGCCCTCCCTGATGTGGGACAGCCAAGTGGGCTTTATGTTCTCTCCCCCCACAAGAGCCTCCCCATTCCCAGGTGTCCTGCAAGGAAAAGGCAGAAATGCAGACTGCTGAGTGCCAGCCAGACCCACTGTAGGAGCAAAGCATTCCTGCCCTTATCCAGGAGCCAACCTATAATGGGACAGGGTGCGAGGGCTGGCAAAGGAACTGATACCTACCTCCTTCTGGGAGGAGCTGGCAAGGAAGGTGTCTGGCTATGGATAGGGCCCAAATCAGAAAGGGACCCCTCTCCACTAGCCCATAAGCACCAGCACCTCATGAGCACATTCCGAAACTTCATTATACAGACAGTGTGTCCTGAGGGCTCAGGGGAAGGTCACCAGAAAGAGTAACATTTCCCACACCTGGCTGGCAATCAGGTGAACTGTTTGTTTTTCTTTTTAATACACTCCCTGAGTTCTACAACCTATGAATGTGGATATCTGGGAGCCTCGTCTGGGTAAGCAGTAGTTCTAGTATACTGAAGAAATGCCAGGGTTGTTAGGGTGTTCAGCTCAGGCCTGAGGCTCCTGCCATGCCCTCCATCCCTCACTTCCCTCACCTTAGCCTCCCCCATTATCTCCACCTTCTCCCTCTAGGCCCTCCTCATCACCCCCTCCCTTGGGGGTAAGGTACCAATGGGTTTTTCTGGCAGTGGCAGCAGCTGAAGCTCAGGCATGGAGTGAGTGCCCCTGTGATTGGATAACAAACCTAGAACCCCACCAGCCAGGTGGAGTCAAAGCTGCTCCCACAGCAAGCCACAGAAACATCCTATCTTTCCTTTGTCATCACCCACCTTGACTGTGGTTCTGAGATGGCTCAAAATCCGAATCTGAACTGGAGTCAGAGCTGGAGCTGGAGTTGGATGGGCTCGACTGGGCAGACTTCACCGCAAAACGGGGTTGGGGGGGGGGGAGACAGTGGGGAGAGAAAAGAATAATCTTTCAGTCCAAGGAAAAGGAGTGAACAATAAATGCGCCCTGGCAGCAGTGACACCCAGCTGAGTCTTTCTCCAGATATGCACTCAAAAAGTGACAAAGGTGCCAGGCTCAAGGCACACACTCCTGAGAACATAGTTTCCTGGGATCCAAAGGCACCCAGCCCCAGGACACTACCAGTTTGCATTTCAAATGCAATGGTCCATCTTTTCTCACTGAGGATCTTTACATTTCTAGTAGTTCTAGGAGAAGCTCTCATCATGTCCCTGGTTTTCCTATGCATCTCAGCAGGAGGACAAGGAACCAGGCTGTCCATGAAAGGGGGGGAACAAGGGGTATATCTGTTTGTGGGTGGGCCCTGCCTTCCTCCTATGATGGCAAGAGCTGCCAATGGGTGCTATGGTGCCACAGGGACAGAGGAAAGATCTGGAACAGGAAAGGTGAGTGCAGAGACCTAGCTTCTTATTCTGCCCATTGTTTCCCCACAGCCAGTCCCCAGGTTGAGTGATGACAAAAAGCTGCCTCTTGCCACATACTGCTATAACCCACCAGGTGCCCTGAGGTAATGATGAATGTGCCAGGTGATAAGCAGTTGAGGAAGGATGGACTCAACCAAGTCACATTCCCCTCTTCTTCCTGCAACCTTCCACCCTGACTCAGCCATCAGGGGGCAGTAAAAAGCAAAACAAGGCCACCAGGCTCTAGGATACATGGGGTAAGATGACTGGGGTAAAGGAACTCCCTGGGTGTAAAGGAACTGGTCACTTCAGACCCCTTCAGGGAAGGGGCCTCTTGCCTTGCTGTATGAAGTGCTAAGCTAGAACAGGAGCCTTGGTTTCTGCCAACAGGTAGTTCTGAAGGTGCACATAGCAGAGCAAGCCATAGGTCTCTGGCACAGACTCTGAAAGGCAGAAGGGCAACGTTCACAGCTCCAAGAGTCTACCTTGGCCCAGAGCACCCCACACTGCCTCATCCCCAGCAAGCCCATCCTCGGACTGGGAGTTGTCTATCCCTCTTGCTTTGGGGAGGACCATGTGGAGGAATGGAACACCTTGAGTGCTGGGACCAGCCACCTCTGAGTACCTCCCCTTTTCAAGAAAAGGGATGGGGAAACAGGCAGAGACACCTAACAGTGTTTGCTTAGTCCTGGCATGTGTCATGTGAGAAGAGACCCTAGGAAAGGAGTCCCGGACCCCCAAGGGATCAGGAAAGTCCCTTCTGATGGTCTGGGGGCTGAGGGCAGCTTCCAGGCTGCAGAGGAGACCTAGAAAGGCACAAGTCTTTGCTCACTCAATAGACCCAGAGAGTAATCAGGCCACTTAGGGACAAAACACTGTCACCTGAAGAATTAAGGGGCCTCTTCTTTACAGTTTACCTCAGCCTAACGCACCTGCTCCAGGCATCTACCGACACGCCCCCACTCACATTCCTTCACATGGAGCATCCTAGATTACCATCAACCACTGCACACTATGACAGACCAGTGTGACACCCCCAAACCTCAGCAATGGGCCTGGGGACAAGTGGTCCTCTAGCATTCAGACCCCTGAGTTCTTATTCTGGTTCAGGGGTACTGGTTCTTACCCTAGCTTTGTCACCAACTGGCCAAGACCGCCATGGCCCAAAGGGCCTGGAGGTGTGCATATGAAAGCCCACAAAGGGTCATGAGCACTGCTGGTGAGTGCCTGTACTCAGCCACATGCCATGTCCAGCAGGCCCCTTGACTGAAAAGGACTCTGTGGGCCAACGAGACCATAGAGAAGCAGCTGGAGGAGCTGGGGGCTTGGCCCAGACTCAGACAAAGAGCCCCTTGACCCCCTCTTGGTAAAGCAGGAGGAGGCAACTCAGGTTCCCGGCAATGTCAGAGCTCTCCAGTGGTGGTGCCCCACCTGCCTCCATGGTGGGTAGCCTGAGATGGTTGAGAGAGGGTGGGAGGCCCAGCTATGGAAGGCTGTCTCACTCCTCCATCATAGATATCTGTGCCTTGCCAAGATCCTAGCGTTGGGAAATGTCACTGAGTCACTGTCCCACAACCCTAGAGAGCCATGGGCACCCTATTGGTGGCCCTGCATGGACCTTGAGTAGCTAAGGCTTGTCATTCAGAAGTCTCTCAGGGCTGGGATACACTGCTCCAGCCAGGAGAAACCCCCAGGCTTCCCACAAAACTGCATCCTCGGGTCTGAGGTACCCAAGGCCATAGATACCAGACATTCAGCCTACTCTCAGCAGCAGTGCTGGGGGGCAGGAGGTTTCCCGCACAACGTCCCAATGATCACAGCCAGGCTACAGCATGGACACCTGGGACATCAGGGGCGGCCTCAATCTTTTACCCCAGGTACCCTTATCCATAGGAGGTACCCTTATCCATAGGAGGAAGGCAGGGTACCAGCCTTGGGTACCAAAAGGTCTCACCTGGAAGCATCTAGAATGGAAAGAGGGAAAGGCATCTGCCCAGAGCTCCAGATGCTAAGCAGACAGATGACAGACTAGGGTGCTGTTGAGCACCCAAAGAACCTGTAGCAGCTCAGCAGGATACTGAAATGATCCTGAATGGCTAGGAGGCTTCTAAATAAGAGATGTTCCAAGTCCTGCCACCTTAGGCTGTCTCCTGGCTGTGAGGAGCGCCAGGTGTGCAGAATGATCTGCCCCATGTATGTCCCTAAGCCAGTGGGTACAGTTACCCATGGACCAAACTGTCACCCCCAATGCAGTTGCCTCCCATGGAGTACCCCTAAAAGCCACATGCTCATGACATGGTGTTGCTGCCACAAAACAGCAACTCTAGCTTCATCTCCGGAGCCACTTTCAAAGCCCCAGTGGAGCCCCAGCGGCAATGCTGCAGGCAGACTTCAGCCTCTGGGAGTGACGGAGATTTGGAAACAGCACAGGTCACCGAGCATGGGGGCGGTTCCTCAGATAAGGGGTTCACTCCTAATTTATCCACCCATTCATTCATTCGACCATCACCCAGACACCTGTTCTCTGATCACCAGATGCCAAACACAGTCTCAGAGATGATAACATCACTCAAGGCCTCAGTGAGGTCTTGCCATCCAGTCAGCAGTCTGGCTATATGTTCCTCTGGGATTCTAAGGGTCTCTCACAGCGATCTTCAGAGAACCTGGAAACACTGTTGCAGGAGCCCAGAGCCTCTCACAGTGAGAAGAGTGCTGGTCCACGCTTAGAAGATAAGTCTTGCTGATTTGAGATCCCTGGGTCTAGGCTGCATGAGCAGCAGTGGACGGGTGGTAGGGGTGGTGGGCCCTCAGACTCCATCGGCCACCTGGGAATGGAGCCAGCATTAAACTTCCAGACCAACCATGTGGTGACTGGGAAAGGGACAACAGTAAGACACAATCACCCACCTTGATCCCCAAGTGGCCACCAAGACCCTGGGCCACGCAAGGGGCTCCCAAGGTAAAGAACTCAGCACCCAGGTACCAAACATCATGTTCTACCAGAACCATCCTTCTTAAGCACCATTTCCACAGAGTCCTCACAGTCAGGCTTTATCATTCTCGACAGAAGGGGAAACTGAGGCTTAGCAAGGTGATTAGGTATGCCCAAAGCTACAAGAAGCAAGTAGGAGCTCTGGGCCTAAGATCTCAATCTCCTCGTCTAATGTTTGGGCTCACAAGGATTTTGATGGCAAGGAGCCAGAAAAACTGATAAGGACAGGGGATTTGAAGAGCCAGAAAAGAGGATAAGGGATTGATGGGAAAAGAGGGCTCCTTACCTCTGTCTTGAAGGAAGCCTCGTCCTCCGAGTTGGACTCCTCCACCTCTGGGGGCTTTTTGATCTCCCGGGGCTCATTCTCAGCCTTGATCTTCTCCACTTTGGTGCTACCCTTGTCCTTGGCTGACTTTTTGTCCGAGAAGGAGGAAGATGAGGTGCGGGGTGAAGTGCTAGGGGCGCTCCTGGACCCCTTGGAACTGCTCTTCTTCTGCTTTTTGGCACTGGGCTTGGGTGAGTCAGTGGTAGCTGGCCGCTTGCTGGAAGACTTGGATGGTGGTGGTGGGGGGGGACCACCCTTGGGGGACAGGCTCTCCAGTTTGGTCTCCTTTAGGGCCATCTTGGGCTCCTTAAATGCAGCCTTGGGTGGCGGGGCCTTCTCCTCCTTGGGTGGCCGGCCCTCAACCAGCTTACGTGAAGCGTCCTTGGCACTCCGGGACTGCTCACGCTCTGGCTCCTTGGAGGGGCCTTTGCTCTCAGAGTCTTTACGGGGTCGCTCCCGGTGTTCCTTGGCTGTCTTATGGGTCTTGCAGGCCTTGCCGCTCTCCCTGCTGGCGTCCTGAAATGTCGGGCAGGAATGGAGATAGACACAGTCAAACGGCATCTCAGGTCGCCCTGCTCCACTTCCCCTAATGCTTACAAAGTATAATCCATCTGGATTCAGACTCAGCTAGAGAAAATCTTCCAAAAAGCAAAAAAGTAAGGCAGCAGGTGAGAATTTTAAATGGAACTGTCCCTTTAAACTACTAGGAAGTATCAGCAGGTCCCAGGTGACTGCAGGCTAAGACTCCCCTCTGAATTGAACTGACATTCCCTGAGGGATTCAAGAACAGTACAGTGAGTCAGGCAGAGAAAGACAGATACACAGACCCCCTCCAGCTCAGACACCTTGTGGCTCCTACTGGGGGCACTAGGAGACAGACCCCTTTCTGTCCCCACCACTAAGCCTGCATGCCTCCTGCCTGGTCACCCTAAACCAGCGTGACCTGCCAGCATAATGGTTCTTTGATCCACAGTCAGCACTCATTGAGTGCCTGCTGGGTTGGGGGCTCTATGCAGGACCAACAACTCCTGACTTAGAATTGAAGCCACCTGGACAACTTTTCTATGACTTGTACAGTTCCCGGGAAATTCAGAGGGTTCAAGGTGGACCAGCCAGGTCATGGAACTCTGACAGAGGTAGAAAGCAGCCCTGCTCCAGGCTGCTGGGAAAGCTGGGCTGGGGGACACCAACCCTGTGCGCCCACACTTCCTCTGAACAAGGGTAAGATCACCTACCTTACCAGCGATGGTACAGGGGCCTGGCTGACAGCAAGCACTCAATCATGGGGGCTGCAGCCACTCCACACACAACTAGTACCCTTTGAGTAGAAGCCTTGTCTGACAACTTGTTTGCTTCCCCTTCAACATCTCGCATGTCCAGGGTTGCTGGACAGGTGCCCAGCTGCCAAGGGTTCTGCCCCCAACTCAGTCAGGCAGGTGCACGGCTGGGCTCAGTGGCTCTCCAGACCAAAGTTCATCAGGAACCCAACAGCAGCCAGACCCCGAGGGTAGCATGCACCACCTGAGGGAGCCACACTTTACCAGCGCACTCTATGCGCTAAGAGGATGGGTGAGCCAGCTAAATGCCCAGCAGCAGGGAGGGCCTCTACTTCTTGCTCTCCCAGATCACCTGACAGACTCTAACAATAAAGAACTACAAGGACAGCCTTGACCACCTCAGATCTACTTGTTCACTGTCTTCTTGCAAATCCATAACCCACATCAGTGTCAAAGGTTCAGAGACAGCCTTGTGTGGCCATAGGCTCCTGCTGCCTCCCTGGAGAAACATCAGGCCAGAGCAGAGGAAAGGGGTACTCATAACACAAGCCCCAGCTGACCATCTAAGGGGGCATCTCCCTTGGGGCTGGTTGTAGAATGGGGTCAGTCCCTCGGGACTCCACTCTCCAACAATCTGCTCCCCTGAAGAGGGAGGCAAGAAGCAGACCTCAAATGTGATTCCATCCTTGTCTCAAAATATCTATACATACCCCAGGCTATAGGACTTGGCCCCAGCCCAAAGAGGTGGGGCAAAAGCACACCCAATAAATATATCTGTCAAAGGTCTCAGCACAGTTCCCACCATGTCCCCCAGATCTGGGGTTGGACAGGCCTCCACTGCCACCCAGGGCCTGCCCAGCAAGTAGGACCTTCCGAGCAGTGGTTCTTTGCCTGAGGTCTGCATAGGTGCTGGAGAGCAGGCTCCCTGAAACCACACACTGAGTTCTAAAAGTAATGTGATCATTCACAGTCATGTTCTCAAAGCCATTAACTAGGAAATATAGCTAAGAACTAAGTTTTGGAGAAAGGTCATCCAGGCCAACTGGCTTATGTCAGAAAGGGAGAAGCTACAGGTATAAAAGCCCAGGGGTGCTGTGAGGTGGGACTAAAAGTACTACCATTCTCGCAATATGAGCCTTCAGGAGCCATACCCCTCTGCCAGAAGGCTCCAACTCCTGCCTTCCATGCTACCCTCTGAGGAGACATGAGGTGGGGACAAACCACCAGTGACCAATCCATCTAGGACTCTAAAAGTCAGACTCTCCAGTGGCCTCCAGGTTGGGGACCCTGACAAGCAAGGCTCTGCATGATCAAGCCCGTCCCTCCCAGTCCCCTCTGCCTGGAGCATGTGACTTGGCAATCATCGACTCTTTGGGTCCAGGCAGCAGAGAACCAATCTGGGGGGTACAGCCAGTACCCAAAGCGAGGTCCTCATTTGGAGGAAGAGGTTGGCACACAGGTTATACCCTCCCTAGGAGAGCAGGTGAGGCTAATGGCTCAGAAGGGAGTATAACAGGTAGAGGAGGCTTCCAGCAGAGAAGAATCTGCCTTGTGCTGACTGAGAAACCCACAAAAGAGCCTCCTAAAATACACCACCCATGTGGCTGAAGAAAGTTTTTGGGACACGGAGGGGTCCAGTGAGAAAGGACATGAGCAACTCCAACCGATGCAACTCCACTGGTCACCAGAGTGTCCTTACTATCTGCAGGGCATCTCTTCATGGGGTTTTGGTTGACTCACAAATGACACATACAGAAGAAATGACTATTTCTACCCTTCCTAGGTTGCATGGACTTTCAGACAAATGAGTGGCTGAGAGAGAAACTGCCAAGATCACTAGCAATAAGTTCTCTTCCATTTGATGTCCATGAGGCTCAAAAAAGATGGGCCAGAAGGTTGAATGGGGACGATTCTCAGACCTGCACTCTATACTTAAGGGCTTAAATCGGATGAATTTGAGGATTTCAGAGACTCACTGGCCTAGGGAAAGTTCCAGAAAGACCCTGCCTGGGTAATGTCGCTCTCCTCTAGCATTGCTGATGAATAAGGCTGAAATTTGGCCTGAGAGCTCAAGCTGTCCCATGTGGGGTGCCCCAGGCCCATAACACCCAACAGATGAGTGAAACAAGAAAAATGCCAAGTTGCGAAGTGGATAAACTTGTGAGGTTGATGGCACAAAGATGAAACCTGGCCTCCGGGACATAGAGCTGTGTAGGCAGCTACTGGGGAACAAGACAAACACTCAGGAGTTTATGTGTACATCGTGACACCACCAGGAGGGTTCTGATAGCACTCTGGGACAATTCAGAGAGTGGTCTCAGAAGACAGAGTGCCACTCACCTAACTGGGGTGAGAGAAGATGATAAAATGTTTCATTTTAGGGAAAATCAGCTCACTCACCCACATGGTTCTACCTGGCTCTTCCCCCTAGTAAGTAAGCTTTCTCTGTGGAGGTTTGCCAAAGAAAGAAGCCAAACCTGGAACAGGCCAGGAGAAAGCACCAGCCTTGATGGACCAAGTGTCCTGGCTGCACTCACGAGACCTGAGAAGGTAGACAATGGTAGCTGCAGTGGACACTCTGTCCATGGCTCCCAACCATGTGAGACTAGCTTGGGGTTCTGTCTGAGTGGTCCTAAGCCCACTGACTCTGAGGGAGGGGAAAGAACAGGGCAGGCTCTCTGCCCTCAAGAGGAACAGGGTAAAGAGCCTGTGATTACCAGGCTGTTCTATGCACCCCAGGAGGGGCCAACCCTTCTGACTAAGTGGCAGAGAGCAGCCACAGGGAGCACAGAGAGCTCCAAGAGAAAGATGTCAAGGGACCAAGTCCAGCTCTGTATAGAGAGCATCCTGAGCCCAGGACCCTCTACTGGGCCCCAGTGCTCCCATGTGACTGGGCCTTCCACCTCACTAACCTTGGAGCCGTGGGACGGTTTGGTCTTCTTAGGGTCAGAGAAGGCAGAGAGTGGAATTGTGGGTAACATGGGGTAGTCAGGGCTGGGCCTGGACACCGTTTCTGCTCCTTCGGGCATTACCATCACCTAGTGATAAAGAAGAGACAGATGTTATCAATGAGCAAGGAGGTAGGCTGGAAATCCGATGGGTAAGAGAAAGTTGGTTTGCAGGAGTGCAGCTAGAGGTGTCCAAGCCTCCTTCTGGGGGAAAGGGCCCGGGAGTCTGGGTGTCACTTTCCCAAAGGAGTCCACAGCATTTCCTCTGTGAAGGTCTGGGTGCAGAGTGCTCAAAGCAAAGCTGACTCGTGGTGAAGAGCAAAGAGAAGCAGGGTCCCAGGATGGCTGGGTCCAGGTGCAGTATACACAGTCTTGGGGAGGAGGGCACTGTGCTAAGAAGACTGGCAGTTTGTGCAAGAAGCACAAGGAGGCAGCTGTGGCCAAAGTGGCCTGCATGCTGCAGTTAAGAAAGACCAGAAGCATGAAGGTGAGAAGCCAGGCCGACACCCACTCTGGGAAGGCATGTGGAGAAGAAAGCAAATTCTGCTGGATGTGTGTGTCATGACTTTACCCGGTCCCACATCTCCTGGGGGAGCCTCACTTCTCCACTCTCAGGTGAATAAAGTTGACTGAAACAAGGAGCGAGTAGCAAAGCCAAGGCAAGAGGAAATTGCAAGAGGGCAGGTCCAGTTCTCTGCAAAAGCCACCTCACTGGAGCTTGCAGGAGAGGGATATGAGCTCTGCCTTTGTTAACTACTAAGAGGAGGAAGGATCTGGGCTCCTGCCAAGAGGTGCTCCTGGTAACACCTGTTCGGGTCCAGTGAGGCTCCTGTGGCACCTGCTGAAGGAAGAGAAAACCCAAGGGCAAGTTCTCAAAATATAGACACTCAGAGGGAGCCTTCCAGATGGCAACAAAACAGAACAAAAGAATAAAGTTCATGTAAAAAAGAAAGAAAGAAAGCATTTAGCTTTAACAGCCTTGAGCACCTAGGATTCATGGCAAGCTCAACCTTTCATCTGAGGAGGCTGATGTAATGCCCAGTCATGGTCCTGGGGACACCGGGTTGAAAGGAGGGAAGCGGAGCCCTTTGTGCCACTCCAGCCTCCACCCTTGATTCTGAGGCAGTGAGGCCCAAGGCCGAGTTGCTCACCAGAGCCTGTCTCACTATAATACAGCATCCAGAACCTGCCTGACCCTGGCCAGCATGGCTGAGGATCACCAGGTCTCAGGAAATAACCATACTCTAAGGCCAGCAAGGACAATGCACAAGGTTAGAGAAGCAACTGACAGCCTAACCCGGGAGAACAGACAGGTTTCCTCAGAGGTCTGAGTCCATTCCCTTGTAGACCCTGCCTTTCCCTTTGTTTTTACTTCTCTTCTCTCCTTCACAGGAACATCCTATACTGATGCTATGCCAAGACAATGTAATGAAGGCTTTGCATCTTTCTCTCCTTTAACAATCTTTTGGAAAAAAAAAAAAAAGTTAAGCGAATAAATGAATCTACTTCCACCTGCAGGACAGAGCTTCATGAGGAGACACCTCATTCAATGGAAATACAGGCACTCACCGCTGATGTAGCAAAGAATGAGATATGATGCTGAGGTGACAAGCAGGGCTGGCCTCTGACCATCTAGAAAAGTGGCCAAGCCATTCTGGTCACCACCGAGGAAGTATCTAAACCTTATGTGAGGAATTACAGAACTCATGTGCCCCCCAGTGAGGGGCAATACAGAAAGCAGTTTTCACCAACTTACAGATTGCATGGTCCTCCAGCTCTTCTAGCACGAATGTCAACACAGACGAGTCTGTGGTCATTTGCCACCAGATGGTAAATGCCAGCCCCACTGGGGACACTCAGAGCTCCAGACTGGCTAACACAAGGGCCACAACTCAGGTCTCAGGAGCAATTGTCCCATAAAGGTCCCAGGGTGCTCCTAAAACCCAAGAGCACTGTTCTGCTATCAGACCAGAGCAAGCCCCCAAGGGCAACAAAGAAAGTTCCTAACCAGACAACCAGTTCTCTGGGCAATCCTCACCAAGGGTGAAAAGTGCCCCCAGAGACCACCACACCACCACCCAAGGGCCTACCTTTCCCTTCCTCTCTTCTGGGCTAGCCCTTCCCAAACTGCAAGGCAGACCTGCCATCCCAACCTCTCTCCCTCAATGCCTCATGCCTCCTCCTCTTCCCCTGTCCCGCCCATTTTATAGGGTTAGGTGATGCATAGTAAGCCTTCATCTCTTCAGAGCAAAGAAAACCTGATGCAGGGGATGGTCCCTTGGTCCTGGAGCTCTAAGAGGCCCATGGAATGCTGACTGTCTGTCAGTCTCCCTGAGAGGTGACTTCATAATCTTTGGGTAACACCTTGGGGAAATATTTTGGAAATAAGGTAGAGAGGCAGAGCTGAAGAGGATGCTGAGCCTGGAAACTCCACACCACTTCCTTGGTTCTTTTAGAACTCCCAGGCAAACTTCCGGACAAATGTCTGTGTCAACAGATTTCAATGCCTCTCTGTTCTGTTACTAAACTCCATTAGCAATCACATGCTAAGTCCAAATCCCAGACTAGTCTTTTGTTAGGGACATGGCAGAAGTTACTCAAATTTTCTGCAATAAATAAATAATTCCTTTCATATATATATATATATATATATATATATATATATATATATATATATAATGACAACAACTAAATTAAATGAAGAGAAAAGGACTTCTCCCTAGGCCCAAAGAAACTCAGTCCACACTCCTTGTATTCACTGGGGAGGTGGGCCTGCCAAACACACACACACACACACACACACACACACACACACACACATTCTCTTATGACCTGGACCTGAATCCTCCACTGAAGGCACCGCTGGCAGCAAGGCAAATGTTCAGGTGGTTTTGGGATATCATATGTCCTTAGCCTGCCACCTCCCTCAGCACACACAGTCCAGCCTGCAGCCAAGCGTCTTGCCTCCTCCACAGCCAATCATCCATCAACACCAAGCACCCCACCCCTATTCTCCAAGAGCTGACACATGCTCTTGGCACTCTGCCATCATTCCAAGATCGCTGGCCTCACAGCTCACTAGAGATCTAGGTTCTGAGAGCTGACACCTTCATCTGGCCTCACAAGGACAGAACTGTCAGGTGGCATGCATCATCAAGAACCCTGCAGAGAGCCACTGCTATTTTCCCAGATGATGGGGCTCTAGCATGGCCTTGTCAATCCAGTTAAAAGTTGGTTCCAGTGCCTCGCAATACTGACACGCTGATCTCATGCCCATTCCTTCCCCCACCCCCAACTTTATGGAAGAAGATGCTAATTAATCACAGCCAACCAGGAAGGTACAGGGATAACTAGCAACTAGTCATTCCCAGCTGACAACATCCCAGCACTGACTCGGGATACCTGGGTCCTATCCAGTGCTGCCAGGTGCTACCTATGCAATCTGCCCCTCTGAGTATCAGGTGCCCAGCCATAGGCTGAAGAGACATGCCTGGGAGATCCCAAGGCGCCCCCAACACCAAAGTCACCAAAGTTCCCAACTCAGGAATCAGAGATGGATCCATGACAGAGAAGATGCATACGTTTGAGCAGAGGCAGGGTCCACCTGCTCTGGCACACTCACCCCGCCAGCCATCAGGAGCTTGTACCGGAACTCAATAGTGGGGTTGTTGAAGGTAAGCTTCTCACAGCGCAGGTGGTTTACAGGCGGATTGCCCTCCAGGTTCAGGAACAGGTCATAGGTGAAGCAAACCTTCCTTGGCTCCTCCTTAAATAAAGAAAACAAGGAAGTCTGTTTCAGACAGTGGACAGGAGACAGCTACAGGACAGAGGTGAACGCCTACTCCCCAGTGCCAGCCCCTGCCTTTCTTTATTCTTTGATTAGCCTCCACATCTCTCTGTGTGCCTAATTCTCATCTACCCAGTTACCCAAAATGAACTAACTTATCTTTCCAGAGGACTCAGCAAAATAGGCCCCACAACAGAAATAGAGATCAAGAATATTGCTTTTGGAGGGTTAACGGAAATATTCTTGCTGATGGCTTATACAGCCCCTACACACACACTACCCCGTAAGCCCTCTCAGTACTGGCCAACAAATGGAGAAACCAAGGCTCAAAAACATGCAGCTGCTAAGTGACAGTGCTGAGGCCTGATCACAGGTTCTGAGGTCCATGATCCTACCACACCACTCCTTTCCTAGAAGGGAAATGTTCCCAAAGATATATAAACTGCCAATTATCACCTAAAAAGCCGTTCAACGTCACTAAGCATTAGGAAATTGCAAATCAAAATCAGATCACTAGGATAGCAATTGTTAAAAACAACCAGAAAATAAATGTTGGTGAGGAAAAACTGGATCCCTGTGCACTGCTTGTGAGGATGGAAAATGGTGCCATCACTTTGGAAAACTATCTGGGAAAATGTTAAAATAGAATACCTATTATATGACCTATATATCTCTCCTAGATATACTAGTATACCCCTGATAAATGAAAACATATTCACACAAAAACTTGACATCTATGTCCATAGCAGCATGATTCACAACAGCCCAAACTGGAAACAACCCAGTGTTCATCCACTGATGGATGAATAGGTAAACACAAAGTGGTCCATCCAGACAGTGAACTATTACTCAGTCATAAAAAGAAGTAAAGCTCTGACACTTGCTACAATGTGATGAACCATGAAAACATGATGCTCAGTGAGGGAATCCAGACACACAAGGCCACAGAGTGATTCCATTTATATGAAACTAGAGGCCCAGTGTGCACCCAGATCTGCCATGCCACCGGGACCCCAGACCCGCCCTGCAAGAACCACGGGCCCTGCCTCCGCTGTGCCAGTCCCGCCAGCTCCACATGAACTCCGACCCGCGAGAGGTACTCCATGCACCTCTTGGTGACCAGTTGTTTGGTCATTCCACCGTTGTGGTGTCACGACCACATGCCTTTTATGATATAGATAGGGGCCCGGTGCACAAAATTTGTGCACTGGGGAAGAGTCCTTCAGTCCAGCCTGCCCCCTCTCACATACTGAGAGCCCTCAGAGGATGTCCTACGGATGGCTTAGGTCCGCTCCCTAAGCCACAGTCTGACCTCCCTTTGTGGGAGGTGACCAGGCTGATTAGGGGAAGGCGCCAGCCCCATCACCCCTGTTTTTAATTTGGTCAGTCACCACAGCCACCAAAGTATTTTCATCAACACGAACTCCAGTCTTTTCACCATGAAAAAATGACAACTTTCTTTAGGCATTTTCAAGATGTGTCTTTTATAGGATATGATATTTCTTTCTTTATTTTTCTTTTTATCCTCACCTGAAGATATGTTTCCATTGATTTTTTTCCACTTCCCTCTGATCTCAGACTCAGCCCCTGCCCAAGCCTAAAGCCTCCACCTGAGGCTTTAGGATTGGGCAGGCTCCCCGTTCCCCGCCCCTCCGATTGTGGGGTCATGTTGCCCAGGCTTTAGGCTTGGGAAAGGGGCTCCCCTGCCCCTCCAACAGCCGGCTGGGAGTTACCTGGGTGCCAAGGAGGTTCCCAGGACCCAGGTATGTATGCAAATTAACTGCCATCTTTGTTAGGTTCATTTGCATACTCACTCTGATTGGCTGTGGGCATAGCAGAAGTATGGTCAATTTACATGTCTCTTTATTTTTAGGTAAGAAGTCCAGAATAGGCAAATCCAGAGGCAGGAAGTGGACTTGTTGGTGGATTTCTTCCCAAGTCAAAAATAATGTAATGTGTGTGTGTTGTGGGGGAGGGGGAAGGGGAGTGGGAAGTCTCAGCACCTCTTTCTTCTTGCCAACCTTGTAAGGCAATGCCTGGCGGTGTGGTGTCAACCAGGGGAGGACTGCAGAAAAAGTCAGGAGAGTCTCAGGTAGACAGCCTTGACACCACAGAGCCACTCGCCCAAGGTCATCAGTTGTCTCCCAACATCTTATCATGGAGACGACAGATGCTCTGTAGTAAGCCACTATTATGCTTCTCAACACGACAGATGCCCCTCTGTGCCAGCACTGCCCCATGCCCACCCTTGGGAAGACATTTGTCACAAAGGGTATGTCTCCCCACCAAACTTAGAAGCTCTGGGGAGTCCTGTCTTACACTCCCCTGCAGGTGCTGGCTTGGGGGAGGTACCTGGTATTTGCCAAAAGAATGAAATTTGAGAATGGATAAGAGAAGGGCCTGACCCCACATTGGGGGTAGAGGAGGAGCCAAAAACACCCTGTGGGCCCTATGACAAGCTTGGAGAATGGCTGAGTTGGTGAAGTCAAAAAGGGTCTAGGAGGTGGGGACAGCATCCTCTCTGAGAGCCCTGAGAGTCACATAGCAAGCTGAAAGGGGAAGATGGAGAGGAGTGACAGCAGGTGACCTGGAAAGAAGGGCCTCAGCTGTCACTGGTGGGTGTTGCATCCTGGGACAGAGGGGTCCAAAGGGACTTAGGCTCAGGAAGAACAAACCCAGATCGATGTTCTGGGGGAAAAAACAATATCCAGCCTTCAGGACAGCATAACTGGGAGCAGGGTTTGAAATTGGTATATGAAAGGGAGGAAAACTTGAGCATCTGTCCTGCCTCTCCATAGTGTAACTACACAGAAGATGAGAGGTGAGCTGCAGAGTTATGTTCCAGCTCCTGTGTGGATAAGGACAGACCTCATCACAGTTCCATAACCCCTTGAGTCAGTAATCCAGGTGCTGCTGTCATTTGTTGCCCACATCACACACATAGACCATCAGACGAGATTGATGCCACCTTCCCAGGCAGATCTCACTTCCAGACTCAAATTCAAATTGACAGAGAATACACAAAGCAGGGTGGTCGTGCTAAATAAATACCACAGGGACTAAAGCAGCAAAAAGCCAATATCAAATCTACAGAACAAATGGCCCAGTTTCTTCAACAAACTACATAAAAAAAAAAAAAATGGTAGAGGGAGAATCTATCAATAAATGTGTCTCTCTCGCACCAATGTCTGTCTCTGACTCTCTGACTCTCTCTCTCTCTCTCTCTCTCTCTCCACCTCTAAAAATCATGGGAAAAATATCCCCGGGTGAGGATTAACAAAGAAAATGACATAGAAAAGGGTATTCTATGGCTTTGCCAAATACAGGAGCACCCCAAGGCTCAGAAGTAGACCTTCCTCTCCTCTTTGCCTTCCCTGGCTGACCCCATGCTTAGCCGCTGCTTTACCTTTTGGCTTTGTGATATTTTCAGCTTCTTCCTGGCTCCTCAGCCAGCCTCCCCCTTCCTCATCTCCCTGGACTACCCATCACCTTCAACTTGTTGCTGCTTCCACTATGGCCCCCCTTTAATTACAAAACCATCTCTTGGCTCACTCCCAGCCCATTTCTTTAAAACCCACCAATGGCCTCCCTCTGAGCCTTGAACAAAGGCCAAACTGTCACCACAGCCAGTGCAATCAGTCATCCCAGGCCATGCCACCATCTTCTATTTCTCCAATCCAGCTCTCCCCTGGATGGTACTCATCCTTTGACAAGCCTTCTCAGACCATTGTCCCCAATCACAGTGTGCAATTCACCCTCATAAGTAGGACTAACAAGGCCTGTTTCTGTCCACCTACTCCAATGAACTGTGAGCATTATAGACAAAGGAAGCCTTTTTTGTTTCTGATGAGCCTGGCAGTGACCAAGCACCTGTGTCTGTTCAATGTGCCCACATACTCATTTATCCTACAAAAACTTAATGGGTACCTGCCATGTGTTCACAGCAGTGACGGGGATACTTGGGGTCTGAAGGTGAAGAGTCACTACACAGCAGTGATACTGACATGACACAGACTATATACTATGTAACATCACATTGTAGAGCATTTACAGTGGCCAAGTACTTTTCCAAGCACCTACTTTGTATGAATGTTTTATAGCCCAAACAGGTGCCCTGACTGTCTCCATTTATCAGATGAAGAAACTGAAACAGAGGCAGCAATCTGCCCAGTGCTACGCGGCTCATCAGTGTGGAGCCAAGATTCACTATGGGCAGGTGGTATTCTCTGGAATCCCTCAGAAGGATTTCCTGCCCACACAAAACAAACAGGTCAAGGCAACCGCTCAAAACAAGAGACCAGGAAGAGTTCTGTATGACTACCCAGAGATGGGCAGTGCGCTGGGGGAAGCAGCATCAGGGCCCAGGAGAGTCCTTCCCTGAGGGACCAGCGTGTGCCCGCAGCTGAGGTGTGGCTCAAAGCACACTGAGAAAGGCTGATCAGAGCTCCCTCTGGACAAGCTGGAGAAGCCTGAGAACTTCTAGGAGGGCGGCCCCTGAGAAACCATCTTCCAGAGAAAGTTGAAACATAGCCAGCACCACAGCAGCCCGGAGAGGCAGCAGAATACTCAGTGAGGTGTGGCCACATTCAAGGTATTTCTAAAAATGTTTTCAATTGATTTCTTTCTTTTTTCTTTTTTTTTTTTTTGAGAGAGAAAGAAACATCAATAAGTTGTCTTCTGCAAGTCCTCCACCAGGGGTCGAGCTGGCAATCCAGGCATGTGCTATGATTGGAATCAAACCATCAACCCATTGGTACATGGGATGACGCCCAACCAACGGGGCCACACCAGCCAGGGCAATAGGATGGGTCTTAATCCAGTATGATTGGTATCCTTATAAAAGGGGGAAATTTGAACACAGACTCACACAGAGGAAGAACACCATGTGAAGATAAAGGCAGAAACCAGGGTGACGCTTCTTTATAGAAACTCCAAAGACTGCCACCAAGTCACCAGAGGGGCCGCACTTCCAGAATATCATCCTTAGCCCAGCCAGACCCTACACATGCCCCACTTTAAGAAAAGGCAGCTGAGGCCTGCCTCAACTGCTTTCAGACCAGGCTGTAAGCAGCTACTCACTCCCCAGGCCATTGGCTCCAGGCCACCATCTCTCTCTGACCTCAGCAAACTAAGATGCAGAGGAACTTGCTAAACTGGTGCTAGCTACTAACGCCAATGTGTGTGCACCTGTCCTCAGTGTGTGGGGAATCTAGAACATGAGAGTTCACATGGGCCAGGCAAGCCCTGACATGGGGGCATAAAAAGGCAAACGGGGCTAGCTGGGAGCTCCCAATGCTGTCTTCTCTAACACCTCAGAATCCCCCTTCTTTCCCTGGGGCTGTCTCCAGGGCCCTGCCCCTGGAAGAGCCTTGAGTTTACTACCCAACCCTGGGTGAAAATGGAAGAGTAACCTCAGACTGCTGACAATCCAGAAGCCTGGCTCCTCAGAATTCCTGGGGCTGTCTCCTCACTATCTTAACCCTGCCCACACTTGTACCTGGGGACTGTTTGACTTTCCTTTACGAGAGGCCCTAGGTTCATATATGCTGGGCTTTTAAAAAAAGTCAAACCTGAATCTGATCACAGCCCTGGGATATAATCATAAGTTTACAGGACTTACGCCAGCAACATCCCCATAGGACCAATAATACAGATTTTTATTTTAACTTAATTTATTTTTTTGTTAATCTTCACCCAAGAATTTTTTCCCAGTGATTTTTAGAGAAAGTGGGAGGGAGAGAAGGAGAGAGAAAAACATGGATCTGAGAGAGTCACATCGATAGGCTGCCTCTCTCACACACCCTGACCAGGGCCAGGGATCGAACCTGCAATCAGGTTTGTGCCCTTGACTGAGGACTGAATCCAGTGGGTTGACGCTCTAACCACTAAGCACATCAGCCAGGGTGATTTGGCTTTTTATTTTTAAACTAGAGGCCTAGTGCATGAAATTCGTGCATGGGGGAGGGGTTGTCCTTCAGCCCAGCCTGCTCCCTCTCCAATCTGTGATCCCTACCTTGATCGGGCCTAGACAGGCAACTGGACATCCCTCTCACAATCCAGAAATGCTGGCTCCCAACTGCTCACCTGCCTGCCTTCCTGATTGCCCCTAACTGCTTCTGCATGCCAGCCTGATCACCCTCTAACCACTCCCCTGCCAGCCTGATTGATGTCTAACTGCTCCCCTGCCAGCCTGTTTGCCCCTAACTGCCCTCCCCTGCAGGCCTGGTCCCCTAACTGCCCTCCCCTGCAGGCCTGGGTCCCTCCCAACTGCCCTTCCCTACAGGCCCAGTCACCCCCCAACTTCTCTCCTCTGCCAGCCTAGTCACCCCTAACTGCCCTACCCTGCAGGCTTGATCACCAACTGCCCTCCCTTGCAGGCCTGGTCCCTCCCAACTACCCTCCCCTGCTATGAGAAATTGTGCTTTGCAGGAGGCAAGGAGGCCTTTTTTAAGATACCAACCCGTGTGCCTACAACTGCCCTCCCTTGCAGGCCTGGTCCCTCCCAACTGCCCTCTTCTGCTGGCCATTTTGTGTCCACATGGGGGCAGTATCTTTTGACCACATGGGAGCAGTCATCTTGTGTGTTGAAGTGATGGTCAATCTGCATATTACTCTTTTATTAGATAGGATAGAGGCCTGGTGCATGGGAGGGGGCCAGCTGGTTTGTCCTGAAGGGTGTCCTAGATCAGGGTGGGTATTCCCTTGGGGCGTGGGGTGGCCTGGGAAAGGGGCCTGTGGTGGTTTGCAGGCCAGCCACATCCCCTGGTGATCCAAGCAGAGGCCCTGGTATCTGGGATTTATTTATCTTGTACAATTAAAACTTCGTAGCCTGGAGCGGATCCAAGCATTCTGTTCGCACAGCCATTAAAACTTTGTTGTCTTAAGTGGAACCACCAGGGAGTGCGGAAAGTTTGGCTTCCTCCATCGCCAGGGGCAACCCAAGCCTCCCTCCTGCTCTCTCTGTGGCTGTAGCCATCTTGGTTGGGTTAATTTGCATACTTGCTCTGATTGGCTGGTGGGTGTGGTTGGTGGCATGGCTTGTGGGTGTAGCAGAGCTACAGTTAATTTGCATATTACTCTTTTTATTAGATAGGATATATCTTTATTGATTTCAGAGAGGAAGAGAGAAACATTAATTTCCCTACATCAATGTTTATCTTTTTCTGTCTCTCCCCCTCTCTTTCTCTCTCTCAAAAAACATCAATAAAAAAATGTCCTTAGGTGAGGATTAACAAAAAAAACAACAACAACAAAACATACTTTCATGTAGGACAGCTCGGAAAAGTATAGTGAATGGATGGAATCTACTATATGATAAAAATGCTATACCATACAATATCAGATGATGTATTATGGAATTATACACCTGAAACCTATATAATTTTATTAACCAATTGTCATCCTAATAAATGCAATAAAAGTTTTTTTAAATGCTACAAATTCCATTTAGTTGCCATCAATTAGATATTAACTTGTTTTTTAAAAATCCAAATGCTACAGTATCCAGAAAAGTTTAATAGGTTTATTTAAACTGTTATAAAGTTGAACTACTGAACATTTTCACTGAAACATTTTGACCTGCATTAATGCTTTATGTCTCTGCATTTATATTTTGAAAACTCACACAAAAATGAAAATGGAAAAATGACCAATACCTGCTTTCTGTCCCATATTTTACACTTGCAGTCATATACTAAGGCATCTTTTGACCCCATGGAGGAAAAATATCTAATGTTCAGGACTACCAATAACAGAAAGAAGAGAAAATTTAGTTTTTAAAGAATGAAATGTTTCCCATCATAATGGATTTTTAAAAATTGATTTCAGAGAGGAAAGGAGAGGGAAACATCAATGATGAGAGAATCATGACTGGCTGCCTCCTGCACGCCTCCTACTGGGGGATTGAGCCCGCAATCTGGGCATGTGCCCTTGACTGGAATGGAACCCATAACTCTTTAGTCTGCAGGCTGAACCAAACTAGTAGGGCATCAAAGAGGATTCTTTTTTTTTTAAATTAAATATATTTTATTGATTTTTTACAGAAAGTAAGGGAGAGGGAATAGAGAGTTAGAAACATCAATCAGCTGCCTCCTGCACAACCCCTACTAGGGATGTGCCTGCAACCAAGGTACATGCCCTTGACTGGAATCGAACCCGGGACCCTTCAGTCCACAGGCCTACGCTCTACCCATTGAGCCAAACCGGTTTTGGCCACAGTGGATTCTTAAACATATTCTCCACATATGTGGCACTCTAGCTGGATCTCTTTTGGCATAATTGTTACACATTTGCATGGATAGCACACAGGTTAGTATCTTAAAAATGGCCAACCAAATAGGCCTCACTTGCTTCCTGCAAAGCACCAATAGCTGTGCTCTGGAAACACAGATTGTTTTGAACTTATGAACAATTTCTCACACCAGACACTGGAAGGGAAGTTTGCAAATCATTAGTTCAATGGACTTCTGAAAACATCTAATTTTACTGAGCTCCAAGGTACCAGAACAGGCCTGTAACAATGAGGTTTCTTTACTCCTCCAGCAGAGAGTGCACTCTTGTGAGTGACTTTTGTAGCCAGTTGCTGCTTCCTTGGTACTTCACCACTGGTTGATTAGAGGGCAGACAGCTTTGTAAGAACTAGGGTACAGAGACTTTCTAACTTCCTCCTTCAGCTGGAATTTGGCAAGCTAGAGACTATGCTGGCCTTAGAGAGTGATGGTGGTGCAGCAGAGGCTGTGAACACCTCTGTATGCATTTTTAAGTTTTCTACATTAAATAAATTTAATATATATGCTTGGCTCCACCCTAAGCCTTTCTTAAGGTGCTGCATCTGAGTACCTACCTATTACCTGCTTTGACTATCCTGGAAAGGGATGAAGGCATAAGCAGGGCAAGCCCCCATCCCAGGTCCTTCTTGCCCACTTGCCCACTACCAGCATCACTTAGCCAACCCTCCCTAGAGCTAGGCACTAAGAGTTTACCTAACACTTATTTCATTCGCACAAATTCTTACCATCCATCAGGAAAGAAAACTGAGGTTTAGTGGCATTTAATCATTTATCAAGGCCACAGAGAACAAATAAAGGCCAGACTTGTGAGTACATGTACCTTGGCCTCTGACATCTTCCTGTGGATGCAGTCCTGACCACGCAGTGAGCTAAAGCCAGAATGCTCTAGGGAAGCAGGAGAGAACTGCTCACCACCAGGTAGACAGTAAGGGAAGAAGCATGGAAAAAATGCCCCAAACCAAATCCCACCAAACCTGAAATTCCACTTTCAGGATTCAATGCTATGAGCTCATGAACAAATGTTTGAGGACGGTTACCAGGCAGCACTGCAGTAATGAGAGATCTAGAAAAGGAACAGAAAACATTCTCAATAGCAAAGTTGGGGGAATCACAGTTGGTCTAGCTGAGGGAAGAGCTCTGCAGATGTCATAAAGAATGAGGTAGTTATATGCGCTAACACAGGAGGGTCCAGAGCTCTTTAAGTTAAAAATGTGCCCATATGCACACACATGCCACAGAACAAAATATTTCTGTGAGGATTTACAACTAATGCTCATAGAGATTACTTCAAGGAAGTGGGATGGAAACAGGACTCCAATTCTTTGCAAGTGTCACTTTTGTAGTTGGAAGAAGAAAAAGCTTCAAAGAGTCTAAGAAAAATAGTGCAATGTGAGCTGAAAACTGTGTGTTTTAGGATCTCGGGAAATAACCATACTCTAAGGCCAGCAAAGAAAATACACAAGGTTAGAGAAACAACTGACAGCCTAACCCTGGAGAACAGACAGGTTTCCTCCTGGATGCCAAAGCAGCTCTGCTACTGTCTCACTGGTCCATCTCGTTGAGCCTCAGTGAAAGAAGAAAATAAAACCACAGGGTTTTGAGTGCATGAGGGAGAAAAAAACTATAACCCTAGCTGGCAGGATGGCATGGGCATCATCAGTCTGGGCTCTTACTACATCTGACTGACCTGCCAGGAAGGCCAGGGGAACCCTGAGAGCCGGTACAGTAAGAATAGTCACCATAGAGAAAAACCAAGATGGCGGCATAGGTAGACATCTAAACTGCTGTCTCGCACAACAATTTCAAAATTACAACTAAAAGACAGAACGGACATCACCCAGAACCACAGGAAAGCTGGCTGAGTGGAAATTCTACAACTAGAAGGAAAGAGAGATTCAGAGGAGCTGCAAAAAAGCTGAGGTATGGAGACACGCACATGGAGAGGACGGGCGGCGGAGTCCTGAGTTGGCTTCCTCTTGGAGGAGGGAGACAGAAACTCCCGACTACACTGAACCCCAGTTCTGGGCGAGACTCATATGGGGGGCATGAGGGAGGAGTCTGGACTATGGGAAAAAGCAAGGAATGCACGGAAACTCAGGGGAGCCACAAAAGGCAGAGGTCTGGAGGAGCGCACGCCAGTGTGCGCAGAGAGGACTGACCGCTGATTGTGCTGTTGGCTTTCTCTAGTGGGAGGAAGATGGAACCTCCCAACTGCACTGAACTCCACTTCTGACTGCACTGAACCCCAGTTTCAGGGGAGACTCTGAGGACCCAGACTCTTAGAGGTCCCTGGAGCGCACAGAAACTCAGGAAAGCCGCGAAAGGCAGAGATCTGGAGGCACACGAGCACAAGTGTGGGCAGAGAGGGCTGCGGCGATTACAGAGGGACACTGAGATCCAGGGATCACATAGGGCAGGGCTGACGGGAAGCCAAGGCTGTCTGCTCAGCCCTGAGACTCCACCCCATCCAAGCTGAGCACAGAGGCTTTTGCAATTTTGCAAGTCTTGTATCATAAGGCTGACTCCAGCACAGAAATTCTCCTGGCATAGACACAGCTGATGCTCACAACCAACTGGCTTGGAGCTTCACAGATAAGAAAGAGCTAAAGGAGTTCATCAACTCCAAACCAGTATTATATGAAATGCTGAAAGGTATTTGCTAAGAGGAGGAAGAAGAAGAAAAAGGTAAAGATAAAAACTAGAACAACAAATACATATCTATCAACAAGTGAATCTAAAAATCAAGTGAATAAAAAGTCTGAAGAACAGAATAAACTGGTGAACATAATAGAATCAGGGACATAGAAAGGGAGTGGACTGACAATTCTCCGGGGAAAGAGGTAAGGAGGGTGAGGGGAGAGACTGGACAAAAATTGTACACCTATAGATGAGGACAATGGAGGGGGGAGGTAAGGGCAGAGGGTGGGGTGGGAACTGGGTGGAGGGGAGCTATAGGGGGAAAAAGGAGGAACAATTGTAATAATCTAAATAAAGATTTATTAAATTTAAAAAATAAAATATATTTTAAAAAAGAATAGTCACCATAGACAGCACTGCAGGCAATGGTGAGAGGCAAACTACTAAAAGAAAGGGCTGTCTCTAGAGGTCAAGGATGCAAGAGACATTTTATTTTTCTACCTCTGAATTCTGAACAAAATGGTACAAGCCAATTGAGGGTACTCTCAGAGCAAAGTTACAGAGGAACAGATTCTGAAACTAAGCTGCTCTCACACTTACTGAGTCACCTTGAGCAGGTTACATCACTTATTTGTACCTCAGTTTCTTCACGAGGGAAGTGGAAAGAACAGAACCCACCCATATATGAGTGCTCAAAAATGCTGGTCATCATTACACACGGATATGAAAACATGTCCAAGACAAGCTGATAGTGATGAAGGGAAGCTAACAGCACAATTAATCTAAACTGGAATTCCACTGCTGTCAAAAGACTTGACTTCAACACAAATATAAAACAGGGAACCATTCTGGATGACAGACACCCATTCACTTCTTGAGAGATCAAAAAGATTAGGGGGTGTAAAGGGATAGGGAAGGAACAATCCCATTTTTCTACTCTGCATGTTTCAGTATTATATGAATTTATGGCAACCTGAATACATTCATTTACTACTAAGCAATTAGAAATTAAAATAAGAAGGCAGAAAGGCACACACTACATTTTATTTTAAAGACCTTGTGTAATGAAAATAGGTAAGTACTTTTATGCTGAAAGCAATCTTCTGTTATCTGGAATCTTCATTCAATGATTCAACCTCATTATAACACCAGAAAGAGTGAAAATATAAATATAAATACACACATGAAATGGGACTCTGACAAAGAAACCTGGACCAAAACAGAAAAAAGGGAAGAAAGAATATGATGTCCCCAGGATGAGATCATAAAAGCTGAAAACCAAGGGGACCAGAGAATCTTAGTCTGCTCCTGAACCTGACTCCTCCTGCCCAGTCTAAGAGAGATCACCACTCCCACATCCCCTACAGTGGCTGTTAAACAAAGAGACACAAGAGCCATGTGTACAAAATATGGAACAACCTCTCTCAAATCCGAAGTTCAGGCTGTCTGAACCTGCAGCTCTGACCCCCATAAAAATGAGAGGCTGGGATAGGGCCAAGCACCCCCCACATTACTCCCTGCTCCACCTCTACTCAACTATATCCCTCCCTCACTTTGCAATGAATCGGTTATGTGATTTCCATATTTATAGGAAAACATATAGATCAGTGAGGAGAGAGGTTCTCAGGGAAGCTGACTCCAGGACAGCACTCTCACTCCTTAATGGAGTAGGCAGAAGTGGGGGTGGACCCGGCCCTGGGGTGTCAGTGATCAATCAGCATGGGTCAGGCTGCGTCTCCTCTCACAAACGTGTTCTTTCACAAAACTTATGTTTCAGGCAGCTCCCAACACTGACTGCCCTCTTGGAAATACAGATACTTGTAGGTTCCCAATCAAGAAACAGAAAGATGCTCCAGGGAAATACAAACCAAACCACACAGCTGGCCACATTTATGTGGCTTGTCACAACTGGGCAGCCCCCTAACTTTTCCCTGAGTCTTCTCACACAATATCCCTTCTGTTCTGGCTCCTTTGCAATTCACCAGTGAGAGCAGGCACCTCATCCACTTAACCAGCTGATTATCTCTATGCAGGGCAGCAGGCTCCTTGGGGCGGGGCAGGCAGCTCCTCCACCCACGGACCCAGGGTGAGAGGTCCAGACAATGGTGACTCCAGAGGAGCACACTGAAATGGGGTAATTTGGGTTCCCACTTAATCACTTGAGACCAGTTCTCACATACCAAGTCTCAATTTAAACTGAGAGTAAAGACCACCTAGGCCCAACATAAGTGGGTTTTTACAGCCCAGAACCACTTCCATTCTAGAGGATGGGGCAGGATGGAGGATTTGGTGGCTCTGGAACCTATCATACCATGTTGCCAAGCCTGCCATACCGCCTACACAGCTGCAACAGAGGGCTTGAGGCTGAGAAATCAGTGCTATTTTACAAAACCCTTTCAGACAAAAACCACACAAACTTCCTAATAAAATGTACCAAAATATCCTTTCTGGGACTCTGGACAGCAGCCTTTGAGTAAAGCCATAGGAAGCTAGTGAAGGTTAGAGCTCCTTGCCCAATAATAACTTGTTGTGGGAGGCGGGTGGCAAGGCAGGGAGGATGTCTAATATTAGCGGCAAATAACCAAACTAAACTTCTTCACATTTTACCTTTTCTGAAAGTGTGTTATTAAATTGACAGTACATCCGCAATGAAGGAAGTTGCAGATCAGAGGAAATGGGGTTAAGGTCAGCTGCAGGTCTGATAACAAAACATACCCAGACCAGTATTCTTGCCCTAACAAACATCCACAGACACAGGTGGCACTGCTGGCCAGAAGTGAGCATGACATCAGAGTATTGATTCTCTTTTTCTCCTCTCAGTGTTCGCCAATCACAAGTGAGAAACTCACAACTAAGGGGCAAGTATCTTTTTAAAAATATATATATTTTATTAATCTTTTACAGAGAAGAAGGGAGAGGGATAGAGTCAGAAACATTGATGAGAGAGAAACATTGATCAGTTGCCTCCTGCATGCCTCCCACTGGGGATGTGCCCGCAACCAAGTCACGCGCCCTTGACCGGAATAGAACCTGGGACCCCTCAGTCTTCAGGCCAATGCTCCATCCACTGAGCCAAACCGGCTAGGGCAGGAGCAAGTATCTTTCATTTGAAAAAGGAAAATTAGATTAGCTGCCCCACACCTGCTCACAACCAGCACCAAGCCCTCCAGGTCCACTCCAAAGGCTCCCATCCCCCCACACCAATGAGGCTTCCTAACAGACACCAAAAACTCAGTCAAGTGCTTCCTATTTGGCAGCTACTAAATTACTTCCTGGAAAAGCTGGTCCAGGTCTGGTTTGTAATGTGGCTGTGCTACCACAAAATAATCTTGGACAGGCAGGAGAGGGCACCTGGCTTAGGATTCTGAAGCCGTGACCACAAGATCTTATGCCCAAAGAGATAAGATGAGTCCCATAAGGATCAAAAGAATCAACCTTTTATTGAGAGTCTAACAGCACATCACCTCACCACATATAGGCTAAAAGGTCTTTTTAAAAAGTGTGACCGTGTCATATCCCAGCTTAACTCTGATAACTCCCAATGCTGGTAATGAGTGGCTCTGCCAACCTCACCTGCCCCTACCCCCTTCAAGCCCTGATGTGCCTGACTCTTCACCTTCACACTCCACAGCTTTTACCTGGAAAGAGGTCTGCCCCGTCCTCAGTGCCCAGATGATTTTTTCCCACCCAAGTCTCTGAGTAAACCTTGATTCCTAAGGGAAATCTTGCCCAATACCCCCAACCCTTCCTAACTGGGTCCCCGTAATACTCGTAGCGTCCACCACTGCTGCTTCAGTGCACAGATGACTTGTTCTGCTGTAGCCATGTTCATAACTGCCTAATTAGTACCTCTCACCCCTATTGGTCTGGGAGCTGACAAGAGATGGGATTGTGTGCAATTTGGTTCCCAGTATGTCCTAGACTCAGTAAATATCTGCTACATGAAGCAATCAACAACACTGAAGCAAAGGGCAGAAGAAAAGCCATTCCTCCTCTTCATTGTAAATAAACCAATTTTTCTAAAAAAAAAAACCTCTCAACTGCAAAGTATCAAAGACATTGGCATCCCCTAGAAACCATCTTCCCATCACAATTTCCTTCTGCCTCTTTAAACAGCTGTTTTGGTGTGAGCTCCCAGTGGATAGCAAACAAATTTATGGGGTCTAGCAAAGGGTTTTTAGATATAACACCAAAAACACAAACCATAAAAGGAAAAACAATGGTAAACTGCATTATCAAAATTCAAAACTCTTGCTGGGCAAGAGACTGTTGAGAAAATGAAAAGACAAGCCACAGACTTGAAGAAAGTATCTAAAAATCAGATACTAGAGCTTAAAAAATAAAACTCAAACAGTAAGAAAACTAATCCAATGTTTTTTAAAGGCAAAAACTCTGAAAAGGAATTTCACCAAAGAAACAATAAACAAAAAACATGCAAAGATGCTCAGTGTCATCAGCCCTCAAGAAAATGTAAATCAAAACCTAATGACACTACACATCCACCAGGATAACTATAATTAGAAAGACAGAAAGTGTGGATGAGAAACTGTGGAGAAATTGGAAGCAGCAGTGGTGGACGCTACGAGTATTATGGGGACCCAGTTAGGAAGGGTTGGGGGGTATTGGGCAAGATTTCCCTTAGGAATCAAGGTTTACTCAGAGACTTGGGTGGGAAAAAGTCATACATGACTGGTGGGAATGTAAAATGGAGCAGCCACTGTGGAAAACAGTATGGAGGTTTCTCAGAGTTAATCTCAGGATTACCAGCAAGACCAAGCAATTCCACTCCTCAATATATACTTCAGAGAAATGAAACATATAACTCCACGCACAAAAAACTTATACCCAAAATAGCCCATCAATTGATGAATAAATACATAATATGTGGTCTATAAAATATATTCATCTGTAAAGAAGTGAAGTACTGACACATACCACAATATGAATGAACCTAAAAAACATTACACTAGCTCCTGCCAGTGTGGTTAGATTGGCTGAGCATTGTCCCATGCACCAAGAGCACTGGTCTGGTCAGGGTGCATGCCCAGGTTGCCAACCTAATCCCCAATAAGGGGTGTGCAGGAGACAGTCCATCCATGTTCCCCTCTTGCTTGCTTCCTCTCCCTAAAACAATCAATCCTATCTAATAAAATAGTGATATGCAAATTAACCATCACTCTGCTACACCCACAAGCCATGCCCACCAGCCAATTGGGAGCAAGTATACAAATTAACCCAACCAAGATGACTGCGGCCATAGAGAGAGCAGGAGGCTTGGGTTTCCGCAGCAATGGAGGAAGCCAAGCTTTCTGCACATCCTGGCAGGCCCAGGCCTCCACTCAAGGCTACAAAGTTTCAATTATAGAAGATAAATAAATCACAACAAAAATGGCGGCAGCCACGGAGCTGGAGAGAGCAGGAGACTTGGAAGAAGCCAACCTTCTGCAGTCTTAGCCTGCCTTGGCCTCCTCCACTCAAGGCTACAAAGTTTCAATTTCAGAATATAAATAAATCCCAACAAAAATGGCTGCAGCCACGGAGCAGCAGGAGGCTTGGTTCCGCTCAAGGCTACAAAGTTTCAATTATAGAACACAAATAAATCCACTTGAGTCACTAGGGGGTGTGGCTGGCCTGCAAACCACCACAGGCCCCTCTCCACACCACCCTATGCCCCAAGGGAACCCCTACCCTGACCCAGGACACCCTTCAGGGCAAACCAGCTAGCTCCCACTAGTGCACCAAGCCTCTATCCTATCTAATAAAAAAGTAATATGCAAATTGACCATCACTCCAACATACAAGATAGCTGCCCCCATGTGGTCAAAGACGGCTGCACCCATGTGGACACAAGATGGCTGCCACAAGATGGCCAACAGGGGAGGGCAGCTGGGAGGACCAGGCCTGCAAGGGAGGGCAGTTGGGGGTGATCAAGCCTACAAAAAGGATAGTAAGGAGCAACCAGGCCTGTAGGAAAGGGCAGTTGGGCGGCACCCAGGCCTGCAGGGGAGAGCAGTTGGGAGGGACCAGGCCTGCAGGGGAGGGCAGTAAGGGGTGACCAGGCCTGCAGGGGAGGGTAGTTAGGGGCAAACAGCCTGGCAGGGGAGCAGTTAGGCATCAATCATCTGGCAGGGAAGTGGTTAGGGGGTGATCAGGCTGGTAGGCAGAAGCGGTTAGGGGCAATCAGGAAGGCAGGCAGGTGAGCAGTTGGGAGCCACCAGTCCTGGATTGTGAAATGGATGTTCGACTGCCTGTTTAGGCCCGATCATACTGGAATCGGGCCTAAACAGGCAGTCGGACATCCCTCAAGGGGTCCCAGATTGGAGAGGGTACAAGCTGGGCTGAGGGACACCCCCCCCATGCATGAATTTCATGCACCAGGCCTGTAGTAAAAATATATTTATTAAAAACACACCACACATTACACTAAATAAAAGAAGCCAATCACAAAAGGCCCATAGCATTTGATTTCATTTCTATGAAATGTCCAGAACAGGCCAATCCATAGAGATAGAAAATAGGTCAGCAGTTGCCAGAGATTAGGGCGTGACTGCTAATGGGGGCAGGGTTTCTTTTAGGGTGATGAAAACATTCTAGAATTAGTGGTGATGGTTGTACAAATCTGAATATACTAAAAACCAATGAAATGTATACTTTAAATGGATTAATTATATAGAATATAAATTATGACTTAATAAAGTTATTTTTAAAAAAGAGATATACAGCCTGGCCAGTGTGGTTCAGTGGCTGAGTGTTGACCTATGAACCAGGAGATCATGATTTAATTCCTGGTCAAGACACATGCCCAGGTTCCAGCTTAATCCCCAATAGGGGGCGTGCAGGAGGCAGATCAATGGTTCTCTCTCTGAAATCAACAAAACTTTTTTTTTTTTTTAAAGAGGGAGATACCACTATACACTCATTAGAAACAAATAACCTTATAAAATGTTGATTAGAATGCAAGAGCATCTATTATTTTTTTAATCTTTACCCAAGGACATTTTTTTCCACTGAATTTTTTAGAAAGAGTGGGAAAGGGAGAGACAGAGAGGAACAACAATGTGAGAGACACACATCTATTGGTTGCCCCACACATGCTCTGGGCTAGGGCCAAGAATCTGCAACTGAGGTACATGCCCTTGACTGGAATCGAACCTGGGACCCTTTGGTCCACAGGCTGATGCTCTATCCACACCAAACTGGCTAGGGCAAGATCATCTAGAACCCACTTCTGTTGCTGGGGATGATGCAAAAGGGTATAGCCACTTAATAAAACTATCCGGCAGTTTCTTATAAAGTTAAGTATACCTGTCCTGTAAGACAAAACAATCTCACTCCATGGTATTAATTGCAAACTTACATTCACAAAAAAAATCTGTATGCAAATGTTTAGGACAATTTCACTCATAATGACCAACATGAGGAAGCACACAGGTGTCCTTCCCCATCAAACAGATAAACAAAACAGTACATACAGACAAAGACAAATGAACTCTCTGAACATGCCATAAATGGGGGTGCATTTGAAGTACACCCTGCTCAGTGAAAGAAACTAGATATAAAGGACTATATGACATTCTGGAAAAGACAAGACTACAGGAATGGAAAACAGATGAGTGGTTTTGAGGGACTAAGGGTGGTAGGAGGAGATAACTTCAAAGGGACAGCATGAGGGGTTTGGGGAGGCTGGGACTGTTTTGTATGGTACTGTCATGGTGCAAGCATGACTCTATGAATGTCAAAACTCAAGAGGAAATTTCACTGAACACAAACTAAAATAATAATAACCAGATGGGTGGGGGCAGGGGACTCAAGATGGGTTAAAAACTATGACTAAAAAATATAACTATATTATAAATGTATGACATACCCAACCATACAGGTAAAGGGAAAGTGTCACAGATATCTTTGTAAAGAAGGGTTTTAATTGGACACTAAAAAGCCAAGGAAAAAACAATAACATGCAGGCACTGCATTTGAGCTGGTCAAATCACTTGTCACAGGAGTGTTGGTTAGCAATTCTGAAACTACTTTCCAGGTAGGTATACTAGTGTTAAACAAATAAGCAAATATACTGTGGATAATGAAACCAGGTTTCTTCTTTCAAAAAACTTAAAATAAGCAATGGAGGAATGGCAGAATGAATTCAGTGGTGCTGGTCTAGAGCTGAAGGCATCAGTATGAAGTAATGTTTATTTTTATATACAGACAGGAAAATAAGCAGGGGCCAGTTAGTATATATGCATACCTTTCCCACCTCTGTCATATAAGGGTGATTAAATACATCCCAGGAGCAATGAACACACTTTGCTCCCATATCTTGGCTTTCAAATACCTAATATGCAAATCGACTGAAGGGCAGAACTGCCGGTCGGTATAACACACACTGACCACCAGGGGGTAGATGCTCAATGCAGGAGCTGTCCCCCTGGTGGTCAGTGTGCTCCCGCAGGGGAAGCACCGCTCAGCCAGAAGCTATGAGCTGGGCTCACAGCTGGCCAGTGCAGGGGCAATGGCAGGAGCCTCTCTCACCTCTGCAGCAGTGCTAAGGATGTCCGACTACCTGCTTAGGAGAAGGCCTAAGCCATCAGTCAGACATCCCCCAAGAGCTCCTAGACTGTAAGAGGGCAGCAGGCCAGGCTGAGGGACCCACCCGAGTGCATGAATTTTATGCACGGAGCCTCTAGTTCTACAATAAAAGGGACCAAGACACCTTGAAGAATGGCCGATTCTAGGGCTGGGGCAGAAGAAAACTAAGATGAGCCTGATGTATCCTTTGGTGCCAGAAACTGAAGAAGCACTCAAAAAAAAACAGGGGAACATGATAAAAAGACACAGGGACCAACTTAAGGAAGATCCTGCCCACCAGAGTGAGAATAATTTGAACAACAAAATAAATAACAATAGGACTGGATTATAACCCAAAGGAAAAAATACACACAAATATCCATGAATACCAATAAATGACTGAATAAGTAAGAGGGGAAGAAGGGACAGCCTTCCTTCTTATAGGGAAATCCCCACTAATAAATGTAGAAGGAATGACGGAAATAAAAATCATCATAGAACAACAATAATGGATGTTAAGCTAGTGGATGAAACATGAAAAATAAATAGGGGATATGCACAGTCTCAAAGCATCTTCCCCAAATGGGTATTAGCTATTGGGGTGCTTCTATGTCCACCTGAATATGGGGATTAACTTCTCCCCTAGAGTGTGGGCTAGACTTGAGTGACTCACTTCTAACAATATAGAAAAAGACAAATAGTAATTTTGCAGTGGAAAAAACTGGGAGATACCTTCTTAATCTAAAGATCAAGGTTAACATCCCCAGTAATAAGTCAGTATCAGCCCACACTGATGTGATGATGGGGGCTCTTAACCACTGTACTTACCTTACTAAAATAAAATCTACAATCCTAGTCTAATTGTGAGAAAAACACCAGATAAACCAAAAGTGGGAGGCATTCTACAAAATGTCTGATTAGCATATTTAAAAACTATCAAGGTCATGAAAGAAAAAGGAGGATGAAGGAACTGTCTGAGATTGAAGGAGGTGAAATAGACATGATAGCTAAATGCAATGGAGGATCCTGGAGTGGATTCCAGAACAGAACAAACGTTTGTAGGAAATGGGGAAGTCCAAGTAATGTCTATTCACAGTAAATATTGTACCAGTGTTAAATTACTCATTTTAACCACAGGTCATAGTCATATAAAGTGTTTAGATTAGGGAAGCAAGATGTGGGGAATAAGGGAACTCTGTATGATCTTTGCAACTCTTCTGTGTTTCTAAAATTATTTCAAAATTCAAAGTTAGAAAGAAACCATGACTATGAAACAGTCCATACTTGATTTTATTACTAGAAGATCTTTATATACATTTGTAGCAATCTGGATCAGTGAATCTACTTCTTTTGCTTCAACTCTAAATTTTGTGGAAGCTAAATACATATAGTCTTTCTGATAAAACCTAGTGGTTAAATTGAGATATGTAGTAAGTGTACCCTGTTTCCCCAAAAATAAGATGCGCTAGGTTTTATTTTCAGGGGATGTCTTATTTTTCCATGAAGAAGAATACGGTACACATTTATTGTTGAACAAAAAAAAAGAAAATTTATTACCTGTATACGGTACGGTAGTAGTTGTCATCATAAATCAGCTCATTGATTGGCCGCAGCGCAGCCGGAGCTGTTCAGGCAGTGCGAGGTCTCCTTAAATCAGGAGTCAGACATCTTACGGTACCTTCGGGGGCCTTATATTCCGGGGAGGCCTTATTGGTGAGGCCTTATATTACAGCAAGAGGCAAAACTGGAAGTAGGTCTTATTTTCGGGGGATGTCTTACTTTCAGGGAAACAGGGTAACACACATACCATTGCAAAGACTTAGTATGAAAAAAAAGAATATAAAATAGTTAGTAAATTAAAAAAAAATACTGATTACATGCTGAAATTGTAATATTTTGGATATATTGGGTTAACTAAGTTACATTATTAAGATTTGTTTCACCCATTTCTTTTGACCTTTTTGTTTTTATTTTTTTTAATATATTTTATTGATTTTTTACAGAGAGGAAAGGAGAGAGATAGAAAGTCAGAAACATCGATGAGAGAGAGACATCGATCAGCCGCCTCCTGCACGGCCCACAGTGGAGATGTGCCCGCAAGCAAGGTACATGCCCCCTACCAGAATCGAACCCGGGACCTTTCAGTCCGCAAGCCGACGCTCTATCCACTAAGCCAAATCGGTCTTGGCTTGACCTTTTTAAATGTGGCTTGCATATTTCTAGTGGAGAGCCAGGATATAGGATGTAAGTCACTGTTGAAACAAAAAGGGCTTAAAAAAAAAAAAAAAAGAAGAAGGGCTTTAAATACCTCTTGCCAAATCTAGGACAATGAGCAGATATAAAGAAAGAGTTTCAGTATGACTCCATTCACTTGATCAGTCATTCAATACCTAAGAAGCAATTTACTCATCCTGGACACTCATCCTGGACACACTGCCTTGTCCTGGGGAAGTACTAGCATGCTCTCCCACACTACAACCAATGAATGCCCAGTTCACTTTCTAAAGAAACAACTGAGCCACAGCACATAGAGGCTTCTGGGTAGACATATGATCGAAGGACAACCATCTGGATTCCTCCAGATGAACTGGAGCCTCTAACTCAGGGATGTTAACATCACACATTCATTTTGCTCAGCAATGTGTGTTACTGCCGGCATTGAAAATTGGGCACTTATCCAGAAAACCTAAGGAACTCTTACAATTCAACAACAAAAAGACAAACCCCAATTCAAACTTAGGCAAGGGACTTGAATAGACATGTCTTCAAAGAAGACATATACATGGCCAACAAGCATGAAAAAATGCTCGGCATCAGTCATAGGAAATGCAAATCAAAACCACAACGAGATACCATTTCATACACCCACTGAAATGTCTATACTTTTAAAAATTAGTAAGTAAACTAGAAACAACATGTTGGCTAAGATGTGGAGAAACTGGAATTCTCATACACTGCTGGCAGAAATGTAAAGTGGTACCACCATTGTGGAAAACAGTTTGGCAGTCCCTCAAAATGTTAAACATACCATTACCATATGATGTAGCAATTCCACTCCTAAATATATACCCAAAGGAACTGGTACTCAAACAAGTACATGTATATCTCTACACTATATTACAATATGAAATGATTCACAATTAGCCAGAAGGTGTAAATAGTCCAAGTGTCCATCAAAATAGATGAATGGAAAGACAAACTTTTAGAAAGGAAGGCAGAAGGGAGAGAGAGAGAAACATCAATGAGAATCATTGGTTGGCTGCCTCCTGCACAACCCCTATTGGGGATTGAGCCTGCAACCCAGGCATGTGCCCTTGACCGGAATTGAACCCAAGACCCTTCAATCTTCAGGCCAACACTCTATCCACTGAGCCAAACCGACTAGGGCTGAAGAAAATATTTTGGAACTAGAGAATGCTGGGAATGGTGGTCATTGTACAACACTGTGAATATACACTAAATGCCACTGAATTTTTCAATTAAAAATAATTTTATGCAATGTGAATTTCACCTCATTTTCTAAAAGTGGGGGTTGACTTACACAGTGGTCGTTGTAAAGTTTCCTGACAGACAATAGCTGTCCCCTCCAAAATCAATTTGGTTCATCCATTTAGTCACTCACTCAACAAATATTTACCAAGTGCCATCTCTTGTGCTAAAGGCCAGTATCACAGAGAACAAAACTGACAGAGCTGTGCTCTCAAGAGCTTACATTCTAACAATAGAGCCAACATTAGTCCAGTAAACACAAATCCATTTAAATACAATTGTTACCGTAGGCAGCAGCCTTAGTTGGAGTGCCAGGGATTCTCTTGCATTGGCCAAGATGGCTCACAGGGGATGTTCTTGCAGCAAAAGTTAGAAAGAGGTATGGACACAGATTAAAAATGGCAGCAGAGTAAGTGGATGCTGCACAGACATATTACCAAGTCCAAACTGGAATTACAACTAAAATACAGAAAAACTTACTGAATAATCAACAGAAGGCTCACTGAAGAGAACCCTGATAACCAAGGACCAAAAGTAGAGACTGAATAAAGGCTGGTAGGAGGGGCGGAGGCACAAAAGGGCTGGCTGGGCACCCACAGAAAGCAGCTAAAGTTCCAGAGAGATATCTCGGCTGTGGGGATTGCCACTGAGAACTCTGGGATCTAATTCTCAAGCTGGGCCCTCCAACAGAGAGCACCAGAAATGAGAAGGGCACCCACATAATATCCGATAGCTGTCAGTGAGAAACAGCTGGAAATTTAACCCTCTAAAAGGGCCAACACAAAAACAAACAAACAAACAAATATATAGGCAATACATAAAATTCCCTGTGAAGCCACCCACTTTGTGCTCTGACAGAGGAACAGCAGTGGACTGGAGCTGAGTGAGCAGAAACCAGGATGGAGGGTCTTGGGGTCAGAGCTAGAAGACAGACACTCCTGTGCTGGCCATTCCCTCATGCTAAGATACTCTTTCCCATCCTATTGGAAAACACCTGGACCCTTATGAAACTGAGATTAACAATTAGCCTCCAGGCAGAAACAATTACCCCCACCCTGTTGAAAAAAAGAAACTCTTGCCACACCTGTGGATGATTGCCAGAGGGCAGATCAAGAGGAATCCTATCAGCATGCAGCAAAAGGCAGTCTCTGGAGGCTTTGAGTCTTTGCCTGACCTAATTAGTCAGAAACAACATTTGACACTGTCCTGCACTAGAGACTGAGAGCCATAGCAAATTTACCTAATACATAGTCACAAACCCAAACAGGCAGCCAAAAGAGGAAACAATCCACAAATGAAAGAATAAGAGAATTCTCCAGAAGAAGAAATAAGTGAAAGAGGATAAGAAACTTATCTGAAACAGACTTCAGAATAATGATAGTAAAGATGCTCAACAGCATGAGAAAAGATATAGTAACTATGAAAAAAGAACAATCAGAAATAAAGAATGATATAGCATAAATAACACATTGGAAGGAACACACAGCAGATTAAGGGAAACTCAGGACTGAAACAGTGAATTAGAGCAGCGGTTGCCAATCTTTTGGACCTCATGGACCAGCAGTGGTCCATGGACCACTGGTTGGCAACCACTGCTTCAAAGGTTTCCTTAAACTAGTGGTCACCAACATTCTGGAACTCAAAGACCAGACCACCAGTGGTTTGAGGACCAACAATTGACGACTGCTGAATTAGAAGACAGTGTTAAAAAAAAAATCAATCAGAGAATCAAACAGAAATAAAACAAAAAACAGGAGGACAGCTTAAGAGAGTTGTGGGACAAATGAAATGAAACAATATTTGAATAGTAGATATGCCAGAAAAGGCAGAAAGGGAAAAAGGAATAGAGAACTTGTTTGAAGAAATAATGGCTGAAAACTTCCCTAATCTGGTAAAGGGAAAAAAAAAAAATCACACAACAGAAGGCATAGAGAACCTTAAGCAAGAAGAACCCAAATAGGCCCATGTCCAGATACATAATAATTAAAATGACAAAAATCAAAAACAAATAGAGAATCTTAAAAGTAGCAAAGAAAGCCGAAACCGGTTTGTCTCAGTGGCTAGAGCGTTGGCCTGTGGACTGGGGGGGGGGTCCCAGGATGGATTCCGGTCAAGGGCATGTACATTGGTTGCGGGCACATCCTCAGTGGGGGGCGTGCAAGAGGCGGCTGATCAATGTTTCTCTGTCATCGATGTTTCTGACTTTCTCTCTCTCTCCCTTCCTCTCTGAAAAATCAATAAAATATATTTTTTAAAAAAGTAGCAAAGAAAAAGCAAATTGTTACCTACAAAGATGAATGGACAGGACACAAGTGGGCCAAAAGCTAAAAAGATGAATGGCTTAGTCCAGTGGTTGGCAAACTGCAGCCCACTGACCTAGACTCTTGATTCCAATAATTACAGGATGTTGTTGTTCCTTGTGATTAAGCCCCTATCCCAGTGGTCGGCAAACTCATTAGTCAACAGAGTGGCAAAACACGGCTCACGAGTTGCATGTGGCTCACGAGCTGCAGTTTGCCAACCACAGGCCTAGTCAATGTGGCTCAGTGGTTGATCGTTGATCTATGAACTAGGAGGTCACATTTGATTCCTGATCAGGGTATATGCCTGGATTGTGGGCTCAATCCCCCAATAGGGGGCCTAAGGAGGCAGCTTATTGATGATTCTCTCTCATCATTGATGTTTTTATCTTTCCCTCTCTGTTAAATCAATAAAAACATATTGATAAAAAAAGAGATATATGGATGTGGCCTGAGCAGGCTGAAAGCTAGCAAGATAATTAGATAGGGGAAAAAAACCTCCCTTCCTGCTCTGGCCAGATGGCTCAGTTGGTTGGAGTGTCATCCCATGCACCAAAAGGTTGTAGGTTTGATTCCCAGCCAGGGCACATATCTAGGTTGTGGGTTTGATCCTTGAATCTGGGTACATATGAGAGGCAACCAATTGATGTTTCTCACACTGATGTTTTTCTCTTTCTCAAATTCAATGTATGTCGTTTTGTCACCATCTCCCATTTATTTATTTTTAAAAAAGTTGTCATTTTGACATATGTACATATGTGCTTTTGTTTTTTATTATTTATTTACCACAAGTAAATGTCAGGAATTGTTATCTTTTAATTTAATTTTATTTTTTTGCTGTTTCACTTCATTACTGCTGTGTATGTGGCTCTATGTGAGTGATGTAGATGCTTATGTAGGTGTGTTCTGACATACGGCGAAAATCACGTTACAAATCTTCTACGTAACCAGAGGACCTACTGTACTCAGGTGAGGATTTTTGAAAGTGTTCCCTTCCCTATCCCTATAAAAACCATGGGCTTCACCAAGAAGGGGAGATGATCTTTGACAAGTGAGTCAATGTTTCCTCCAGGTTGTGGCACCTGAATCAACCTCTTTCCTTTTGCACCAGCACTTGTCTCACAAGTTTGGCTTTCATTGCGGCGGGCAACAGATCAACCCCCATGACTGAGGTTGGGGTCCCAGCTGCCTGTGGCAGGCTGACCCTGGGAGCAGGATTGTGGGAACTTCCCAGTAGCTGCCATGAGCTTTCTTTAGGGAATTTTCCTAAACTCCTTGTCAAGGCATCAGCTGCCTGAATCACTTGGCTGGTGAAAGGAAATGGGTTTCTGGGGAGCAGATGGACTCCAAGACTGGATAAGTCAAACCAGCATGCAAACTGGAGGTCCTCTATCCCTGCCACTTGGTCTTTGTGCCACTTGGCGTCATGCCACTTGGGTCCAGTTAGGACCATTTGTGGTACTGTCTGTAGGGTATTCTAGGCTCTACTGACGTGTAGGCTTTGAGCCACTTAGGCTTTGTGCCACTTTGGCTTGGTGCCATTTGGATACAGTCAGGACCACTTGCAGCATTGGTTGGCAGAAAATAAGCCATAGGACTTGTTTGTGAGTGCTCATTTGAAATAACGGAATTATGGGTCTAAGTTTTATTCATATGTTCCCATTTTGTCTGGGGTTTTTCTATGGTTATAGTTTTAGATTGGTACTTTCATGCTATCAGGGTTGTTCTGTTTTGACTCTTGAAGGGAACCCACTGGGCCAAATTTTAGCAGATTGGTCCATGTACAGCTATAATCCAATGACTAAGAAGGAACTGACTTTCTATTGTAACAATGCTTGGCCTATGTATACATTAGACTATGAAGAAAAATAACCCCTTAGTGTTTTCCTAAATTACTACATTACCATACAATTGGAATTGTTTTGCCTACATACATGAAAATGGGACAAATCCTTTATGTCCAGACGATTATGTTTTTAAACAATAAGAATTTGTCAAAGAAAAGGAACAACCTAATGAAATAGAGAAGGGAATTGGCTTCAAAACTCCTTCCCTAGCCCTGCCAGTATGGCTCAGTGGTTGAATGTCGACCTATGAACCAAGAGATAGCTGGTTTGATTCTCAGTCAAGGCACACACCTGGGTGGCTGGCTCGATCTCCAGTAGGGGGTTTGCAAGAGGCAGCCCATCAATGATTCTCTTTCATCATTAATGTTTCTCTCTTTCCCTCTCTGAAATCAATAAAAATATTTAAAAGAAAAATACTTCCATAATAGTAAGACACAGGCAGAAGAGGAAAATGAGGAAATAAGCCTCTTTAATGTCCTGAACCCAGATGATCCAGGATTAACAGCAGAAAAATTTCCCCCACTACCATCCCCATTTTTTTCTACCTGCCAGACTAACCTATTCCAGTTTGCAAGTTACTTTGCAAAGTACTTGCACAATTAACTTGCTATATAACCTTGAAATAGGGCCCAGAGGGGTGACAGCCCCACTCCTGTATGATGAAGGAATGGTTTCCCCCTAGAAGACACACAGAGCACCCAATGTGGCCAGGGACTTTCCCTATCTGGAGCAGGACAATTCTCTTTGAGATAATATTCTATAGGTGAAATACACTAGGAAAGCCAGTCCACTGGCCATTACTGGGCCCATACTTCATTTTCTACTTGAGATTTACTGAATTGGGAAAAATTCCAACCCCTCATATAGGGATAATCCTGAGAAAATGACAGACCTTATCACCTCAATTTTTGCCACTCACGAACCAAACTGGGAAGATGTACAGATTCCCCTTAACATCCCAATAAGGGCAGATGAAAGGTGGCTAGCTAGCTGTGTATGATGCTAATGAAGAGGTTCATTGTCTCCATCAAGAGAATCCCAACAGTACCCCCACCCCTCAACCCAGCCAGGGAAATTCCCTTGACAGAGCCCAAGTGGAAACTGAATAGCAGGGACCTAGCTTTCCTAGAACATTTTGTTTCGAGGTATCTAAACAAAAGAGCTTGAATATGATACAGGCAGGTCAACAAAAAACAAATGAAGATCCTTTTGAAGTTTTAGAAAGGATCTATCAGGCCTATCAAAAGCACACTGATGGCCGAAACCGGTTTGGCTCAGTGGATAGAGCGTCGGCCTGCAGACTGAAAAGTCCCAGGTTTGATTCCAGTCAAGGGCATGTACCTTAGTTGCAGGCACATCTCCAGTAGGCGGCGTGCAGGAGGCAGCTGATCAATGTCTCTCTCTTACTGATGTTCTAACTCTCTAAAAAAATCAATAAAATATATTTAAAAAAAAAAAAAAGCACACTGATGCTGACCAACGGTCACCAGAAATTGTCTGGATGGTAAAAATGAACTTTTACTAGTATTGGGCAAAGTGCCCTAGATATCAGAAGGAAGCTCCAATGTTTAGACTGGGTGTTGGAAATGAATCCCTCCCAGCCCAGGAAACAAGGAAATTAAAGTAGTCTACCATTTTTGTTTTGTTTTTAAGAAACAGTGTGAGGAAACTAGTAGAGACAGGACCTGTAAGAAAAAGGGAAAGACCCCCGAGGCGCCAATCAATGTACCTATTGCGAAAAGGAAGGCCACTGGAGAAAGGATTGCTTGGAACTCAAAAAGAAACAGAAACAGCTGAAACCGGTTTGGCTCAGTGGATAGAGCATCGGCCTGTGGACTGAAAGGTCCCAGGTTTGATTCCGGTGAAGGGCATTTGCCTTGGTTGTGGGCACATCCCCAGTAGAGGGTGGTATGCAGGAGGCAGCTGATCGATGTTTCTCTCTCATCGATGTTTCTAACTCTCTATCCCTCTCCCTTTCTCTCTGTAAAAAAAAAAAAAATCAATAAAATATACTTAAAAAAAGAAAAAGAAACAGAAACAGGATATATGCCCTCACCAAGAATATTGGAAAGAAATAACAAATCTGATGACAAATGAGGAGACCCAGGGGCTCCCCTAGATACCTCCAATACTACTATTTTCCCAGATACAATTGACAATAGGAAACAAGCAAATGACTTCCTCGTAGATACGGAGCTACATACTTAGTGCTAAATACAAAGCTAACCAAAAAGAGTTAACCTGCAGTGTTGGTTCTTGGAGTGACCAGACAATTACAAGAATAGGCCTATACTCCTTCAACCTCTAGAATGCCAGCTTGGAGTTCAAGAATAAATACACAGTTGCTTGCACAAATAACTTTTCCCTCTGAGAACATGCTCTCCAGCTCCAGGGGCTTCTGACTTGCCCAGAAGGACCCAGAAGTTAACTCTTCCTGCCAGACATCTATAAGAAAGTTGACTGAGCCATTTGGGCCAATGGAACCCCAGGTATGGTAGTTAACATCCAAACCATAAAAATTAACCTAAAAAAAGGGGCATGGATCCCTCAGAAGAAATCATACCCCCTTCCTTACAAAGGAAGCTTTAGAGGGAACTTAACCAGTATTGTAGAAATTCTTAAAATCAGGATTAAATTGACTATGCCAGTTTCACCATAGCAACCCTCACTTTGCTTGATATTAGTTGTTGTTTGTAATTTATATTCATCTCTAGGTACTTGTTGCTGGCATTTGTCGGGATTAGTGGCTGTTCTATTGGAGTTTTTTTCCCCATATATATAGTTTGTTCCCCTCTTCTTTCTTATTCTCTTTCTTTCCTCTCTTACTTTTTTTTTCTTTTTTCCTTTCCTAATTTCATTTTTGCACTCCTTTCTTTTTTATTCTCTTCTTCTTTCTCTCCTATCCTCTAATTTGCATTTCTCTGGTGGTCAACTTTATTTGGGGCTATTAATATAAATGTATTAATAATACATTTTTGTTCAGTGCCTTGTGTGTTGTACCTGGTTGTATTGTATTTTGTGCCTTTAAATCGACGCAGGAGAGAGAACTATGTAATGAGACACCCAGAGAAGAGAGGCCATGGAGAGACAAAGAAACAGCCCTCATATAAAAGAAAAGCAGGCATCACCGGAAAAGGAAGTAAACAAAATGGAGGCAAGCAATCTGCCAGAAAAAGAATTCAGAGAAATGGTCATAAGGTGGCTGAAAAGAATGGAAGACAAATTCGACAATAAGTGTAAGAACCAACAGGAAATGAAGAAGAACCAAGAAGAAATGAAAAATGATATTGCTGCTGTAAATAACTCAATAGAAAGCATCAAGAGTAGACTACAAGAAGAAGAGGACCACATCAGTGAACTAAAAGACAAAGTAGAAAAAAATACACAAGTAGAGCAGCTTCTAGAAAAATAAATTAAAACGCAGGAGAGCCTAAGGGATCTTTGGGACAACATGAAACAAAATAAAATCTGCATAATAGGGTTCCCAGAAGGAGAGGAAACTGAGCAAGAAATAGAAAACCTGTTTGAAGAAATAATTACAAAAAACTTCCTGGATATAGGGAAGAAAAAACCCACACAAATCCAAGAAGCTCACAGACTCCCAAGCAAAATGAACCCCAAAAGACCGATGCCAAGGCACACTATAATTAAATTGGCAAACACCAATGACAAAGTAAGAATCTTAAAAGCGGTCAGAGACAGACAGAAAGTTACCTACAAAGGAACCCCCATCAGACTAGTGACTGATTTCTCAACATAAATTCATCAAGTCAGAAGGGAATGGAATGAAATATATAAAGTAATGCAAAGGAAGGGTCTGAATCCAAGAATACTATACCTAGCAAGGCTATCAATCAAAATTGAAGGTGAAATCAGGAGCTTCACAGACAAAAAGGGACTAAGGGAATTTATTACCACCAAACCAGCAATGAAAGAAATGCTAAAGGGTCTGCAGTAAAAAAGAAAGAAAGAAAGGAAAAGAAAAGAAGAGAAATAGGAAGCGAAGAAGGAACACGGGGTAAAGAATAAAAATGGCGACAAATAAGTACCTATCAATAACTTTCAATGTAAATGGATTAAATGCCCCAATCAAAAGACATAGGTTAACGGATAAGAAAACACAATCCATATATCTGCTGTTCTACAATAAACCCACCTCAGAAAAAAAGACTCACACAAACTGAGGGGAAGGGATGGAAAAAGGCCTTTCAGGCGAATGGAAATGAAAAAAAAGCTGAGATAGCAATACTTATATCTGACAAATTAGATCTCAAAGTGAAAGACATAACAAGAGATAAGGAAGGCCACTTCATAATATTAAAGGGAAAAATCCAACAAGAAGAAATAACTCTGATAAACATATATGCACCCAATAAAAGGAGCAACCAAATACATAAAAAAAAACTCCTGGAGGATATCAAGGGAGAGATTGACAGCAATACAATCATACTAAGAGATTTTAATACCCCAGCATCACCACTGGACAAATCCTCTAAACAAAAAATCAGCAAAGAAACATCAATCCCAAATGACTCATTAGACCAGCTGGTATTAACTGACATCTTCAGAACATTTCACCCAAAAGCCACAAAATATACATTCTTCTCAAGTGAACAAAGGTCATTTTCAAAGATAGACCATATGTTGGGTCATAGACAAAGTTTCTTCAAATTCAAGAAGATAGAAATCATAGCAAGCATCTCTTCAGATTACAGCGGTATAAAACAGGAAATCAACAAGTACTGGAAGTTTTACAAAAAAAAAAATCCAAAGAAATCAAACACATGGAGACTAAACAGCATGCTTTTAAACAATGACTGGGTTATCAGAGAGATCAAAAAATAAATAAATAAACAGCATGGCAACAAATGACAATAAAAACACAACAATCCAAAATCTAGTGAAAGCAGTCTTGAGAGAGAAGTTCATAACTCTACAAGCCTACTGCAAAAAAAAAAAAAAAGAAACAATGATAATAAATTACCTCACCCTACAACTCAAAGAGTTAGAAAGAGAGCATCAAAAAAATCCCAGTGTAAGTAGAAGGAAGGAAATAATAAAGATCAGATCAGAGATAAATGACATTGAGACCAAAAAAAAAAAAAAAAAAAAGCAAAAGATCAACAAAACCAAGAGCTAGTTCTTCGTAAGGATAAACAAGATTGATGAACCTCTAGCCAGGCTCACCAAGAAGCAAAGAGAGAAGACCCAAATAAACAAAATCAGAAATGAAAGAGGTGAAATAACAAAGACCCCACTGAAATACAAAGGATTATTAAAAACACTGTGAACAACTCTATTCCAACAAACTGGACAACCTGGAGGAAATGGACATATTCTTAGAAAAATATAACCTTCCAAAACTTAATCTGGAAGAATCTTAACATCTAAACAGGCCAATAACTATGGAAGAAATTGAAGCAGTCATCAAAAAGCTTCCAGCAAACAAAAGCCTGAAGCCAGACAGCTTCACAGGGGAGGGTTACCAAACATTCAAGGAAGAACTAAAACCTATCTCCTCAGACTATTCCAAATATTCAAGATGAAGGAACACTTCCAAGCTCCTTCTATGAAGTCAGCATAACCCTAATACCAAAACCAGATAAAGACAACACAATGAAAGAGAATTACAGGCCAATATCCCTCATGAACATAGATGCCAAAATCCTCAACAAAATTCTAGCAAAACGGATCCAGCAGTACATCAAAAAGATCATACATCATGACCAAATGATTTATTCCAGGAATGCAAGGATGGTATAATATCCGCAAATTAATAAACAGGATACATCACATAAACAAATTGAGAGATAAAAATCACATAGTCATAACAATTGATGCAGAAAAAGCATTTGACAAAATCCCAAACACTCTTTCTTGATAAAAACTCTCATCAAAGTGGTAATAGAAGGATCATACCTCAACATAATAACAGCCATATATGATAAACTCACAGCTCACATCATACTCAATGGGCAAAAACTAAAACCATTTCCCCTAAGAACAGAAACAAGACAGGAATGCCCACTCTCACCATTCTGACATAGTACTGGAAGTATTAGCCATTGCAATTGGACATGAAAAAGAAATAAAAGACATCCAAATTGGAAAAGAAGAAGTAAAGCTGTCTTATTTGCAGATGACATGATATTGTATATAAAAAACCTGAAAGACTCCATCAAAAAACTAATGGAATAAATGAATTTGGCAATGTAGCAGGATACAAAATTAACGCCAAGAAATCTGTGGCATTTCTATACACTAATAGTGAATTTACAGAAAGAGAGACTAAAAAAGCAATACCATTAAACACTGCACCAAATAAATAAATAAATAAATAAGATACCCAGGAATAAACTTAACTAAGGAGGTAAAAGACCTATACACAGAAAACTGCAGGACACTGAAAAAAAAAGATAGAAAAACACATAAACAGAAAAACATACCATGTTTATAGATTCTGAGAATCAACATCATTAAAATATCCATACTAACCAAAGCAATCTATAGATTCAATGCACTCCCCATTAAAATACCAATGGCATATTTCACAGACATAGAAAGAATTCTCCAAAACTTCATCTGGAATTTAAAAAGACCCCAATTAGCCACAGCAATCCTGAGAAAGAAAAACAAAGTAGGTGGGATCTCAATACCAGATTTCAAGGTGTATTACAAGGCCACTGTTCTCAAAACAGCCTGGTACTGGCACAAGAAAAGACTTATAGACCAATGGAATAGAATAGAGAACCCAGATATCAACACAAACCACTATGCTCAATTAATATTTGACAAAGGAAGCATGAATATACAATGCAGTCAAGACAGTCTCTTCAGTAAATGGTGTTAGGAAAACTGGACAGATACATGCAAAAAAATGAAACTAGACCACCAACTTACACCATACACAAAAATAAATTCAAAATGGATACAGGACTTAAACATAAGATAGGAAACCATAAAAATACCAGAAGAATCCACCGGCAGCAAAATCTCATCTTTACTGATATCGCTGCTAGGGCAATGGAAGCTAAAGAGAAAATAAACAAATGGGACTACATCAAAATAAAAAGCTTTTGCACAGCAAAAGAAACCACCAACAAAACAAGCAAGCCTACTGTATGGGAGAACATATTTGCAAATGTTATCACTCATAAAGGTTTAATCTCCAACATCTACAGGCAACTTATACAACTTAATAAAAGGAAGATAAATGATCTAATAAAAAAATGGGCAATAGACCTAAATAGAATCTTTTCGAAGGAAGACAGAAAGAAGGACAAGAGACATATGAAAACATGCTCAAAGTCAAAATGACAATACGATACCATCTCACACCTGTCAAAATGGCTATCATCAACAAGTCAACAAACGACAAATGCTGGCAAGGATGCGGAGAAAAAGAAACCCTTGTGCACTGCTGGTGGGAATGCAGACTGGTGTAGCCACTGTGGAGAACAGTATGGAGTTTCCTCAAAAAACTAAAAATGGAGCTCCCATTTGACCCAGTAATCCCACTTCTAGGAATATATCCCAAGAAACTAGAAACACCAATCAGAAAGGATATATGCACCTCTATATTTATAGCAGCATAATTCACCATAGCTAAGATTTGGAAATAGCCTAAATGCCCACAGCAGATAAGTGGATTAGAAAACTATGGTACATCTACACAATGGAATACTACGCTGCTGTAAAAAAGAAGGAATTCTTATCATTTGCAGCAGCATGGATGGACATGGAGAGCATTATGTTAAGTGAAATAAGCCAAGCAATGAAAGAAAAATACCACATAATCTCACTCATTTATGGAAAATAAAGAACATTATAACCTGATGAATAAAAAGATAGATGCAGAGGTAGTAAAGCACCACACAGACTGTCAAATTACAGCAAGAAAGCTGGGGAATGCTGGGGAGTCAGGGAAAGAAATCAACCAAAGGACTTGTATGCATGCATATAAGCACACCAATGGACACAAGACACTGAGGGAGGGGATGGGATGAGGGCATGCGACATGGGGTAGGGGAGGCTGGGGGAAGGTCAATGGGGAGTAAAAAAAGGATATATATATATATATATATATATATATATATATATATATATATATACTAATATATGTCATACTTTAAACAAAAAATATTAAATAAAAATTAAAAAAGGAAAAAGAAAATTTAAGCTCGCCCCTCTTTCCCCAGCCCACATAATCTTAAACCTTGTTTATTTGGCTCAAGTTAGCCTTGACATACTTGTCTTACAGGAAGTGGAGAAATTCACTCTGGGATAATCTAGTGCTGTATTTTTATAACATCAAGTCCTAATCCTATTAGAACAGAAACAAGGCTATTGGCTGATGGCAAAGTGCATGGGAAAATATCAGGACATCTTATTAGACAACTTGAATGTTATCTTACAATCCACCACTACCTTAAACCCAGCTACTCACACCTTCATGGAGAATAGTCAATGATGAGGCAGGTACACATTAATCACCATAGACAAGGTAATGGAAGCCCAGGCCCTTGCCATAGGAACCTCAGCAAAAAAGGCTGAAATGACAGCCCTCACCAGAGCCTTAGAATTATCCCAGGGAGAGAATATTAACATCTACATTGACTCTAAATATGTCTTCATGTTAGTCAATGCCCACATCTGGGTCACTATGGAAAGAAAGAGAGCTCTTAACCATCAGGAATGAGATATCAAACATGCAAAAGGGATCTGAACATTGCTAGAGGCAGTGAAAAATCTACCGAACTAGATTGCCATAATGCACTGCCCAGGACATCAGAAGGATGGTTCCAAAACAAAGCAGGGATACCAAACTGCTGATAAAGCATCAAGACAAGCCACCCAAGGGCCACCACTTCTTGGGGCTTTAATTCCCCACCTGGACTTGTCAGAATTTAAACTCCATTATACAGAACTAGAGGCCCAGTGCACAAAATTTGTAGTGTCCCTCAGCCCAGCCTGCACCCTCTCCAATCTGAGATTCCTTGAGGGATGTCTGACCACCTGTTTAATGGGCGGTCGGACATTCCTCTCACAATCCAGGACTGCTGGCTGCAAACTGCTTGCCTGCCTCTGCCTGACTGCCCCTAACTACTCCCTGCCAGCCTGATCACCACCTAACCACTTCCTTGCCAACCTGCTTGACACCTAACTACTCCCAGGCTGGCCCAATTGCTCCTAACTGCCCTCCGCTGATGGCCTGGTCATCCCTAACTGCCCTCCCCTGGCTGCTCCTAACTGTCCTCCCCTGCATGCCTGGTCGCCCCTAACTGCCCTGCCCTGCTGTCCCGGTCACCGCTAACTGCCCTCCCCTGTAGGCCTGTCCCCCTTCCCCCTTCCCCCAAACTGTCTTCCCCAGCAGGCCTGATTACACCAAACTGCCCTCCCCTGCAGGCCTGGGTCCCCCAACTGCCCTCCCCTGCAGGCTTGCCCCCTCCAACTGCCCTCCCCTGCAGGCCTCTCACCCCCAACTGCCCTTCTTGTTGGCCCAGTCATCCCTAATTGCCTTCCCTACTGGCCTGATTGCCCACAACTGCCCTCCCCTGCAGACCTGATCTCCCCCAACTGTCCTCCCCTGCAGGCTTGGTCCCCACCAACTGCCTTCCCCTGCAGGCGGGGCCCCCCCCCCCAACTGCCCTCCACTGCAGTCCTAGTCCCTCCTAACTACCCTCTCTTACTGACCTGGTGTCTCCCAACTGCCCTCCTCTGATGGCCCAGTCACCCCTAATTGCCCTCCTTACTGGCCTGATCGCCCACAACTGCCCTCCCTCCCCTGCAGGCCTGGGTCCCCCCCAACTGTTCTCCACTGTAATCCTAGTCCTCCCCAACTATCCTCCCCTGCTGACCTGGTGTCCCCCAACTACCCTCCCCTGCTGACC
>JAAGEH010000343.1:7799089-7946384 GCA_011751065.1 Lasiurus cinereus | reverse complement strand
ATGTCCCCCAATTGCCCTCCTCTGCCAGACCAGTCACCCCTAATTGCCCTCCCTGCTTGCCTGACTGCTCACAACTGCCCTCCCTTGCAGGCCTGAGTCCCCCCACAACTGCTTTCTCTTGCTGGCCTGGTTTCTCCCAATTGCCCCTTCTGGCCTGGTCACCCCCAACTGCCCTCCTCTGCTGGCCTGGTCACCCCTAACTGCCCACAACTGCCCTCCCCTGCAGGCCATCTAGTGGCAGCCATCTTGTGTCCACATGGGGGTGGCCATCTTGTGTGTTGGAGTGATGGTCAATCTGCATATTACTCTTTTATTAGATAGGATGAGATAAGGAACAGGCCTGTGAATGGGGATTCTCTAACCCTGACCCTAATTCTATATGGAAGGTCAATACTTGTGATATGATCTTACTCTCTAAAGCTCTGGTATATGCCATCCTTAAACACCTACATGAAAGGACTCATATGGAAGGGATGCTTGAATGGACCTCATTAGACCATATTTGAAAAGCCCTCATTTATAAAGGAGCATTCAGATGGATCATCCAAGCCTGTCAGATATGCACCAAAAACAATCCTAAGACAGAATGTGCCACAACAGGAAAGGAAGTACAATATAAAGTCAATTTGAGGACTGTCAAGTTGACTTTATACAGATGCCTAAAACTATAGAAAACTCTAAATTTTATTAATTTAAACTTTATTAATTTTTGTAGACACTGTTTCTGGATGGGTAGAGGCCTATCCCATTAGAACTAAGAAGATACTGAGAATTATCCCAGGGAAAGAATTATCCCAGAAAAAATTCTACTCAAAGAAATGATCCCTAGGTTTGTACTTCCTTACAGCATTTAAGCGACAATGGATAGTCATTCACTTCAGAAATCTCCCAGAAGATAGGAGACTACATGCATCTTGGAAACCCCACTCTACAGGGAAGATTGAGAAAATGAATCACACAATAAAAAAGAGCCTGGTAAAAGTATCCCAGGAAACACATTTGAAATGGGACAAGGCACTCTCTATTGTCTTGCTCCAGGTTAGAGTAGTGTCCTGAAGGAAGATTTAAATCAAGCCTTTTGAAACAGTTTATGGAGGACCCTTCCAAGTTTGTTTTAGGAACACCCCCTTTAGATATAGAACATTAATAAAAAATAACCAAACAAACATGTAACATTTAGGGCAAACACCAACAACTTTGTTCATTGAAGGTCTATCTATCTGTCTGACAAGCTCTTACACCACTTTCAGCTGGGAGACAGGGTCTTATTAAAGATCTAAAAGACTCAAGGTCCTGAACAGCAGTTAGCCCAGCAATGGATTGGTCCTGCTGACCACACACTCTTCCCTAAAGCTCACAGGAATCAAGCCTTAGATCCATCACAAATGGATAAAGCAGGCAGCACCAGAGGAGCACTCAGATCTTGCTGCTGCCATTGATAACTAACAAGGGAAAGCTGGACCTAGATTCCTGAAAGATATTTAAAACTCTTCTTTCAGAAATGGACAGGACTTCCCAAAGCTGTGACTATATTAGTTTTTATTATTTATTGACAATTGCTATATACTTTATGCCCATGCTTGAACTGATAATGCCTTTGTCTGCATTTCCCAGACAATGAGTGGTTTCCTCAGCAAAATTATCCTGCTGTTGGGTTTACCACCCAAAGCCCAGCTCAGGATTGCATCACAGGGATCCCTTAGTCTCTCCAATTTCTGTTGTCACTACAATTCCCAGGAATCACTTTGGACCCTATCAGAATATTGCCTCCTAAAATATGAAGCAGTGCCATCCTCTAAACCAGTGGTTCTCAACCTTTTTAATGCCATGACCCTTTAACACAGTTCCTCATGTTGTGGTGACCTTCAACCATAAAATTATTTTCGTTGCTACTTCATAACTGTAATTTTGCTACTGTTATGAATCGTAATGTAAATATCTGTGTTTTCCGATGGTCTTAGGCGACCCTGCTAGCAGTTCTCAACCTGTGGGTCACCCACAGATTGAGAACCACTGCTGTAGAGTGTTGAGTGTTTTTATTGTGAAAGACCAAATTCAGACAGCAATTCAGTTCACTCTCACCATATATACGCAACACAGTCTTAGCCAGCGTATTAGGCAAGAAAGAGAAAAATAGGTAACCAAATTGGAACGGAAGGAATAAAATTACCTCTGTTCACCGATGATTTACTCTTATATGTAGAAAACCATAAAAGTACACAAACTGTTACAACTAATAAACAAATTAGCTAAGTTGTAGGAGACAAAATCAACACACACAAAAATCAGTTCCATTTCTGTACAGAAATGAACAAAGAACAATGTGAAATTAAAACAATTCTACTTACAATAGAATAGCAGCAAAAATAATAAAATACTTAGAGATTAATATAACAAGGAGATAAAAGATTTATACAATGCAAACTACAAAACACTACTAAAAGAAATTATAGAAGACATAAATAGAAAAACATTCCGTGTTCATGGATTGAGAGACTTCATATTATTTGCTTTTTGTTAGTCCTCACCCAGTAATATTTTTCCCACTGATTTTGAGAGAGAGTAGAAGGGAGAAAGAGAGAGAGAAAAAAAAAAACTATGTTAGAGAGGTACATCAATTGGTTGCCTCCTGAAAGTGCCCTGACTGGGGCTGGGGATCACCCTACAATCCAGGTACATTCCCTTCACTGGGAATTGAACCTACAACCCATCAGTGTGTGGGCTAAAACCACTGAGACAGAATGACCAGGATTAAAAACTTCATATTGTTAACATATCAATTCTACCCAAAGTGACCTAGATTCAATGCACTTCCTATGAAAATCCCCATGACATTTTCTGTAGAGTCAGAAAAATCTGTCTTAAACTTCATATGGAATCTCAGGGACCCCAAAAAACTAAAACAATCTTGGGGGGGAGGGGGAGTGTTAAAAAATTCATACTTTCTGATTTCAAAACTTAATATGAAGCTACCGTAATTAAAACACTATGTACTAGCATAAAGAAAGGCATGCAGATCAATTGAATAGACTAGAAAGCCCAGGAATAACACTCTCTCTCTCTCTCTCTCTCTCTCTCTCTCTCTCTCTATATATATATATATATATATATATATATATATATATATTCATTCAAATGATTTTCAAGAAGGATCACAAGGTCACTTAAAGAAGGACAGTATTCTCAACAAATAGTGCTAGACAACTGGATATCCATGTCTACAAAGAATGAAATTTAAGACTGTGACTAAGGGAACCATTGCGGAAGGATGGTGTGTGAAAAATGTAAAAAGAAACTTGGTACTGTTATCACTCCAGATACATGGAAAGATGGTACAAAGAATAACCACAGAAAGTGGTGAGAGAAAACTGAATGACAATAAAGCTTTGACCTCAAAAAAAGCAAGATTTGATCCATATGAAAAGAATAAGTTCTCCACTTGCAGAATTTGCAAAAGTTCTGTGTACCAACCAGATTCTAATTACTGCCAAGGCTGTGAGTACAAAAAGGGCATCTGTGCAATGTGTGGGAAAAGGTATTGGACAAAAACTACAAGCAAACGTCCGTCTATATGTACTGATGAAGATTCTGTCTTTCTGTATGCTTTCTGCTTTCTGCTTTAAATTTTCAAGGCATATGATAGATTAGAAGCCCAATGCATGAAATTCATGCAAGAGTAGGCCTTCCTTTCCCTGGCTGCTGGCACTGGCTTCTCTCTGGCACCAGGGACCTGGGCTTCCCTCCCAGCACTGGCTTCATCCAGAAGGTCATCTGGAAGACGTCTGGTCTAATTAGCATATTACATTTTTATTATTTTAGATGTTCAAGTTATAAAATAACATGTTTTAAGACTATTAAGTTTAAACCAGGGAAGTTGACTCATTCTTTTGCTCTTTAGAAGTTCTGAATAGCAACAATGGAACTAATCTGCCTTACAAGCATCTTACTGAATTAGAATAAGAGACAAATTTAACAACAACAAAATGTTGTCCAGGCTCTGTAGCACTTTCTATTTAACAATATTCATATAATTCTCCTCCTCTCCCTCTATTTTATACTTATATATATTGCAAAAGTAAAAAGGGGATTATTATTTCCTCAGCACTTGGCATAGGAATTGTAATTTCCCCCTCATTCCCTTATTGGTTGCCTAGTTCTTAGAATCAGCAGTCCCTTAATTAATTGCAGATTCACAGGGTATTTAATTATCTAGACTACAGTTGCTGAATGGTTCCTTAGAAATTAGCCAAGACCCAAATCAAACACAAATTCTATTTATGATTTTAAAAATTTTGTTCTTGAAGCCATAGTGCTAATACTTTTCATATGAGAACAAAAACACAAAGGAAACTTCTTATATCCAAATGAAAACACTGGATTTCAGAAAATACATGTTTTATACATGACCTTGAATTTACACTATTATGAAAGCCAGAAGAACAGTGTTCATTATGATGAGGTATCATAGAAATGAATCACTACTCTTTGGGAAAGTTTTTGAAGTAAAAATGAAACTTCTTTAACCTTCTTCCCCCCAAAAGAAATAAATAAAACAAAGCAAACATTTTGATTTTATTAAGGTGTGTGTGTGTGTGTATTCAAAGAATATTTTTAGTGCTACTTTCAGAGGTTTAGGACTTTTGCTTTGGAAATCTGCAGCCTGTTAGGGGAGACCAAAAAAAGTATTCCCTATTGCAAAGTACAGTATGTGTAAATACTTATTGCTATTAAAATGTGTAGAATAGATAACATGATATACATAGTATAGACATTGCATTTTTATTTTTTAATTATTATGGAAAATAAAGTTTTATCTGTTTAAGGTTTTAAAATAGTGTTTCTGGGATATGTTGTTATTAATATCTAGAAAAATCACAAGGATAATATAAAATATAATAAAAAACAATAGCTGTGGGGGGAAAAAGAATGAAATTCAACCCCTACCTAAAATCATATCCAAAAATTAACTCAAAATGGACCAAACATCTAACCATAGGAGCTAAAACTGTAAAGCTCTTCAAAGAAAACACAGGTCAAAGGCTTCATGATACTGAATTTGATAATGATTTCCTGGATATGACATAGGCAAGGCACAGGTAAGAAAAATAAATGGTCAAAATGAACTTAATGAAAATTTAAAAACTTTTATGCATCAAAAGACATGATTAACAGAGTGAAAAGGCAACCTACAAAAATGGGAAAAAAAATTTACAAATTATATAAGGAATTAATATCTAGAATATGGAGAGAACTCCTAAACTTTAATAACTAAAAACACACACACACACACAAAAAAAACCAATTCAAAAACAGGCAAGGAATTTGAATAGATATTTCTCCAAAGAATGTGCCTGATAAGAACACTAATAAAAAGATGCTCACTAATTATTAAAGAAATGTAAATCAAAACCAAAATGATATACTATCACACACATTATAATGGATAGTATCAAAAAAGAGAACACAATTGTTGACAAGAATGTGGAGAAATTGGGCCCCTTGTACACTATTAGTGTAAATATTACAGCTGCTGTGAAAAACAGCATGGTGGTTCCTTAAAATTTAAAAATAGATTTATCACACCACCTAGCAAATAAACTTCTCAGTATATGCCCAAAAGAATTGAAAGCAGGGGTCTCAAGGAAATAACCTGTTTACTCATGATCATACCAGAATTATTCACAGTTATCTAAAACATGAAAGCAGGAGAAACCAAGATGGCGGCATAAGTGAATACCTAAACTGCTGCCTCGCACAACAATTTCAAAATTACAACTAAAAGACAGAACGGACACCATCCAGAACCAGAGGAAAGCTGAGTGAGTTAAAATTCTACAACTAGAAGTAGAGAGAGGGACTCACGAAGTCTCAGAGGAGCTGTAAAAAACTGAGGTACGGAGACACACTTGTGGAAAGGACGGGCGAAGGGTTTGACTGGCTTCCTCTAGTGCAGTGGTTCTCAACCTTTTTTAATGCTGTGACCTTTTAATACAGTTCCTCATATTGTGGTGACCCCCAATCTAAAAATTATTTTCGTTGCTACTTCATAACTGTAATTTTGCTCTACAGCAGCGGTTCTCAACTTGTGGGTCGCGACCCACAGGTTGAAAACTGCTAGCATGGTTGCCTAAGACCATCGAAAAACAGATATTTACATTATGATTCATTAACAGTAGCAAAATTACAGTTATGAAGTAGCAACGAAAATAATTTTTAGATTGGGGGTCACCACAATATGAGGAACTGTATTAAAAGGTCACAGCATTAAAAAAAGTTGAGAATCGCTGCTCTACTGGGAGGGAGACGGAAAATTCCGACTGCACTGAACCCCACTTCTGACTGCATTGAACCCCAGTTCCAGGTGAGACTCATACGGGGGAGTCTGGACTGTTGTGAAAAGGAAGGAGTGCAGTGAAACTTAGGGGAGCTACAAAAGGCAGAGAGGTCTGGGGGGCACACACAGAGTGCTGACTGCTGACTGTGTACCTGGCTTTCTCTAGCGGGAGGAAAACAGAACCTCCCAACAGCACTGAAATCCAGGACCATTTGCACTGAACCCCAGTTTTGGGCGAGACCCTGGGGACCCAGACTCATACAGGTCCCTAGGGCACACGAAACTCAAGGGAACCAGAAAGGCAGAGGTCTGAAGGCAAACGTGCATGCGCAAACACAGCTGATCCTCACAACCAATTGGCTTGGAGGTCAATTCTCCCCATTGATACCAACAACAATCAAGAGTTAACTTCAAAAAGACTACACACAGTTCACAAAGGAGTGAACCAGGAGTGTCTACCTTAAGTAACTGGGGAGGCAGAGCTACTGGGCCATATAGGACACCTAGCACACAAAGCTACTCTACCAACTCAAGGAAGCAGCGAAATATGTGGAGACAAAAGAACAGATTACCAACAAAAGAAATGGAGGAAAATAAATGACTGGATATAGAGTTCAAAACCACAGTTATAAGGTTAAGAATTATCTAGAAAAAAAATAGATAAATTTAGTGAGACCCAAGAGGAGATGAAAAAGGATTAACTAGAAATTAAACATACACTGACTGAAATAAAAGATATTATATAGAGACCTAACAGCAGACTAGAGGAATGCAAGAATCAAGTCAAAGATTTGAAATACAAAGAAGCAAAAAACACTCAACTGGAAAAGAAAAAAGAAAAAGAATCCAAAAATTTGAACATAGTGTAAGGAGTCTCTGGGACAACTTCAAGCGTACCAACAACAGAATTATGAGGGTGCCAGAAGAAGAGACAAAGCAAGATACTGAAAACCTATTTGAAGAAATAATGACAGAAAACTTCCCCATCTGTTGAAAGAAATAGATTTACAAGTCCAGGAAATGCACAGAACCCCAAACAAAAGGAATTCAAAGAGGACCACACCAAGACACATCATCATTAAAGTTCCAAAAGCAAAAGACAAAGAGAATATTAAAAGCAGCAAGAGAAAAACAGTTTAAGAATATTAAAAGCAGCAAGAGAATTACCTACAAGGGAGCACCCATACAATTGTCAGCTGATTTCTCAACAGAAACTATGCAGGCCAGAAGGGAGTGGCAAGAAATATTCAACGTGATGAATAGCAAGAACCTACAACCAAGAATACTCTATCCAGCAAAGCTATCATTCAGAATTGAAAGGCAGATAAAGAGCTTCACAGATAAGAAAAAGCTAAAGGAGTTCATCAACACCAAACCAGTATTATATGAAATGCTGAAAGATACTTTTTAAGAAGAGGAAGAAGAAAAAGGTAAAGATAAAAATAATGAGCAACAAATACATATCTATCAACAAGTGAATATAATAGAATTAAGGGCATAGAAAGGAAGGGGACTGATAATTCTCAGGGGGAAAGAGGTGAGGGGTGTGCAAGGAGAGACTGGACAAAAATCATACACCTATGGATGAGGACAATGGGGGGGAGGTAAGGGCACAAGGTGGGATAGGAGCCAAGTGGAGGGGAGCTTTAGGGGCGGGGGGTGGGGGAGAAGAGGAACAATTGTAATAATCTGAACAATAAAGACTTATTTAAAAAATAAAAAACATGGTACCAACCCAAGTGCCCAGGATAGTTGGTGGATATGCAAATATGGTCTATCCACACCATGGAATATTATTCAGCCTTAAAAAGGAATGAAGCATTGCTACATGCTATAACATAGATGAGCCTCCATACCCACCAGTATGGTTATAACAAAACAAAAAACAGAAAAATTACAAGCACTGAAAAGGACGTAGAAAAATAGGAACCCTCAGATACTGCTGGTGGGAAGATGAAATGGTGCAGCAAATTACCATTTGACCTGGCTATTCCACCCCTAGGTATCCACCCAAAAGAACTGAAAACTGGAACTCAAACACATATATGCACAGATATGGTCATAGCAGCACCTTTCGTAACAGCAAATAGGTGGTACAGCTGATCTTCATAACTCCTGGGTCCCACTAAATTTTATTGACAATCTACAACCAGTACTCATGTTTTCCACACTCATTCACAGACATACACATTGTGGTGAAAACTTGGAGTCACCCAATAAACTCATTCCCTACTCAGGCTTCTTATTTCAGCTCTTAGACTGTAAACAAGTGTCCTAATATATTTCATACCAATGTTTTTTGCACTGTTGCTTTTTTTGCTTTTTGTTGATTTTGCTAGCTGAAACAGCCCAAGCATAGTGCTAATGTGCTTTCTACAGTTCCTAAGCATAGGAAGGCTGTGACATGCCTTACAAAGAAAATACATTTTTTATATAAGCTTGGTTCAAGCATGAATTATAGTGCTATTGGCTAAAGTTCAATGTTAATGAATCAACAATGTATACTATATTAAGCAAGATGCCTTTAAACAAAGACACACACAAAACAGGTTATGTACTGATCAATTGATGAAAACATTGTGACTAGAGACTTGCAGGACACTAACCCCATATTCCCCCTTTTAACAATAGTCCAGTTTTCACTAATCCCATGTACTTGGTGACTTTACAGAATATAACTACCTGTATTCTGAGTAATTAGAATCAACTGTATATCTATGCAATAAAATGTTATTCAGCCATAAAAAGGAATGAAGCCCTGATATATACTATAACATGGCTGAACCTCAGAAACATTACACTAAGTGAAAGAAGTCAGACACAACAGGACACATATTGTATGAATACTTCTACATGAAACGTTTAGAATAGGTAAATCCATAGAACAGAAAGCAGATCACAGGTTGCCAGAAGGTTGAATGGGGAGAATAAGGAGATGAAATTTTTGAAACCAGAAGCAGTGGTTGTACAACATTATAAGGCACTAAATGCCAATGAACTGTACACTTTAAAATGTTTAACTATATGTTTTATGAATTTCACCTCAATAATTTTGTTTTATAATTGTGGTCTCATAGAAAAGTATTTGGTCTCTATCTCCATTTCCTGCGATAGATCTCCTAAAACCCTTGGAATTTCCTGACTGATAGGGGTGACTGACTGGAGCATCATTTGTTGTAATGAGGTGACTTTTGGTGGGCCCCTTAGGATTGGGCTGGTCCCCAGAAAGACTAAGCCTTAATTAGAGGCTCAGAACTTTCAGCCCCACCTTCAAACTCTGGGGAGAGAAGAAGGGTTAGGAATTGGGTTAATCATCAATGGCCAATGATCTAATCAATCATGTCTGCATAATGAAGCCTTCATAAAAACCCCTAAACAGGGTTTGGAGAATTTCCAGATAGGTGAACATATGCAGATGCTGGGAGGGTGGTGCACCTGGAAGCTCTGTACCCCATACCTTGCTCCTTTCATCTCTTCCATCTGGCTGTTCCTGTATTGTATCCCCTATAATAAATGATAACAGTAAGTAAAATGTTTATCAGAGTTTTGTGAGCTGTTCTATCAAATTATAAATCCTTAGGAGGGGTTCATGGGAATCCTTAATTTATAAAAGTAGGGGCAGTCCTGTGGTCCTGTGGGGCTGAGCCCTTAAACTGCAGGGTCTGCGATAACTCTAGGAAGATGATATGAAAAGTAAATGAACTGTTGGACACCACCCCAGTGCCTAGAGAATCAAAGAATTGGAAAAGAGGTGCTGGAGAAAGCAGCATGTATTTGGTTTCAGAAGGAAAACAAAACCTTTCACTTGGTGTCAGAAGTAGCAGAGTAAAACCAGCTCAATGATGCTCAAATGTTACTTTGTAATCAAAGCCCCACCCTCATTTTTTTTCCCTTGGGGGAAGGAGTGGTTATCTATAAAAGAGCGTCCTGCCAATAGGTCAAAGTTAGTTGTCCTTAAGTAAGTTCTAGTGCCAAACATGTAAAATAGAATTCCTTCATCTCATTGTCGATGCCACTTTCAGGATCTAATGTGGTTAAACACATCTCCACGCTTTTATGAGAAAACGGCCTGAGTCTGAGAAAGTGCCTTTTCTGTCCTGTGTGTAGATTTACCCTGTTTACCAAAGAAGCCAGTCATCTTCTTCATCTCTGGGACCTCTACCTCCACTGGGTCTGGAAGCCTCCAAGGCTGCTTTGTCCACTCATCACCTCTCTTACCCAGATTAAATGGAAAGAGGCAACACCACTTCAGCAGCAACAACAGCACAAAACTAATGAAATGCATATGTGCTGGGTACCGGGACCAGGACCTTACTGTCCATCTTCTGTGAATCTTCTTAACAGCCCTGAGAAGCTGACACAATTAGGAAGTCCATCTCATGGAAGGACTGAGGCCCAGAGAAGTAACCTGTATACAGAGCCACTTTCACTTCAAAAAGCCACTTACCTTATATAAAGCAGAGGACTAAGTCATGGCTAAAAACCAAATCAACCTTTGCCTACATCAGGCAGGGTGGAAAAACAACCAGTAGATCCATTCATGATGACTCTGTTTCCAACACTACTCCAAACCTGGACAAGCTACTTTTGCAATGAACCACCATTCACTTTTCCACAACTTTCTGATCTTTACAAAACTTCCAAAGCAGGAACCCACAATTAGACATTTGCAAAACACAATACATAAAATCATACCGTCTCTGTCACTTAGATGTCAACAAAAAACAGAATCCATGATCAACTGTTGCTCTAGGTCAAGCATGTCTCAAGTGTGCATATAGGACTACATACTCCGCTGGTTCAAATCCCAACTCCTCAACTTACTGTGTAGCCTTGAATCTGTGACTGAATATCCAGGAGCTTCTTCTTCCATAGACTGGGGATATCACCTTGCTCCAGGGCTTGTCTGGAGACAAATGCCCACTTAGCACAGTAAGCTAAAAACCCACTTAGTAACTTCACTGTATCCTAGGCCTCTGTGTGTGTAGAGTCCACCTTACAGAGGACAAAACCACCTGAGGACAAAACCACCACCAGGAATAGAGGACTCCAGGGAGCAGCCTACAGAGCACAGCATCCAACATTCACCCTGAGAGAAGATGCTGCAATTCTGAGAATAGGCCCACAGTGGTGGTCTGGCTACACAACCTCTATAGGAACTGGTCAGACAAGTAGACCTAAGAACGTGACCTTTTTTTGTTACAGAAAAACCAACCATCCGCCAACAAGAGGGTTCAAATGAAAAATACATGCTGAAATCTGAAAAACCTACACCTAAAATGGGAAAATTTTGCTGTATTAAATTATAAAAAACGGGACCAAAACAAAAATCCTTAACCCAAAACCAGTTGCTGCCATGACTGCTAGATGCTCAGAGTGGTAAGATGCACACATGCTCCTCTAAAGAGCAGCACCACAGGGCCTCACAAAGGAACAAGGCAATTAAAGAGAAGCAAGGTCCTAATCTGGTTTGGCTCAATGGATAGAATGTCAGCCTGCAGACTCAAAGATCCCAAGTTCGATTCCAGTCAAGGGCATGTACCTTGGTTGCGGGCACATCCCCAGTAGGGGGCGTGGAGGTGGCAGCTGATTGATGTTTCTCTCTCATCAATGTTTCTGACTACGTATATCCCTCTCCCTTCCTTTCGGTAAAAAAAAAAATCAATAAAATATATATTTTTAAAACTAAAATAAAGAGAAGCTCAGGGCCTTTTACTGCCTGCAGAAGAGAGTCACACACACACAGAACCCCTAAGAAAGCAAGCCCAAGGAATCTGAAAGCCCAAGGAATCTGAAAGATCAGGACACCCTTGTAGAGGTCCTCTGCCCCTCAATGCCCCAATATATGTGAGGACGCTGTACCTAGCAGGGACAGGTCCTATGGTCAGAGACCAACCTGTTCCTTTCCCTACCAGGACAGGTACATAGGGGTGGAACACCTCAGGGACTCAGTATAGGAATGGCCCTGAAGTCTGGATGTAAAACCTAGGAGAGCACTCCTCAGGTAAAGTTTGAAAGGAGTTGCCCCACACAGTCACCGCTTCCCTAGGTACCCCTTTTGGGTTAAGGATTTTTGTTCTGGTCCTGGTTTTTTTGTTGTAATTTAATCCTCACATATATTGGGGCATTGATGGGCAGAGGAGCTCTACAAGGGTGTCCTGATCTTTCAGATTTCTTGGGCTTGCTTACTTAGGGGTGCTGTGTGTGCGTGTCTCTTCTACAGAGGCTGCAGAAGTCACCACAGGGGAAGGTCCTAGCTGAGGCGAAAACATGAACTGCCCCACCTCTCTCCATTCTCTCTGGAGAATCTGAAAATCAGCAAGGATCCCCTGGGCCAAGAGAAGGGGCACTAAGACCCACTGGCCACCTCTGTGTACTGCCCAGCTTCAGCATGGCACCCTCTACCCCTGGGGATAGCTGGAGTCTCCTGGCAGACCCCTGGGCCTCACAAAGGAACAGGGTCAGCAGGAAATCAAGTGGACACTATCTGGGCCCTAGTAAACACTGCCAGGAACACTGCCAGATTCTAGGTGACTGCAAACATGCCTCCAGGAGGGAGAGAAAGGTCTGCATGTCAGGGACCAGACAAGTCTCAGGGCACACAAAAGCTCGCTGAACTGTGGGACCCAAAATTGCTTCTAAGCCTCAAAGGAATTGAATTGAAACCCAGAGATGAGCTTAGCCAGCTTCAAGGACTCCATCATCACTACCCACCCCTAGAATGCCAATGTACAGGACTGTTGGTGTTTTTTTTTGCAGATGGACTGCCTCCTGCACCACCCAGGAGGTACTTTCATCATCCCTTTCCACAGGCTTCCCACAGGGAGCTGGAGAGGCTGGAGACACCTGTCCCGGGACTGAGTCCCCTGTATCAGTTCTCCTACCTCCACACGTCCTTGCCTGGCCTCCCTAATCAGGTCCTTGGAAGACTATCCCCAAAGGGTGCAGCATCTCCTCTGCACCTCCCCCAGATGCCCTGCTGAAAAGTGAGGGCACAGCCTTTGCCTGGAGCAGACAGATTCGGCTTTGCTCTCAAGGGTGGCCGGTCGCCAGGACTCTCAAGACTTGCTTCCATGAAAGCCTTGGTAGCCCAGGCTTCTAAGAAGTGAGCCCCAGAGGGTCACAGAGTTGACTCCCAAATTGCTGCACTTGCTGAAATGTCCCTCAGCTCCCAGTGGGGCAGCATACCCGAGTGCCATACCCAGAGGTCCTTGACACCAGGTGGTTTGCAGAACAACCAGGTATGAACAAGGAACTCATTAAGAGAGTGATGGCATCCACAGGCCTGAAAGACAGAGGAGCTGCCTGCAGCCAGTCTAGCTGTGCTTGTGAAAAGGCACCCAACCATGGCCAAGCCACCTCCAAGCCAGGAAAGGTGTCTGTGAGAAGGAACAGAGGAGGTTTCAGGAAAGCTCTTTAATTCTAATTATTAGGCTTTAAAAAAACTTAAAACTACAGCCTGAATCTGTTACTCCCCCTCCCCAAATTCCCATGTTGAAATCCTAACCCCCAAAGGTGATGGTGTTGGGACTTGGGGGCCACTGGGAGGTGATTTTGTCCTGAGGATGGAGCCCCATGAACGGGTTTAGTGCCCTTATAAAAGAGACCCCAAAGGGTTCTCACCCCGTCCTCCATGTAAGGACACAGAAAGAAGTCTGTGACTAGGAGAGGGGCTAGCACCTGATTTTGGACTTCCAGCTTCTAGAACTGTGAGCAATAAACTTCTGTTGTTTATAAGCCACCCAGGCTGTGGTATTTTGTTACAGCATCCCAAATGGATTAGTAGTTACCAATATATGTTCACTGTAAATGTTTATAAAATATATATGGAGGAAAATAAAAGAAAAACACCTTATAATTTTACCACCCACATTACTTGTTAACATTTTTAATGTATACAGTAATTTTTTCCTATATTGTGTATATTGGCAGGAAAAGTCCTTGTTTTTTCATTCAATAATATTAAAAACTTCCCTCCCCAACACAGATCATCAAAGAACCTATTCGGGAGATGTACCATAACTTTAACTAATTGCCTACTGTCAGACATTTAGATAATTTCCAGATCTTTGCCACTAATCAGTCCATTACTAAACCTCTAGAACGATCCACAAATCTAGCCGTCATGGAATGTCTCTGCTGACTTAGATGACTGCATGCACTTTCAGGTGATCCCAGAGAGGTCACACCCACTTGCACTCCCACCTGCCATTGGTGCCCATTTTCCCAGACCCCATCTCCCACTGGAGAAACAGAAACCCTTCAAAACCAGGACTCTAGCGTGGACATCTCCGCTAACAATAACCCCGCATTCCCTCAGGGCTGTGTCACTGATTCTACTTCCTCTTTTGTGAACTGTGCATGCTTCCTGTTGCCACTTCCGGGATCCTACCTTGTTTTTGAAGTGCACCTCGATGGGCATGATGAAGCCAGCGTAACCCGACTCCTCCACTTTGTATGGGGGCTCCTTACACACTAAAAAGAAAGGGAAAAGGCATCTGTCAGCTTCCTGATCATTCAAAGGCCTCACCACCAGCAGCAGTAGGCTCGCCACGCTCTGCGCCTCCTCTCTGGGGCTCACTGGCCCCACAGGAGCATGGCTTTTCAGCAAGCCAGTTTCCCCTGTTAGTAATGAATCCTATGCCCAATTCCATGCCAAAGAGGTCACAGGGAATCAAAGGAGCAGAACAGAAGAAAGGTGACTGTGACATGCCACGGTGGTAGAGTGGGAAAGGCACAAGTCTAGCTAAGACAGAGCAGCCAGTGCTGGCTACAGGACACACAAGTTCAACTGACTCAGGGCAGTCAGTATGACATGTATGAAGTGGGAGACCCCATGGGCCCCAGGGAGGACAGTGCACACTACAGCATCTACCTGCCTCCACTGCTCCCTCAAACACGTGAACCAATGCCAGGAGGAAATGGCCTGGTCTTAGCTGGAATTCTCTCCTGGGTCCATTTGAGCACCTAACAAAAGCATTCCCAGCTCCCTGAGTGAAGTGTATAAAGACTCATTAACCCCAGGAAAAATTTTTAAGTTAAAACTAGAAGAACAACAATATACAAGTTAAAGAGTCTCCCACAATCTCACTCTCCAGAATGTACTGACAATGTTTTGACATATATGTTGTAATTATGCAAGAAACGTGAAAATATTGCTCTCCCACTTTTAAGAAGAAGTACAGATTAAATCAACCCTGTCCTCCACCCCTCTGTCCCCAGAGGCAACCACTACTGGGAGACAGGAAAAATCCTGCCAATTGTTAAAACCTTTATGCACCTATGTCTATGTCAGTTAGATAATTCTTAAGTAGGCCAGAAATTGCTGAAAAACAGTATATGGAATAAAATGAAACATTGAGTCTTTTAAATTACAACACTAAGACTTTTCTTTAAAAATATTATCTTTTTTCAGTTCTCAGATATCCCATCTAATATCATGTATCTCAAATATCTCATCTATCCAAAGTAAAATGGCAAACAGGGTGGGCTTGAATTCATCAGTGACCCTCCACAGCAGGGCTGGTCAGACAGCCTTGTTTGGACCTCAGTCTGTAAACCCCAGAGGAACAGGGGATGGGCTTGGGGCTGAGGCCTGGGAAACCCCTGCTGGCCCCAGAAATGGGAGCTGTCTTGGGTGACCTAGGCTCCAAATCTCTATTCCAGCTAGTCCCCTTTTGTTTCTTGAATATCCCCCATGGATGCTGGATGGGCACCTCAAATATACCCTGCCCCAAATCACCTATTCATACCCTCCTAAACCTACACCTCCTCCAGGGTCTCACAGCTCAGAACACAGGCTGTCTGCCACTCACCCAAGGACTGAGGACTCACAGACTTCTCTCCCTCTTTCACAGATCACTTTTGCCAAGCACTACGAGATCCACCTTCATACTACTCTGCAACACACCCCACATGCCTGGCACTCTGTGTGAGTCGCTACCTAGTGACTCACTAGCCATCCTGCCTCAGGCTCACTCCTGAGCATCCACTGCAAGCCTGACTGTTTCATGATGGCTCCCCAACTTAGAGGTGGAGTGCAGGGCACTCCATCACCTCCAGCCTCATCTCTTCCCGGCCCAAACTCAGGTCCTAAGATTTAGTCTTGTTGAACTTCTCAGAACACTTCCTCCAGGACCCCTGCTTAAGGCCCAACCCCATTTCCAGGGCATGGTTCCCTCCCAAAGGCCTCCAGCATCCTGTGTCATTAAATCACAGGACTTCCATATTTACTCTGCCATCTTTCTCAATCCTTATATCAGATCCATTTGACTCACTGTCACATGCCCAGGACCAGGACAAGGGCCAGACCTTTCAAAAACACTCAATAAAAATGGGAAATAGCTGTAATAGTATCAACAATAAAAAATGTATTTAAAATTTTTTTTCAACAAGAATCTGTCAGATACTGCTGAGAGAACCACATTCTATGCTCCTTCAGGTTCTGCACCAAAGTAAAGGGATGGACCAGGAGCAGGAATTACACTGGATTGGGAGGCCAGATCATGGCCTGCCTCTCTCTGAACCTCTGGATCCTGTTTGAGAGGACTGAGAGAGCAAGTGGAGTCTTTCCAGCTGCATGAAAGCTGGCTGCCTAATGCTTTGCCCAACCTCACCAACCATAAGCCCCTGCAGTTTAGCAAAGGGGTGGACACCTGGCAGGCACCCAAATACTTGTTAAGTTAATCTGAATCCAAGAGGAAATGGAAACAGAGCAGAGAGGAAGGGTGGCCTGTCTTCACTGCACAATAGCCTACAGCAGAGGAAAACATGAAAGGCATATGCAAGGGAGTGGTCTGCAGTTCTGCTCCCAACCCCACTCCCCAACCCCAGTCTAACTCCCCATCTGCCATCCAGGTCCAAGTCAGGGCCCACTTCCTAGCAAGGCCCGACCTAGCTTCCCTTGGTCTCTGACTTCCAGGTCACCTACTTCTGCTGAGGGCAGTTATCTCTTCAAGAGTACACGTTATGCCCTGGCTGGTGTGGCTCAATTATTTGAGTGTCATTCCATGCACCAAAAGGTTGCTGATGTGTTTCCTAATCAGGACACATGCCTAGTTTGTGGGGTCAGTCTCCAGAGGGGGGGTGTGCAGGAGGTAGTCAAACAATGTTTCGCTCTCACATTGATGTTTCTGTCTCCCTCTCCCTTCCTCTCTCTCTCTAGAAAAATCAATAAAAATATTTTTTAAAAGATTATATGTCACATCTGAACTCCATGTTTCTATCAGACTACAAACCTTTTACGAGAAGAGATATGTGGGTTTCTCAACATCTCTCCCAAGGCCTATAACATGACAGGTACTGCAAGGCTGAAAAACACTTATCCTTTCAGAATTGGGAAAAGAGAGACCAAGCAGATGCCCATGGAAACCAAAGTGAGACAAATTTGATAGAAAATAAAGACAGTAAAGAGGGGAGAGAGGTGATGTAAGCTATGGAGAAATTTCTGGAAAGAAAAAAGTGAATGAGACTACGTTGGGCAAGAAAACAGGAAAAGGGTTGCAGCCCAGCACATGCCATTGGGCACTACAGGGTAGGCAAAAGCCCCACTGATGCCAGATCCCCAAAAGGCTAGGGGTGTGGCACCTACAAATTCAGTAAAGGGTAGGAGAGAAGCTGGAAAGGGGAAGGGAGGAAGACGGGGAGTGACTGCTAATGACGGGCAAGAAGTTTGTTTACTTGTGGGGTGATGAAAAAGTTCTGGAATGAGAGTGGCGATGGTTGCACAATTTTATAAATACACTAAAAGCACTGAACTATACACATTAAAAGGATAAATTTATCATGTGTGACTTTTATTTTAGTAAAGCAATCATTAAAAAAAAAAAAGCCAACACAGAGGCTGTGCTTGAACAACAGCCCTGAGATTCATCCTGCCACCCACCACCACACCCCAGGCACAGCAGTTTCAAGCTTCCCTATGGGGAAATCCAGGTGATTTCATGTCTCAAGAGAAAAGTCAACTGTCTGGAAGAAGCTAAAGCCTACAGTATAAAAACTGGACCCAGATAAAGCCCTCCTCAGTTAGGAAAACACTGCAGGCTTGACTCTAGTTAGGGCACATAACTTAGGTTGTAGGTTTGATCCCGATCAGGGTGCATGCCGAAGGCAACCTATCAATATTTCTTTCCTCTCTCTCCCTCTCTCCCTCCCCCGCCTCTCTCTTTCTCACTCTCCCCAAATCATTTTTTTTTTAATGTCCTCTGGTGAGAATTTTAAAGAAATGTTTCAAGTCCTGGCTCATGTGGCTCAGTTGGTTGAGCATCATCCCTGGTTCGATGTCTCACTTTCACATCTCTCCCTCTCTCTCTTTAAAAATCACTTTGAAACCTTTTTAAAAAATAAGAAGCTAGAGTCATTTTCCTCAGGTCTAAGATATGCCCCAAAACAAAAATAATTTTAAAAGGGATAATAAGGGAATAAGATAGGGCTTTTAGTACAAATATAATACTGATAATTTTTAATTACAAGCAAAGACTAGACTAAAGCTAAGGAAATTTCATAGAATGAAGAGCAAAAAAAATTTTTTTTTAAAGAAAAAGTTGAGACATGAAGAAACAATTCAGAATGTCAAATAAATGCTAACAGCAACTAATATTTATAAAGCCTTACTGTGTGCCAGGTACTATTATCAGTACTTGATACATATTAATTCATTTAATCCTAACAACAACCTTGAGGCAGATACAATTGTTTCCATTTTACAGATAAAATATTTAGACACAGAGAACTTATAACCATCCTAGAAAAACATACAATACATAGATGAAAAGAAATAGTCAAAGATAAAAGAAAACTTTCTAAAGCTAAATGAAGAACATCACAGAAAATAAACAGAAACAAACAACCAAAAGGAACACCTACCGACCCAATGTCTTAAAAAGTAGCTTAAATGCTTCTAGAGAAAAAACAGGTCATTTACAATAAAACAAGAACCCAACTGCATCAGACTTTTCTAAAGACTATGAAGCAAATACTTTCAAAGCTTTAAATGATAGTAATTCTCAAACTAGAATATTATATTCAGCCAAACTAGCAACCCAGTGTGAAAACAGAATAATGGTACTTTCAAATATATGAGGAGTCAAAAAGTTCATTTCCCACTTACCTTTCTTGGGAAATGTCTTAAGTAATCAATCTCTTGGGATATTACTTGTGAAATTACTCCAGAAAAACAAAACATAAGGTAATAAATAAGTCCCCCCAGGAGAACAATAAAGGAACATCCCAGGGGATGACTAGAGAGATGGCTTTGAGAGGAGCCAGTCCTTATTAGAAGAAGGAAGACAGAGAGAACCAGAATGAAATATTCAGGGCGGGAAAAATCCATTGACTAAATGAATGAGGATAGAAAAAAAAGTGGAGGTATAATGAAGACACAATGCAATGGGAGAAAAGAGAGAAGCAAAGGGGTATTCACAAAGTTAGGGCCCAAACATGAAGCAAAAGACTTAGGACTGCAGACTGAAAAGTCCCGGGTTTAATTCCGGTCAAGGGCACATGCCTGGGTTGTGGACTTGATCCCCAGTGGGTGGTGTGCAGGAGGCAGCCGATCCATGACTCTCTCTCATCCTTGATGTTTCTATCTCCCTCTCTCTTCCACTCTGAAATCAATACAAATATTAAAAAAAAAAAAAACAAAACTGAATTTTAACCAAGAATGATACAGTGACCCAGAGTTCAGAGAGGATGAATGAAAACCTGGCATCCTGACTAGCCCAACAGTGTACAGAGTCAATAAAGTCAATACTGCTTACTGATTTCCAGCTTTTAGTCAAGTTCTCGATTCTGGAGTGAAAGTCTCGGTTTGAGTTCAACAACTTTAACAATGTCAAGGAGAGGTGTTAAAATTCAAGGAAAGACAGGGCTGCTCATGTCCTTCTCTTTCTAAGCAGAAAGTCAAAAGATACTGACAGAAGCTGGCAGTGCATACCTAATCCTTTCAGCAGCAAGGAGATAGCAGTAAACTATAGAAGGACACAAATTAGATGAACAAGATAAGTAATATAAGTATGTTAAAATGGTACTAAAGAGAAAAATAAAATAGGAAAAAAGGTCAGGAGCATGTGACTATTTAGGTGTTTTGAACAAAGAAACTGTGAGTTAGACCTGACGGCCAGAAGACTTGTTTAAAAAGGGTGAGCCTTTGTGAAGAATCCAAAAGGTAAGCCGTTATGCTCATTATCTAAAGTCACAAGGACAATCACCACAAAATGAATCACTTAACTATAAAACATTTAGAGCAGACAGTGAATAAAAAAAGTTGGGAGTTTAGTATAAAGTCTAGCTTTTCATGCTGGTAAATTACTATTTTTTAAATTTGAAAATCAAGAATTAAGAAGCCAATTCACTTCCACTAACTTAAGGCGTTCAGGAAGAACACAATCAAGAAAAGACTAGAAAGACTGGCCCTGGGGCAATGTGAACAGTGATGGCATGAGAAATGGAAACTTCCCACCTGACACATTCCTATTATGTGTATTTATTTGATTTTAAAGATACTTTTATTAAGTACATAACGTATAATTTCAGAGCCGAGAGTCCTGTAAGAAACCCATTCACTTTTTTTTTTTTTAATCTTCACCTCAGGATATTTTTCCACTGATTTTTAGAAAGAGTGGAAGAGAGAGCGAAGGACAGAGAAATATCAATGTGAGAAACATATCAATTGGTTGTCTCCTGCATGCGCCCTGAGCAGGGCCCTGGCCAGGGGGAGCCTGCTATACGAGGTACATACCCTTGACCAGATTGAATCTGGGACCCTTTAGTATGCAGGCCAATGCTCTATCCTCTGAGCCAAACCAGCTAGGGCCTCATTCACTCTCTAACCTACTCCAGTTTTCACTGACAACTGGCAGGAAATAATCCAATCAAGTTTTGTTCGGAACAACAAATAGCCAACCGGACATTTACTACTTCACAGTTTGAGTAGACTTGGCAAGCACCATTCCACTACTAATTTAAGTTCTACCCGCTGACTGACACTGAGAAAGTGGACCTCACTCATCACCCATTTTCTTGGAGCTTTGAACTCAGAGATTTTGCTACTTCCACATGACCGTGAGTAGGATACTGGGCCTCTCCGAACCTCAGTTTCTACATCTACCTGGCAGGAATTCTGGGACGTACCATGTTGCAGGACTGTCATGAGCACAGCACACAAGCCAGTGAGTGCTTGATAAATGCAGACCAATATTAATATTACTTTTAGTAGCTGCTTGGTTACTAACCCTATAGGGGCAAAAATGAAATGGTTTAAAACCCTAACCCCAGTGGTCGGCAAACCATGGCTCGCAAGCTACATGTGGCTCAAGAGCCGGGGTTTGCTGCTCTGTTGATTAATGAGTTTGGCAACCACTGTCATATACTACCCTTTACCTCTTTGCACACAATATGCCACAATTGCCTAATCCTCACAGCTTCCAACTACATGGTAACATTTAGTCTAGTCCAGTGGTTAGCAAACTCATTAGTCAATAGAGCAGCAAACTGCGGCTCTCGAGCCGTATATGGCTTGCGAGCTGAGATCTGCCGACCACTGCCCTAACCAGTTTGGCTCAGTGAATAGAGTGTCACCTGCAGAATGAAGGATCCCAAGTTTGATTCCGGTCAAGGGCATGTATGTTGGTTGCAGGCACATCCCCAGTAGGGGGTGTGCAGGAGGCAGCTGATGTTTCTCTCTCATCAATGTTTCTTAATCTCTATCCTTCTCCCTTTCTCTCTGTAAAAAATCAATAAAATACATTTAAAAAATAAAACAATAAAGGTGAATGAATATAATCATCATGAGTCCACTGGGAGAAAAGGGGATAAGACAAGCGAGGAAGATGGTGAAAGAGCTGGAGTGGAAGCTGCTAGGGAAACAAGGTGGGCCCAACTCACCAGAAAAAAAGGCAGTCAGTTTCTACTCTGCTGTTAAAGCTCAACAGCAGTCCCAGAAGACTCCCAAATGAATGGCCATGGCCAGGTGCCAAAGACACAGGCAGTACTAACACACAGACCCCCAGGCCAGAGTGTGAACCACTGTTTTAAGTACAGGCAGCTTACCTGGCCCACTTGAGGCTGTTTCCCCATCTGTATGAAGAGAATAATAAGTCAAGACTCTGCAGGAGCCCTAGTTGGTTTGGCCCAGTGGAGAGAGTGTCGGTCTATGGATTGAAAGGTTCTGGGTTCAATTCCAGTCAAGAGCACATGCCTGGGTTGCGGGCTTGATACACAATGGGGGCATGTAGGAGGCAGCCAATCAATGATTCCCTCTCATCATTGATGTTTCTATCTCTCTCTCCCTCTCCCTTTCTGAAATCATTAAAAATATAAAACAAACAATAAAAAAAGACCCTGCAGGAAGTGCTTGATAGTACTATTTATTATTATTATTATTATTATTATTATTATTATTATTATTATTATGTGCTTTACAGGTATCTGCTGTTGTCAGGAACATGTATGCTCTCCTACAAGAAGCTCAGAGAGAAAGGAGAGAAGAGATTCAGGAGAAGAGAAATGAAGGAAAGAAACAACTGAAAGCTGATGGAAGAAACCAGAAGAAAAAGAAATGACTACCATGCCAGTAGGAATCTCAAGCAGAAGTTTCTGCTTCTGTAACGTAAGTCAGCTACTGCCGATCCAGGTCCAGGCCCCAGTGGGTCTGTCCAAGCTGGCTTCTGGCTCAGCCTTGAATACCTAAACCCTGCCCTGCAAGGAGAGGGGTCAGCAGTGCAGCAAGTGGGTCCCCAACCCTGAAGCACTTTGCTAGCAAAAAGTCCTCATACCTTCATCGACACATCCATCAAGAAATATTTATTGGACTCCTGTGACATGCCAGGCTTCACAATGGGGACTTAGTGATGAGAAGAGCAAACATGGCCCCACGGGGCTCATAGGATGGCTACCAACTATGTCCCTAAGATCCCCGTCATATTCCCCAGGAAGTGTTCTCTGATCCCCTTCTCTCTGCCCTGTCAGACTGCCAGGTCACAGGAAATCTGAATCGTTGTGAAAACGTGAATGAGGCATTAAACAACAGTCTGAGAGGTGACATAAGAAAGCAGACAGTGGTGAAATGAGCACCTTTTACGCTTTGTCCTCCCCTCACAAATATCATGAGTTCTTAAAATGGCATCTCTCATCAAATGTAGGCCCAATAAGCAATTCCTGATTACTCACCAAGTGGGTGTAAACCACCCATTCCCACCCACTGGCTACTGACTATGTTTTCTCTGGAGACTTCTCAGAGCCTGAGTCTAAATAATGACATGAGACACAGTCATCAGTTCCTTTGGGTTTTCCCTACTATGAACTCCATAGCGAAGGAGCAGAAGGGAGGGAGAGGGACCTTTATAGGGTCAAAGGAGGACCGAGTGCTAACCGGTAAACTTCTCACTGGCATGCCGAGGGGTGCAAGCCAGAATCTCAGAGTGTGAGCCCGCCGTCCCTGAAGAGGTGAACACCAGCCTTGCAAGGAGTGACGCAAACTGGTTAGTGTTGTAGGCACTAGGCCCTGCGGGGCTGCCTGGATGGGAAGTGGGGTGGGGAGTGGGGGGGGAGGGGGGGCAGCACTCACCACGCTTGGGCTTGGGGAAGCTATCATGCAGCCAAAAGACCACCTTCTCCACGAAGTGCTGGATTTCACATTGTTCAGGGCCACGGACGAACACCATCCAATCATGTGTGAACCCCTCCGTGGTGGGTTTCTTGCGCAGTTGGGCCCGGTGTCCCAGCTCTAACTTGACCTGGACAGTGCACTGATGGGAAAAAGAGGCAGGCATGGGGTCAGTACAAAGCCCAGAGCAGGAGACTGCCAGCTGTCCATGAGGACCAGGTACTGTGTGCCTGCTTTACACATCTCCTCCCTTCACAAAACCAAGCCAGAGCTATGGCTCCTCTTCACCCTCCCCCTCACCTGCAGTTCCCTCTGCCTCATGTGCTCTACCCCTAGGTCTCCCCATGCAAGGTTCCTTCCTGTCACTGGGGTCTCGCCGGGACTGCCCACCTAATATGAAATCCCCCATCACTCTGTCACATCATGTTTTAGCATTTTTCACTATCAAAAGTGCCAAAACCGGTTTGGCTCAGTGGATAGAGCATCGTCTGCAGACTGAAAGGTCCCAGGTTCGATTCCGGTCAAGGGCATGTACCTTGGTTGCGGGCACATCCCCAGTAAGGGACCTGCAAGAGGCAGCTGATGGATGTCTCTCTCTTATCGATGTTTCTAGCTCTCTATCCCTCTTCCTTCCTCTCTGTAAAAAATCAATAAAATATATTTTAAAAAAAAGAAATAAAATGCAATATTAAAAAGTGTTTAGTTTAAAAAAAAAAAAAAGTCATCTTACTAATGGTTTATTTACTTGCCCTAACATTGGCTCCTCAGGGATGGCTCCTTGTCCAGAGTTGGCATTCCCAGGATCTCCCAGAATATAATGGTACAAGAAGTGCAATTATGCCCTGGCCAGTTGTTCCATGGTTAGAACGTCAGCCTATAGACTGAAGGTCTCAGGTTTGATTCCCAGTCAAGGTGATGTACCTCAGTTGCAGGTTCAGTAAGGGTGCGTACAGGAAGCAACCAATCAATGTGTCTCTCTCACACTGATGTTTCTGTTTCTCTTTCTCTCTCCCGCCCCCGCCCCCCCCCTTTTTCACTCTCTCTAAAAATCAATGGAAAAAAATATCCTCAAGTGATTAAAAAAAAAAAAGAAGTGTGATTATCTCCTTTTTACAGATGAGGAAGCCAAAGCTCCAAGAGTGTGCTGCCAAGTAGCACACACAAGGGGCCCAGCTGGTAGGGAACAGGACCCAGACTCAAATCCAGGTGTGCATTACCCAAGGACCTGCTCCTGTAGCCACTCTGCCAGCTTGCCTCCCTTGTCAAGCTTCCCACGCTCCTTGATTAACACATTTTCCTTCTCCCTTGTCCTACAGAATGCCTCCTGGTGCCGAGGTCGGTTTGGCTCAGTGGATAGAGCGTCAGCCTGCAGACTAAAAGGTCCCAGGTTCGATTCCAGTCAAGGGCATGTACCTTGGTTGTAGGCACATCCCCAGTGGGGGGTATGCAGGAGGCAGTTGGTTGATGTTTCTCTCTCATCGATGTTTCTAACTCTCCCTTCCTCTCTGAAAAAAAAAAAAAAGAACAGAGACCAGCAGAGTCACCCGAGTCATTCACACAAATGGTGGCTCAGTTTTTTTGCTAATCCTCACCTGAGGATATTCTTTTTCCATTGATTTTCAGGGAGTGGGAGCGAGGGGGAGAGAGAGAGAAACATCAATGTGAGAGAGACACATCGATTGGTTACCTCCTGCACTCACCCCAACCGGAGCCTAGGGATACAGCCTGCAACCAAGGTACATGCCCTTGACCAGAATGGAATCCTCAATGACTGAGCAGGCCAAAACTTTAACCACTGTGCCAAACCACATAGGGCTGGTGGCTCAGTTTTAAAAGCAGAATGGTGAGAATGGAGGGGTGAGGTTGAAGCCATCTGAGGACAGGCCCCAGGTGGACTTACAGCCCTGTAGTCAGGCTCCATTCATTATGCTCATATCTGTCACTCTTCCCTGAAACGTAAGGCAGCTCATGCTGGTTCCACTCCACTGGACACAAAGCCACAAAACCTCAAAGCACTGGCAACATCTTGGGGGAGGGTGGGTGTCAAAACATTGCCAGGGAACCTATTGTAAACAGCCATCTCCTCAAGGAGTAAGAGCCTCCTCAGGCCTCCCATAGATACAGCTTGACACCTAGTATCAAATGCAGGAATGATACAAAGAAAGCAGAGGCCAAGTGCACACTTGCTCCTAAGTGCTGAGATAATCAGGAGCAAGTCGTGGGTGGTGCTGATGCCACACTTCCCAAACAAAGCTCCCCTGTGATGGGCTTCACTGCCCACCCCCCTTGATAGAACCACCCTCCTAGGTCCTGACCAGAAATTCCCACTGTTCACTGATGACATGTGTCCCTATGGCCACAGTTCCTTTGTACCTGCCTCTTCTCAGCAATTCAGCAACCTGATCAGTCCCCACCACCAGTGTCCTCCCTCCCTCTTCACCTTTTTCTCGCTGCTCAGTCTCTGCGATAAAAGCAGGGCAGACAGACAGATCCCTATCTCTCACTGTTTCACAACTTTCTACGGCTCACCACACCCTGAGAATAAAGTCCAAATACCTCAGCACACTGGCAGTCTCCCACCTGTTTCCTCAAATCAGAGATGCTCATTTTTCACTTTTTAACCCTTTTGAGGTCAGAGTGTATTGTGCAGTCCATGTATCAGTCACACACACCCCCCACCACCAAGGCACACACATGCAAACACACAAAGAAGCTGTTACTAAGTCTGTGGTGTGCCCAAGGCTTGGAACTGAGGAAAACAGAAAATACACACCATTTCCATTCCAGCTTAGTAGAATGCTAGCATCCAGAACACATGCAGAATGTCTACTCCTGTCTGTCTCTGCTCCTTCTAGCCTGCAGCCTAGGTGTCCTACTCATTTTCCCTGCTGATCAAATTCTACACATCCCTTAAACCACAGCTTAAGTGCTACTTTCTTTAGAGAGCCCTTTCTGATTGCTGTGTGCCCACTTTGTCCGGCTGCTATTCCTGGGCTGTTCACTGCTGCCTCCCCAGGACTATATCTCAATCGTCCTTCTAGCCTCTATCTTGGAATCATGGTACATGAAGCATCAACTATACTTAACGAATCACACTAGAGGGCCTTCCTAGATCAATGAGTTCTAAGTGGTGCTTTCCAGAGAAAGAGCCAATAAGAACAGTGTTAAGAATTAAAGGATGGTCCCGATATACAGAAGACCCAGCACAGGCGCTGGGTAACTTAATGAGCAGCTATAAAAACAGGGCAGAAGGAGCTCCCCTGACACAGGATAGTCCCTGTGGGGCTCCTTGGAAAATGAGCAAGGAGGGCCTGGGCCATCTGTGCAGTCAGGGCTCAAGGGAGAAAAGAAACAAGTCCACATGAAGGCAATCAGAGGGCGTGGCTAAAAAAGCGAGGCTGAGTAGACCCTGAAATGGGAGAATTCACAGGACCTCAGAGTGGACAGAGGAGAGCAAAGGGGGTTCAAATAACCCTGAGACCCAGGTAGCTGGGGTGCTCCTGGGATGGTGGGAGGTTGTGTTGGGCCTATTCAAGTGGAAATACCTCACCTAAAGTTAGAGAGAAGGGACCACACATCTAGATATACATGTAATGCTCAAATAAATCATAAGCATCTGTCTGCAGAGTGCCGCATATGGACAAAATTCAACATAAACAAATCCAAGCAATATTTATATTATCCCAAAAGGCTGTAATCACCATATACATGTCCATGTATGTAAAAAACTCTGCCTTTCTCTCCCACCTGTTTCTACTGTGAGAAATTAAATTGGGAGACAATCCCTGGATTGCTGGGAGGGTTACAAGTGGAAAACTAAATACATATAATCATAACAATAATTTACTTGCAAACAACTTTTTGTTCTTTGGAGTTAACTCCTTCGTAATGAGATGCCTCCTCAGATTCTGTTATTCCCCAATCCAGCTACTTTCCCAGCATTTCTGATTAAGTGGGGTTCCTACCCAGAGCACACAATCAGCAAAGCAGTTACTGTGAAAGAAGAGAGACCACAGTCCCATCAGAAAGGGAAAAATGGAAGCACCAAAAATACACTCCACAGGCCAAAGTAAACAAACAGGAAGGTTCTGAAGCAGCAGTAGGTCATCTCTGTAGCTGGCAGGCCAAGGCCCAAAGCTTGCCAGGCAGCAGCATCTGGGGGCTGGCCCAAACTCAGCCTTCACACCCCCAGGTTCAAGATACCAATAACTGCATACAATGGTGCACTCAGGAGAGGATCACTTCCCTGAATGCTGGAATCTTCTAAAAAATAAAGATGGTGGAATAACACAGACTGTGGGCTATTATACACATGACTTACTGGTTCAGTAAGACATTCAAGTGACACTGAACTGGAGGCAAGCAAGAAGCTGAGCCCTGGCCAACTACTCTGACTTGTCAAGTTATAATAATTTATTAGTATGGCTAAGCCAATTTCACTTCCAAGAATTCTGCTCCTTCCTTCCTTACTCTACCTGGACTCCTTCCCTGTCCATTAGAACCAAATAATTGAAGCAAATTAGCTATTTCTCTATGAAGGATACCTGGCTAAAGAGGACTGTTGGTTAGGGAAACATGCCTGGGAATGAAGAATCTCACTGTTCAGTTGCATAGAGGCCCTTTATGGGACCTCCAAAGTGGGTGGCTGGACATGGCCCTACTGGGTTCTGGAGTTCTAGCTTCAGTTACTGCCACGTCCCAGCATCTTAGGGACCACTTTGCCACCCATTGCCCCAACAAAAGCCTGGAACAAATGGGAATATTTCAAACCTGTCTTAAGAAGAGTTAACTATTTTACTTCAAGGACATCATCCCAAAGACCTGTGGATGAAAATGGAGCAGCATACGGGCTCCAAGGGCCACCTGGGGACAGTTCACCTTGGGCAGAGGGCCTCGGTGAGTACTGTCGTCTCTTCAGGCCAACTGGCAGAGGGCACTTGGAAAACAAGGGCCAATCTCCAAAGTCCTTACAAGCCAGGCAAATCCTGACTTTCCAGGAACTTCACTGGAGCATAGCCCCCCAAACCTCATGGGGACTTGAACGACCTCCACCTGGCAAAGAGAAAGAGCCAGCCTGGTCCCAACAGCTCCACTCCTTCAATGACCTTTCTTCATCAGATCCTTTTTGTACCTTGTGAACCCTGCCCTCAGCCTGGGCTCCAGAAAGCAGTTCTTTAGCAACAAATTTATCTTTAAGATTTTCCCTGATTTTCTGGTGGGAATTCTCAACAGATGCCCTTTCCTCTGGGAATTCATACTTTATTGAGTGGCATAATTAAGTTTGGCTACAGCATCTAATTCCTGCAGCTGTGACAATCCACTCCCCTTCCAGAAAGATAAAGCACCTGAGAGCATTTTCCCTTGTCAGTCAGGATTGATTTTGCCGGGTCCAACTGGAACCAGCAGATCACTGGCAATATGGTCCACAGTTAAAAGAAATGGGAAAAAGTATTGGTCACATGAAGTGACAGCGACACAAGACCAAATAAAATACTCTTTGCAGAACCTTCCCCCTCCAGACCCAGTGGGGGGCTCTCAGAAGCAGCCACAAATGAATGTGAAAAAGACAGAAAATGAAGGATGGCCCTCAGTGACAATCCTCTCAAGGGGAAGGCAGCCTGCCCAGAGGAGGGAAAGAATCAAGCTGCATGAGACCCTAGTCTTCTAACTGCTGATACATTGGGGGATAGCAGCCAGTACCTGTACCCATCTTCTGACTCTGTCCAGCCTTGTCTCTTTCACCAGGGGCATAAGGTTAATGATAAAGGGATGAGAGGAAGTTCAAAGAATGCTCTATGGAAATTCTCTAAGAGTAAGTGTGCAGACCATGTGAGTATGCAAACAAAACTACAATTCTTAGTTTTCAGGTTCCTGGGAAGACACACTCTCACCAGCCCTCTAGAAAGGCTGGGACAGGGTATATATTACATATGCATGAGATGCCTGAAGACATGTAGACGGCATGCTGGGTATCACCAAAGTTCCCTAGGGGGCAGTTCGGGGAATTTTTTTTAAACTCTACAAACTCAATAAAGGCAACTGTGGCCAGAGTTGGTGGACCTGGTTACAAGGAGCTGATAACTAGTTACTTTTATTTAACGAACAGTTAGCAAAGCTTATACAAAGTTGTGTTACATGGATATAATAAAGAGGAATAGGACTCGGGTCCCTGCCCTCAAGTACTTTACAACATAGTTAACTTCAGGACAAAACTTGGCATGCTGACTTTCCAACTGATAGTTTCAGACCTGGGTGGGGAAAAATACAGTCACTCTAATGTCAGTGCTCTGAACAATTCCAAGCATTTCTCTGCAAGGTCTCAGTAAAAGAAACCTACCTAAGAATGCCACTAAGGCTCGACTCCTCTCAGGGCCTCTCTGAGCCTGCATTTACACATCTGGGCATCACCGTTAGAAACAAACCTCCCTCTTCTGGAAGAAGAGTATGGTCACAGAAATTGTTCCCAATTTCAATCTCAAGAGAATTTTTTGAAGAATCAGCATTAATTCAACTGTGATTCAATAGGTTGGTCATCCACCCTCGGTGCCATGCTCAGTGCTTCTGTGAAGAGAGGACACTGAGGTCCTTTGGAGAACAGAATCGCCCAGACACTGACACCACTTCTAGTTCCCCAGGCAGCCCTTCCCCATCCTCCTAGCATCTGCTTGGCCTTTAACTATGCCTGTTCCTTCCCTACCTACCATTCTTGGAGATAAATCACACACCTAATGAGCAAAGATCTGCCCCTCCCCCCAAGTACATGGCCTCTTCCCCCCTAAAAAAACCACACACAAAACAAATCCCACAGACATTGGATATGTTAAGTACAGACTTGGGGGTCAGGACAATGGGAACCATAAAGACTTTGCCTACCCATGGGGACAGATTTTGATGCTGAGAAGTTGGATGTCCAGAGCAAAATGCAGAATCGCCTTTCTTAGCTGGGTTGAAACTTCTAGAGAACACAACAGGAAAGTAAAGAGAAGTAAAGACTCCCAGAGCTGACGGGCCCTTTGGGGAAAATCCTGTCGTTCCCCATCAGACAAAAGGCACTTACGAGTCTGGGGCATCCTAGGGGAGAAAGGCAAGACTGAGACTCTGCTGGATTCAAAGCCTTTACCATTTACCAGAAGTCGTTCTGGGACACAACGAGGATGGAGAATCAGTGACACATACTTTCCTTCAGGACCAGTTTCACTTGCAAATACTTCTGCAAGGACTAGACCAGCTTGATCCAATGGCCCTTTCTGTCATCTCTCCATGCTGCCCTGTGAGGGGGGCTCAAGGGTTAGCAGTAGTACTCACTGGGCACTGAAAATGTGACTGGTGTCACTGAAGCACTGGGCAATACGGATCTCACTCTCTCGAGTGTGTTCACCAGTCCACAGATTAGGAGTGCGACCCATTCTCACCATTCCACTCACATCAGTGGTCGGCAAACTTATTAGATAACAGAGCCAAATATCAACAGTGCAACGACTGAAATTTCTTTTGAGAGTCAAATTTTTTAAACTTAAACTTCTTCTAACACCACTTCTTCAAAATAGATTCGCCCAGGCTGTGGTATTTTGTGGAAGAGCCACACTAAAGTGGCCAAAGAGCCGCATATGGCTCGCAAGCTGCAGGTTGCCGACCACTGACTTACATGAATGACAACCTTCCAGGGGGAATGGACACACTTGGGCGTGAGACATCTTCCCGGGGAACCAGCATGTCAGGTAAGAGGTAGGAGTGACCTTCTACACCCATGCAGTGCCCAGCAAGCCCTTTCCAGAGGCGGGCTTTATTGGAAGCGGACACTGAAGGTATACTTTTCGTTTATAACTCCATATTGAATTGAAGGCAACAAGCTCTGTACCTTCAAGGGAACTGAATTCACACTACTATAGAACTCCACCATTCAACTGTGACAAACTCTTCCTTCCCTATGAAAAGAAAGGTGGTAATACCAAAGCCACAAGGGAAATCCTAATGAGAGGGTGCCACAAACACAGCCTCAATGATCCCGTGCCGCCACGGGCGGCCAGGACAGGCAGGGGAGAGGTGTCCTGCCCTACACCCCAGAAACCTCAGAGACACAGCGCCTTACCAGACAGAGCCGCCTCGGTGGCGCCAGCAGCCAGGGACGCCTCAACCTGCCCTCAATAATGGCAGAGATTTCAGCTGCCACCCACAGCCCCACAACGCCTTTCCTGGCCTCAAGCCCCTGGAAGCCAGGGACAGCGGGGAGGAGGAAGAAATAAATGATCCTATGCTGGGGCCACAGTGGCCCTGGGTGCTGAAGAGGAGGAAGCAGAGCTGGTGAAGGGGGGACCAGAGGCCAAAAAGGGCTCAGGTTTACCACAACGGACAGGACTGGCTGTTTCCAGGAGGAAGGGAGAGGGGCCAAGGAGAGAGTTGACAGAAGTTAGAGGACTACCCGGGGCTGGGAGCAAGGCTCCAGGTGGACGCTCGAAGATGCTGGGGAAGACGGAAAGTGGGGTGCGCTGGGAAGAAGGGCACTGGTGGGAACTCACAGCATGAGGCTGGGGAATGGTGGAACACAGAGCAAGACTGAAAGTAAAGAGAGAGGCACAGGGGTTCTGGGAGGACTGCAGGTCTGGGAAGGGAGGTCAAAAGAGGTTGGAGAAACCATACTGATGAGAGAGAGCTGGGTTGGGGGAGGAAGTGGGAAGCGTAAAACAAGGTTCCTGGGTCAAAGAGGGCCCAAGCTGAGGGAGTGAGGCATGTGGTGCCTCAAGGGTGTGGGGGCTCCAGGTCAGAGCAGACGCTGCCCCAGGGCCTGTTCTAAGAGAAGAGAATGTGAAGGTGAGAGAGACAGCCCCCTAAGGCACTGGGGAGTCGGGGAGAGTGAGCAGGGCCTGAAACCAGAGGGGCTGAGACAGCAGAGTAAGTCAAAGGCATCTAAAGAAGCCACCCCAGGCCCAAAGGGGGGGTCATTCAACGCAAGCCTGTGTCCACCAGGGCAAAGACCCAGGTCCTGGCCAGGGTTTGAGGACAGATGGACACTTGGGCTAAGGTAGAGGGGCAAGATCAGAGGAGAGAGAGGGCTCAAGCTGGGAAGACGATGAGCTGTAAGAAGGCTTAGTGTTCGAGGAAGGGAGAAGGCTGCAAACCAAGGTCCCAGGGGTTGGGGGGGGGGGAAGACTCCAAACCTGGCTACAGTTAAGTGAGACAAGAGGCAGCAGCTTGGAGGGACTCGGGGCCAAGGGTCCAGAAAGGAAAGGAGACCCAGGCCAGCCCAAAGGAGAAAGGGGGTACGTACGTACAGGCTGGGTCCCAGGAACCTGAGTGGTCCCCAGGGGCGCTTGTGGGGACTCTAGGCTGGGGTCCCAAGGGTTGTCCCAGGGGGCTCTGGGTCCGACTGGGATCCCACCAGGCGCCCCTAAGGGATCTGGGCCGTCCTTGGGGGCTCTGGGCTGCGTTCCCGATGGGGCGACTCAGAGGGTTCTTGGCTGCACTGGGGTCCCCAGGGGCGTCCCGGGAGGCTCTGGGGGAGGCCTGCCCGGGTCCTCAAGAGGGTCCCAGGCTCTGCAGCCCGGCCTGGGTCGCGGGTGGGGGAGGGGCGCCCCTGCCCCACATAAAGGCTCGGGGAGCGGCAGGCGCGCACAAAGCGGGGCGGGCGGGCGCCGGGCGGGGGCGGGGAGGCCGAGACCCAGGAGGGCCGGGCGGCCGGCCGGAGGGAGGGAGGAAGGGGGCCGGGCGGACGGCGCGGGCTGCGCTGGGGCGGCGCGGCCGCTCCTCACCTGATTGTCCATGGCTGCCGCCCAGCCCCGCCCCCGGGCCCCGCGTCGCTCGCCGCCGCCGCTGCTGCTGCCGCCGCTCAGCGCCTCCCCGCCGCCCTCATTGTCTGTCAGGCGCCGCCGCCGCCGCTCCCGGCCGCCCGCCCGCCCGCCAGCCCCGCGGAACCGGAAACCACCGCCAGTACGGGTCGCACACCGACCCCGGGCCCCCGCCGCCGACTCGGGCCCGCCGCCCTGACTGACAGCCGCCTGGACCAATCAACAGCACGGAAGGCCGCTAGTGGGGCGGGTCTTCCGGCCTGGCGCGGGCCGGCCGGGCGGCTCTCGGAGGGACGAAGTCCTCGGCCAATGGGAGGCCAGGACCGGAGAAGCGGGAGGAGGGAGGGAGGAAAGCGCGAGGCGAGTCCGCTGGAGAAAACGCGAGGTGTGCACCGCACGTGGAGGGGGCCGGGGGCGGGACGGGCGCGCCGCGCCTGCGCACTGCGGCCAGAAGGGGGCGCTGCCGGTGCCGGGAAACTCCCGGGCCCGAATCTCCCCGGGCTGGAGGTGTGGCGTCGGTTCCAGCTCGGGGGAGGGAGCCCCAGGGACACTTTTGTTTCCTGGTCTCGTGCCGTTACTCTGTGATGGAATGAGCTCTGATACCCATTAATTTTCCTATCCTTGATCCGCACTGTGGCAAGCGTAGACAACTGATTTCTCCCCCTAAGTCTTTTTTTAAAAAAAATATTTTATTGATTTTTTACAGAGAGGAAAGGAGAGGGATAGAGAGTTAGAAACACCGATGAGAGAGAGACATCGATCAGCCGCCTCCTGCATATCCCCTACCGGGGATGTGCCCGCAACCAGGATACATGCCCTTGACCGGAATCGAACCTGGGACCCCTCAGTCCGCAGGCCGAGGCTCTCTCCGCTGAGACAAACCGGCCTCGGCTCCCCCTAAGTCTTAGTTTGCACATCTGTAAAATGGAATCAATAAAAAAAATGCGGACAATCATAGTATGGAGTGATACCAATGGATGCTAATTTGGATGATACAAATGAAATCGTACTGCACGATTAAAATGATCAAGAGGGTCTCAATTTAACCCTCCAAAACAATTTTGAACTTATCTACGATCCTACAATTTCACAGCCACTTGTAAACTATAATTAGATTGAACATAGACACGTCCTCCCATCTTTTTCACGATCTTGTAAGCCACTTGCCTCTCGGACGTTACTAGTATTAGGACTTCTGCCTGACGTTTGGGGAGCCTTGTGCAGTTATTTAAATTCCTTCTTATAATTAAAAATCAATTTTGGGTTTTGTTTGTTCATTTGTGGGGGTTTTTCCTCCCACTTCTCACTTAAATGTCAAAGTATTCAGTAGGTGGTATGGCTTGGTACTTTGCGCTGAAGAACTTGGGAAAAATCAATAACGTTGGATTGTCATTAAGTCCAGACAAAACCTCTGAATATCAGATTGCTATCATAATAACACTATACTTTTTAATCTAAGGCAGGGTGAGTGGAATGGAGATCATGCTGAAGGGAAAAAAGCACTAGCTACTTTAGTGTTGATACAACTTTAATGGTTTAACATCCTATAACTGGTTGTAAATTGATCAGTGGTTCTATGTGGTCCTTGAACCAGCATGCTCAGCATCACCTGGGAACTTTGTTAGAAACGCCAATTCTGGTGTTCCTATATTTATGGAATCTGAAACTCTGCGTGTGTGGCAATACCCAGGGGTTTGGTTTAACAGGTTTTGCAGATGATTCTGAGACTTACTTAACTTTCAAAACCACTGCTCCAGGAAGAGAGACAAAAATGAGAGGGGTAGCCATTTGTCTCTTAAGGAAGCTTGTAATAAAGAACTTTTAAGCTACAGTTGTTGCAAAGAGCCATCTTTTTAAAAGTTCAGATGGGGATTCTAACTTACAGACTGGGTTAAAAATCACTAAACTCCACTTAATAACACTTTTTGTTGTTACTGTATCTATTTTTATGGTTACTTTTGATCTGTAACAAATGACTTCTTAAAGTGACACAATGTTTCCTATCTACATCGGTGTAAGCGAAGAAAAACATTAAGTAAATAGTAATTTGAGCATATGGCAGAATGCATGATTGATACATGTTATCTCGATGTTACAAATGCTGAAATTGATACATAGAGGGAGCTGTAAGTGGACTGAAGTCCCAAAGCTAGAAAGTAACATTTTGAACGCAGGGAGTCTAGCTTCGGACCTCAAACCTAATACGTTGTGTCTCTATCGCCCTCTAGCGGTCACGTTTATTAGCAGGCAGAGAGAGGACTTGGCATTTACCCCCTTTCACCTTGTGTTGATGGTTCAGCCCACAGAAATTTTTTTTTCTTTTTAAATGCAACATGTTCCCTGAACCTCTCAGATTCTTGCCAGCCGCAAATGTACTCAGCACAGTTTCCTGCCAGCCACAAATGTACACACAGCCACTCATGGCAATATTGCATATGACCAAGCAGAGCCCCAGATTAACTTCAACTCAGAACAGACCTTAACTGCACAATGGGGCTTTGGGCCCTTGGCCCACAGGCCATGGAGAGCTATGAATGGTTTTGGAGCCAACCCAAACTATGTGCAACAAGATATTTCCCCAGAAAGGGGCAGTACACTAAACAATGCAATTTTTCTCTCTTAGTATCATTTCCCCTTTTTTCCTGGCAACAATCCCTGAGCTGCGGGCTCCTCCCAGGACCAATATGAGCCTGTTAGGCACCTTCATATGAATATTTTAAAATATTTTTTATTGATGTCAGAGAGGAAAGGAGAGGGAGAGGGGGAGAGATAGAAATATCAAAGATGACAGAGAATCATTGATTTGCTGCCTTCTGCATCCCCCCAAATGGGGATCAAACCCGCAACCCGGGCATGTGCCCTGATCAGGAATTGAATTGTGATCTCCTGGTTCACAGATCAACGCTCAGCCTCTGGGCCACACAGCCAGGCTGAGTTTTTAAATTGCAGCCCTTCTCAGAGAATGCCAACTCATGACAGGGCATAAGGTCCCAGGGAAGGCCTCAGCCCCCACATCCTCTTTACAAACAACAAGGAGGAATGAGGCTCTTACCCTCTCCCTCTTCCCCCCAAATTTTCCCCCTCCTCTCACAAGGAAGCATGTGGCAGTCAAGCACTAGCCAATCAAAGGACTGCATCCCTCTGGTTACCAGGATTGGGGAGTGGAGGGAGAGCGGGGACAGGTTCTAAGACCAGTACATAGTGGCTCTGGAAGCTTTATTAAACCTTAATTGAGGTAAAAATCATGTAACATAAAACTAACCATTAACCATATCAAAGTGTACAATTCAGTGGCATTTAGAACGTCCACAATGTTATGCAGCCTCTACCTGTATCTAGTTCCAAAACCTATTTTTCTCCCCAAAAGTAAATTCTGTACCTTTTAGCAGTCATTCCGTACTCCCTTCTCTCAGCCCCTGACTACCACGAATCTGCTTTTTGTCTCTATGAATTTGTCTATTTCTGGACATTTCTGGACACATGAATGGAATCATACCAAAGGTGGTGTTTTGTGTCTGGCTTCTCTCACTGAGCATATATTTTCATGGTTTATTCATGATGTAGTTTATGTCAGCATTTCATTCCTTTTTATAGCAAAACTAGAGGCCTGATGCACAAAATTTGTGCAAGGGCCTTGGTCCTGTTCCCCGCCTTTTGCTGTCGCCACCAGGGGCTTCTGCTGCCTCTGCCACAGCCCCCGCCCACTGCAGCTTTGACCAGAAGGAAGGATGTCCAGAAGGATGTCCAGCCTAAGTAGCATATTACGTTTTTATTATTGTAAACTAGAGGCCCAGTGCACAAAATTTGTGTCCTTCACCCAGCCTGCTCCCTCTCCAACCTGGGACCCCTTGAGGGATGTCCGACCGTTCATTTAGGCTTATCGGGCCTAAATGGGCAGTTGGACATCCCTCTCACAATCCAGGACTGCTGGCTCCCAACTGCTCACCTGCCTGCCTTCCTGATTGCCCCTAACTGCTTCTGCCTGACAGCCTGATCACCTCCTAACCACTCCCCTGCCAGCCTGATTGATGCCTAATTGCTCCCTGGCCAGCCTGTTTGCTCCTAATTGTCCTCCCTTGTGGGCCTGGTCACCCCTAACTGCCTTCCCCTGCTGGCCTAATTGCCCACAACTATCCTCCTTTGTAGGCCTGGTCTCTGCCAATTGCCTTCTCCTGCTGGCCATCTTGTGGTGGCCATCTTGTGTCCACATGGGGGCAGGATTTTTTGACCATATCGGGGCAATCATCATGTGTGTTGGAGTGATGGTCAATCTGCATATTACTCTTTTATTAGATAGGGTAGAGGCCTGAGGCATGGGTGGGGGCCAGCTGGTTTGCCCTGAAGGGTGTCCTGGATCAGGGTGGGGGTTCCCTTGGGGCATGGGATGGCCTGGGCGAGGGGCCTGTGGTAGTATGCAGGCCAGGCACGCCCCCTGGTGACCCAAGCAGAGGCCCTGGTATCTGGGATTAATTTATCTTGTACAATTGAAACTTTGTAGCCTGGAGCAAAGTCAAGCCTTCTGCTCACTCAGCCATTGAAACTTTGTTGTCTTAAGCGAAGGCCTGGGCCTGCCAGGGTTTGCCAATAGCTTAGCTTCCTCCATCACCAGGGCAACCCAAGTCTCCCACCTGCTCTCTCTGTGGCTATAGCCATCTTGGCTGGGTTAATTTGCATACTTGCTCTGATTGGATGGTGGGTGTGGCTGGTGGGCATGGCTTGTGGGTGTAGCGAAGGTGCAGTCAATTTGCATAGGCTAGTATTCCATGGTATGATACACCACATCTGATTTATCCACTCTTCCACTGTTGGGCATTTATGTTGCTTTCCATCCTTTGGATCTTATCAATAGTGTTTCTATAAACATTTCTGTCTAAATATCTGTTTTTAATTCTGTTGGGTATATTATACCTAGGAGTGGAATTGCTGGATCATATCAAGAGTTGTGACCTGAGCAAGTTGCTTGCCCTCTTTGAACCACATCTATAAAATAAGAATATTCCTCTCTATCTGAAGTGCTGTGAGGGAGGGGGGATTATTAGATTTAATGAAGTGCATCATGGGCATAGAGCACATGGTAGCGACTCAGTAAATATGAGTGGCCCTTTGTCTTTAATGTCCCAATCTCTCTAACGAGTTAGATGGGCTTGCCTCAACTGCTTTTGGGGTGAGGCACTCCTGGGATCCAGATAGCATGGCTGAAACCCATCTTTTGCAGAGAATATCAAATGGTCCATGGGTATGAAAACCCATCTAGGGTCCCCAGCTTAAGAACCCCTTACTCTGGGCTCTCCTTTGGATACTGAGCCCTGGCAACGACTTTCTTTCAGTTGCTCCAGTGCATTCCCACCCCAGGAGTTTCCTCTGCCCAGAATGGCCTTTCCCAGGTTTCCCTATGATTGGCTCCTTCTGATCATTGAGATCTCACCTGACAAGTGCAATGCCTACTCATCTTCCACTTAAAAGGGCTGCTCTACCACCCCCTGGTTCTCCAGAACATCACTGTGCTCTATCTTTTAGGCAGACCCACCAGTGCCTGGAATTGCCTTGTTGCTGTGTCTTTTTATCTAACACTAGAGGCCTGGAACACGAAATTTGTGCACCTGAGGGTCCCTCAGCCTGGCCTGCCGCCTCTTGCAGTCCAGGATGTGTCCAGCTGATGGCTTAGGTCTGCTCCCCACCATGGCTGCTGTGCTCACCAACTGTGAGCCTGGCTTCTGACTGAGAGGTGCTAGCACACTGACCACCAGAAGGCAGCTCCTACATTCAGTGTTTGCCTCCTGGTGGTCAGTGTGCATCACAGTGATCAGTCATTCGGCCGTTCAGTTGATACGCATATTAGCCTTTTATTATATAGGATATATGTCCTCATTAAAAGAGGGACTTTGTATGTCTTTGTTGTCTTGTGTCCCCAGGGACTGGCATAAGACATAGAGTAGAAAATAAATATTTGTTAAAGAGATAAATGAGCAAATGAATAGGTGGGATGATTAGAAGAATGATGGGAGGATTTGGGTGGCTAAATGAGTAGACAAGTGGATAGCTAAATAGAAATGGATGGGTTAAAGGAGGAAAGGGGTAGATAATTAAATAAGTGGATAGAAGGATAATAGGGGATGGATGGATGGATAAGTGCATGGATGAATAGATGTGTCAATGAATGATTCAATGGATGATGGATGGATGAATAAATTAAAGGATGAGTATATGGATAGATGTTTATCAGACTCCATGCTAAGCACTTTACATGTCTTATCTTGTTTTATCCACACAAAAATTTCATGAAGAAAGGAATATTTCCATTTTATAGACAAGCTTCAGACGCAGGAAAAATCACTTCCTCCAAATGACACAAGTAGGAAACAGTGGAGCAGGATTCAAATTTAGGTCCCCTAACTCCAAGCCCTGTGCTCTTAACCACAGTGAAATACTACTCTCCTTCTCCCCTTGCTTTGAGAGCTATACTAGCCACCCCAGCTCCCCTCCCAGCACCCAGACTGCCCACCCAGGTGTCCATGTCACTCTGCTGTCAACCAGGGAGGTGGCCACACAGTCCATGTGTGAGCGTGTGTGGAGGCCTACAAGGTCTCTGCACGCGTGAGCGTGGAATGAGGTTACCGGGAAACATGTCTATTCTTAGGGATGGCCCCTAAGTACCAAAGACAGTGCCAGGCCAAAGTCAGGTCCACAGAGCCTGGTAGTGACTGCCACTATGAGTAAGCGGCATGTGGCCCAAGCCCCAGTAGAGGTCATCCTAGTAGAAGCCATGTAATCACAGCAGCTGGTCATCCAGTCCTTCCAGATTGTGTGACAACAGGGTGGCAGTGAACACAAGCATGAGGCGGAGATGACAGGGAGCGGGGCTGATTAGGAAGGGGAGCTATGCCTGGCAGCCCTGCAGGGTCATCAGTCTGCTGCTCATAGAAGTCTTGATGTCCATCCCCTGCCTTGGAGTGGGGTCACGCAGGGCAAGGAGAATGAGGAAAGGGAGCTGGAGGAAGGAACTGTGTGTCTCTCAGACTCGCGATCCAAGCCTCTCTCCTCAAGACACAGGTGGGTTGGCTGGTGGTTGGGGAGTTCAGAGACCGGCAGACTTTAGCAGTTCTTGTGGTCACCAGTGATTTCCACGTAGGGCAACCCGACAGGCCACGTGTCCCGAGGCCAGTAGCGGACTTTGAGGGTTTGGTCTGGCATCTCATACCTGGCGTCCACCAAGGCCATGGTGACCATGCCATAAGGGAAGGTGATGCTGATGAGCAAATGCCTGTGGGAAGCAGGGAGAGGGCAGTGAGGGTGCCAAATTTATGCTTTCTAGTCTCTCATTTCGTTTGCGTGTGGCCTCCTTCAGAACCCGAACCCTGACCCGGGAACCCTGAACCACGCGGGACGTGGAAAGAGGTTCCCACACCTGTGGCCGGCTGGCTGTCCCCAGCCCCACCTGGGTCCTCGCCTGACTTCTCATGGATCCTGATCATCCAAAGGAACTTTCCGGAACTCACCCCCTGATTGCAGCCAGTTGCCTTCCCTCGCTCCCCCCTTTCCTCACCCAAATGCACAAGACCCAGTATTGGTGCCATCCCTTTATGTTCCTAGGCCGATGCTCCAAGTTCTGATATCAGATTTTTCTGGTTCTGGGGACCCCAGGCCACAGGGTAGGTACTTACCAGATGCTGTGCATGTAGGAGAAATTAATCTGCTGCCAGAAATTGCAAAGGAAGCGGTCAGTGATCCAGCTGGTCAATGCAAAGGCCCACAAAACCACGGAGACCTCAATGAGATGTCGAAGCTCCTTATTGCTGGTCCTAGGGAGGGCGGAAGGGAGATGAGAGTCTGACTCCGAGTGGAGTCTGCAGGGGCTGATGGGAAATTCCTCCACCAAGGAGGTGAGACCGGAATAGGGAAAGATCCAGGGTGCCAGGGGGAGGGGGCCTCATCTGTGCTTATGACTAACGTTTGCAGAGCACTTACAGGATGTCAAGTGCAGTCCCCAGGCCTCTGGGTAGAAACTTAGTCCTCACAACGATGCGCATATTCTCATTTTGTAGAATGGTCGGAAAACTGAGACCCATGAGATTAAGTTATGTCCCAACCCCACACCAGAGCAGGGGCAGAGCTGGGATCTGAACCAAGGTTGTTAGATTGCAGAAATCTTTTTTTTTAATACATGTTTTTTATTAATTTCAGAGAGAGGAAGAAAGAGAGAGAGACAGAAACATCAATGATGATAACGAATCATCAATTGGCTGCCTCCTGCACACCCCCTCCTGGGGACTGAGCCCACAAGCCAGGCATGTGCCCTGACCGGGAATCAAACCGTGAGCTTCTGGTTCATGGGTCGACAATCAACCACTGAGCCATGCCAGCCAGGCAGATTGCAGAATTCTTAACCAACAAGCCTTTCTGTGTTTGTGCGTTTGTGTGTGTGTGTGTGGGGGGGGGTGCATTTGTGAGTCAGTGCTTGAAAATTCTTGTCTGGGTGGCTGTGAGAATGTGTGTGTCCATGAGTGGGAGGCTGATTCTCTGACGGCCATGTCCTGGGCGACTCAGAAACAGAATCTGTTTCCCTGATAGCAGAGCTAACCTACTGTCCAAAGAGGGTACTGGGGATTGATAAGGCAGAAACGCCTTTATGGTTAGAATTGCAGGCCCTGCCCGCTGTCCTAAAATGAGACAGTTTGAACAACAGAAAAAGCATAATGAGTAAGAACTGGTGAGATTCGAGTAAAGTCCGTGTCTCAATAACAGTATTGTCCCATTGTCAATGTCCTCCTTTGGAAGTTGTATTGAGGTCACATAAGATGCTGCCACTGGTGGGGCTGGGGGGGGAGGGGGTGTCAGGAGAGGAGAGGGGGTAGTGAGGCCAGGGCAGGGAGGTGGGGGGGGGCGTGTACTGAGCTGGAGAAAGCTGGAGGAAAGGTACATATGCAACTCACTATGAGTCCATAATTATTTCAAAATAAAAAGTAAAAAAGTGTAGCACAGTGACCCAAATGGGTTAAAACACTTCAGAAATGTAAACATCCTTGACTTCATAACAACAAAACTTAGAAACAAAACCAACTGTACTGGGCCTTCCTAGAGACTTAGGGCTAAGGCACGTATCACGGCCCTGATAAATAACGGGAAAGGTTTAATGGTCTCTCCTGTCTTCTCTGTTCAAACTCTCTGTGTCAAGGTTGATGCGTGAACATCTTTGATGGAAGAACCTCCAGCTAATCAATGCAGAGGGAATAATAGGATCTGCAAACCACCCTTTTGCACCCCTTAATCAGATCATGGATGGAGGCAGGGGCATCAGTGGCTGCCGGAGTCATTGTGTGACAGACGGTCAGTGGAAACTTTCTAATACAGGTGGCATCATCCAAACCCCCTGACCCGCCTTAACAGCACTAAATGTGTGGCACGCACTCACTCGGGAGTCCTAATGGGAGGGAACCAGGAGCACCCAGCATTGCATATGAGATATCCTGACCTAAAAAATGTAAACCTGAGCCCCGAGTGGGACCTCAGTTGGTTAGAGCACGGCCCCGATGGCTGAGATGGTGGGCTCCATCCCAGTCAGGGCACATACAAGAAACAAGCAACGGCCCTCGCTGGTGTGGCTCCATGGGTTGGGTGCTGTCCCATGCACAGGGCACATGCCTGAGTGGCAGGCTCCATCCAGGGTAAAAGGTGTGCAGGAGGCAGCTGGTCGATGTTTCACGCTCACATCAATGTTTCTCTCTCTCTCCCTCTTCCTTACTCTTTCTCTAAAAATCAATTTTAAAAATCGATTATTTTTTAAAAGAATTAACCAACGAATGAATAAATAAGTGGAACAACAAATCAATGTTTTTCTCTCTCCCCCTAAAAACCAATAAATAAAAATTTTAAACCTAAATCTAGACCTAACTATTAATTTGCAGGAAATACCACGATAAGGAAACACATTGAAAGATGCCATAGGAAGCAGTCAGTCAAATCCAGAATGTGGGATGTTCTATAGGCAAATGACCGAGGGGTGTTATCAACAGACATGAGCAAAGGGAGAAGGGGAGATGATATGAAATAAAGACCGAAGAGACTGGTTTGGATCCTGACTTAAATAAGACCAGGCATAAGAAGCATCTTTGAGGAACTGAGCAGACGTTGATGAGAACTGGGTACTGGATACTATTTTAAGGAAGTCTCATTAACTTTGTTAGAAATGTGTGGGCCATATCTTCCGTTTGTCCCTTCAGAATTTCCCTACCCTCTTCACTCTGCCCACGTCCTGGGTTGTGTGGACCAAATCCAGAGTTTCCTTATCTTTGGGCTGCCCACTGGTTTGTCCAACAGGGAGTCCCAGCAAGAAACCAATGGGATGCCGAAACCGGTTTGGCTCAGTGGATAGAGCATCGGCCTGTGGACTGAAAGAAAGGTCCCAGGTTCGATTCCGGGCAAGGGTATGAACCTTGGTTGCGGGCACATCCTGAGTGGGGGTGAGGAGGAGAGGGGTGCAGGAGGCAGCTGATAGATGTCTCTCTCTCATCGATGTTTCTGACTCTCTATCTGTAAAAAATCAATAAAATATTTTTTTTTAAAAAAGGGGGTGAGGGAGGGTTCTGATAGGTTTACTTTCAGAGCTCCCTCTCTGTGGGGTTGGCTCAGGCTGGCTGCAACTGGCAACTGGAAGTCACAGCTCTTGCCAAGGAGACCTTGCGGGCTCTCTCCTTTCAGATTCTTGCGATTAGCCTCTTCCATGACCCCTCGCCCCAGATCTCCTGATGGCCATAGAATCTCACTCTTACTAGCACAAGGGTTTTAAATGATTCCTAGGGATAGTCCTACACCTTGCCCTCTACTTTGTAAATTACTCTTTCATTCAAATCTCAAATGGCCCCATTTGAGAGTTCCCCCTCTGTCCTAGTAAGACATAGTATAGTGTGAAAAAGTAAGAATTCTTGCCCAGCTGATGTGGCTTATTAGTTGAGCGTCAACCTATGAAACAGTAGATCATGGTTTGACTCCTGGTCAGAGCACATGCAGGAGTTGCGAGCTCCATCCCCAGTAGGAGGCATGTAGGAAGTAGCTTGAGGATGATTCGTTCTGATCATTGATGTTTCTATCTCTTCCTCTCCCTTCCTTTCTGAAGTCAATAAAAATACATTTTTTTAAAAAAGTAATAATTCTGTTTTGGGAGAGTGAAATCCTGAAAAATCAACGAGTGCCCTGATATGAAATCTGAGGGGGAATATATAACACAGGGTGACAAAATGTTGATGGTTGTTGGGGCTGGTTAGTGGGCACATGGGCGTTTATGGTGCCACACTCCCCAGCTATATCCTAGTACATGTTGAAAAGGCTCAAAAGGAAAAAGGACAAGCTCTGCAGTCAGCAGCCTTAAGTTCAAAGCCTGGCCCTACCCCTTGTGTGTGGATGATCTTGAGCATGGAGTCAACAAGAACTCAGCGCCTGGCCCTGGCTGGTGCGGCTCAGTGGCTAGAGTGTCGGCACAAACACCGAAGAGGCATGGGTTCAATTCCTGGTCAAGGGCATGTATCTGGGTTGCAAGTTCAGAGAGAGGATGGGAGGCAACAAGGGATATGTCTCTTTTCCCCCTCCCTTCCTCCCTTCCACTCTGCTTAAAAATTAATGGAGCCGAAACCGGTTTGGCTCAGTGGATAGAGTGTCGGCCTGCGGACTGAGGGGTCCCAGGTTTGATTCCGGTCAAGGGCACATCCCCAGCAGGGGGCGTGCAGGAGGCGGCTGATGGATTCTCTCTCATCCATGTTTCTAACTTTCTATCCCTCTCCCTTCCTCTCTGTAAAAAATCAATAAAATATATATTTTTAAAAATTAATGGAGCCGAGATCGGTTTGGCTCAGTGGATAGAGCGTCGGCCTGCGGACTGAAGGGTTCCAGGTTCGATTCTGGTCGGGGGCATGTACCTTGGTTGCGGGCACATCTCCGGTGTGGGGCGTGCAGGAGGCGGCTGATCGATGTCTCTCTCTCATCGATGTTTCTGACTTTCTATCCCTCTCCCTTCCTCTCTGTAAAAAATCAATAAAATATATATAAAAAAATTAATGGAAAAAATATCCTTGGGTAAGGATTAACCAACCAACCAAACAAACATGAAAAGAACTCCATGCCTTTTAAGTGTGTGTGTGGTGGTGAGGAGCAAGGGGGGAAAGGTATTGTGGGGCGTGGGGGCTGGATGAGGAGGGAGAGCGTGGTCCTGGAGGGGGATGGGAACCACCCTCCCGAGTGCCTGCAGTTTTCACCCACTTCTTGTACTCCTGGAACACGATGTAGAGGATATGCAAGGCGATGCTGTTGAGGGCATATGCGTTCACCGTAGGCCTCAGGAAGGACAGGAAGGTACTGACCAAGGTGGTGATGACCATCAGGCAGATAAACTGGGGCCTGGAGGGAGAAGAGCTCAGCTGTGGGTGGCTGGAAAGGGTCCTTGGGAGAGAGCTGGGCAGGTCACACAAAGATCTTGTGGCAGAGGTGGGTGAGGAAAGGGGAGGGGTTCCAAGGAGCCCAACTGGGCTCAGAGGAAGGTCTTAGCGCTCCCAGGTGGACTCAGCAGAGGAGCTCAGGGCCCAGGTGAGTCAGTGATGAGTGCCAGGGCCCAGGTAAGGTCAGGCAAGAAATTCAGGGAGGGCCCAGGTGGGACTGTGGAAAGAAATGCAGGGTCCCAGAAGCTATCACTTCAGGAGTCTTGGAAGGCTCAGAAGAGTCAAGTAGGGTCAGGAGAGAATTTCAGAGGGGTCTCAGGTCAAAAGGGGGGCCTAGGAGGATCATATATAACATTTCAGGAACCCAGTTGATAGACTCAGGGGATAGTTTCCAGGGGCCCAGGTAAGCTTAGGGATGGGTCCTAAAACCCCTCTTCCCCCTGCCAGGTGAGCTCAGATAGAGTCTAGAGAAGGTCCCAGGCTATCTGGGGAGGAATTCTAGGAGTTCCACGTACACTCAGAGTTAAGTCAGGTAGGGTCAGGACCAAGCTCTGGTATAGTGAGGGGAGGGATTTTGAGGGCTACCACAGGGCTCAGGGAGGGGACACAAAAGCCCAGGTGGGCTCTAACAGAATCACCAGAGGGCCAGCCCCCAACCCACCTGTTTCCCCCTAGGAAGGTGGGAAAGTAGCAGCGGGGCATCCATATGCTGTAGCCACCAGCCAGCAACCACAGAATAGAGATCTCGTCCAGCAGTTGGCCCAGGAAGCTGAGCGTCATGTGGAAGTACATGGAGAATAGGCCTGGAGCAAGAGACAAAGGCAGGTGGTCAGGGGGGTGTTCCTTCCCGCTCTCCTCGCCCCACTGTCTCAGGCCCCACCTACCTATGATCATGAAGAGGAAACAGAGGCCATAAATGGAGCGGGAGCGTTTCTGGGCATAAGGGTGCATCAGGAACATCATGAGAGGCCCAAAGATGAGGAAGGTGACATTGCTGAACTGGAGAAGAGGAGGACATGAGGAGAGGGGGTCAGACGAGGGAGGCGGAGGAGGCCTGGCCCTATGTCAAAACCCTCAGTCCTTAGCCAGGTGGTTGCCTATCTCCTTTCAGGCAATGAATCAACCCACAGTTTGTCAAGTCGTTCAGCTCATCTTTATTGTCAGTGGTTCATCAGTAGATCCATAACTCCGTCCATTATCCTATGGATTCACTTGTTGATTCAAGGGGTGTGGCAAAGGCTATCTACTAACATTCTGCCTACATTCTCCCCTTTTCCTTATAAAAATAGTATCCCAAGTTTTAGCCAGCTCACAGCTACTCAGCTAAAGACTACATTTCCCAGTCTTCCTTGCAATACCCATTGCCCTTGTGGCAAATGGGATAGGAATGTAAATGAATCTATTACTTTCAGATCAGTCCTTAATAAGCAGTGTAAGGTTTGCATTCCACTTCCTGTGGACCAAAATGCATCTGAACCTGTGTCTTAAGTTATGTGTGCCCCTTTTCTTCCTTGCTAAATAAACCTGAATTATGTTCAAGCATCTGGAGGACAAGCTTTCAGGGAAGTAGGATTTGGCCCCAAGGTATGGATCACTCCCATTGCCTGCCAATGGCATTTATTGAGGAATAAATGTGTGATATAATTCTGGCCATGAAACCTGATGGGAGTTCTGATGAGGAACTTCTGGGGAAATTCTCTTTACTGAAACGAGGCCCAGACAAAAGGACTTTGGACATTATTGTGATGTTTAAGATGTAGCAGCTCCTTTGCAACCATGAGGAAACTAGTCTGGAAGCCAAAACAGATACTTGAGAATAGTAGTTCTCAAACTTTTTGGTCTCAAGACCTTCTTAAAAATTATTAAGGACCTCAAAGACCTTCTGTGTATGGAAGTTACATCTATCAAGACTGACTATATTAGCCCTAGTTGATTTGGCTCAGTGAATAGAGTGTTGGCCTGCGGACTGAAGGGTCCCAGGTTCGAATCCAGTCAAGGGCACATGCCTGGGTTGTGGGCTTGATCCCCCAGGAGGGGGCATGCAGGAGGCAGCCAATCAATGATTCTCTCTCATCACTGATGTTTCTATCACTCTCTCCCTCTTCCTCCTTCTCTAAAATCAATAAAATATATATATATATATTTTAAAAGACTGACTATATTAGAAATTGAATCCAAGAACATTTCGAAGCTTTCCTAGCTCTAGCTGGTTTGGCTCAATGGATAAAGTGTTAGCTTGTGGATTCCAGTAAAAGGCACATGCCCAGGGCTATGGGCTGATCCCCAGTGGGAGGTGGGGGGGTGCAGAAGATAGCCAATCAATGATTCTCTCTCATCATTAATGTTTCTCTCTCTCTCTTCTTCTCCCTTCCCCTCTGAAATCAATAAAAATATATTATTAAAAAATAACATTTCAAAATATCTTACTACACAAGCATACATTCTCTTGGCCATCAGAGAGATGATTACATCACACACCATGTGGCCACTGAAAGATTCCATTATATCCTTGCGAGATAATCAAAGTGGTGAAAAAAGCAAATAATATCTCCACATTATTATGAAAATAATTTAGACCTCAAGGAATTTCTGAAAAGATTCCCTGGACAATATGCTGAGAAACACTTCTCTAGGGATATCAGAGCAGAAAGATGAAAAGATCCAAGAAGCTTGATGTTGAGTCGCTGAGTTAAGCTACTCCAGAACCATTTACATCAGAATTTCTATTTAAATAATAATAAGAAGATATTGTCCTTTCTGTTTGAGCTGCTTTTAATTGGGTATTTCATTTGAAACCAAAGCTTTCCAGTTCAGGGGCTTAAGGATCGAAGTGACATGAAATTGGATCCATGCTACCTCACTAACTGGGGGACCTTGAGAGGACAACTTCAATGCCCTTTATCTCTACATTCGTGACATATGCATAATGTCACCTGCCTCTTCACGCTGTTGATCCAAATATCCCCACTAGCCTATGAATACCATTAAGATTACCAGAATTTCAATGGCTCAAAAACCCCTAAGTCTGACACAGGACTTCAAACGTCTCCCCCAGATAAACTGAGGTCACGGTGAGTATCTCATATGAGCTCAGAAACAAGGGTTCTCGTGGTTTTCTTGACCCGCCAATTTGAGGTCAGCCATCTATCTTGCTCAATTAAACCCTTGCCTCCCTGATAAACTCTTCCACTTGTAAAGATCTTCTCCATTGCCTGTGTTCCATCTTAGTGAAGGAGCTGTGCCCCGTTTACTAGGGGGCCCTGTTATTTTTTCAGAACTCTGGTCTTAAGGATGATGACTCAAGAATACAGAGCACAGTGGTGGGTGAGGGAACTTATTCACCTGATACAGTGTCACCATCTGTGAGCTTAGGGCCTCAGAGCCTATAAAGGTTCCCAAGGGAGGCGTCCTCCTGATTCCAGGGAAGCCCATGGCTCTCGTTGGGTCATGGTGGAACCAGCATAAAGGTCACAGGTGGAGAACCCAGTTGGCAAATTGGTTTCCAAGCCCTTGGTCCCACCCACATGCTTGTTTTCTATGCCAAGTTCTCTTGTTCCTGTCAATGGACAAGGTCCAACACACCTCTGGGACAGACACTGGTTCACAATGGCTACCCTAGAACAGATACACACTTGCCCTGTCTGTATCATGAAATCCCGCCCCACTGCAGTAGACACCTATCCCAAATAGGTCCAATCAGATTTTCTCTTTTGGGGATTTAAAACCTGAGGCAGACACAGAGCCTGGGAGTTACCAACATTGAGTCACACAGCTGACAACTCTAGCAAGGCCTTTGGGATAGTGTCATGATGTTTAAGATGTAGAAGCCATCTTGCTACCAGGAGGAGATGAGGCTGAGGATAAAAACAAACAGGCCAGGGTAGTATTTCCCCTTCTGCTGAATCCTTCAGTCCTGCACGAGGCCCCAGCCCTCCCATTTTCTAAAATATTTCAGTACTTTTCTAATGCATTCTTCTCTTTTTTGTTTGTTTGATTCTTTGGTTTTGTTTTTTGCTTAAGCTAGCTTTCTATTGCTTGCATCCAACAAAACTATCATCATGAGTATATTAGCTAGGCTTCTTTGGTAGCAAGCAACAGAAAATGATTCTGGTAAACTTACATTATAAATATTACATTTGTGTGTGGGGGGGGGGGGGGGGGTGTATATACTACTTAATTGATTAATTCATTCATTTATTATGTGGAGCTCCTTAATCAAAGGAATTGTAGAGACAAGAAAAAACAGAAACCAGAACAGCTCTGACCCTTGAATGGATAATTTCTTCAGGGGGCAACTTGGGGCATGAATGAAAACAACTATGTTCATTCCTATGTCCAAGCCCAAGATTCAAATTCTGGAGAGTGTAGCCTGGGCCACATCCCACCCTTGGCCTGAGGAGAGGAAGACCTTGATTGACCATCCATTGAGACCATAACCAGTAGGGAGGAGGGAGCAGCTAGTTGTCTAAGGAAAAATGGGGCCATGGATATCAAATGGGAAATTTTAAAGCCTCCATTTAAAATACATCTGTCATTTATTTTTCTCTCTCAGTGATCTCTCTCTCTCTCTCTCTCTCTCTTTCTCTCTCTCCCCCATCTCTCCTCCTCCTCCTTCTCCTCCTTGTCCTTACCCTCCTTCTCCTCTCTCCCTCCCTCACTTCCTCTCTCTAAGATCAATTAAAAATAAAATACTTCTGTCACTTTAAACTCTAAATAAAAATAAAATAAATAAAACGCCTCTGTAACTCCCATAATTAAAATCCAAGCTTTTAAACTTGGCTTATAAACTCTCTCCACTACTCATTTATTTGCTCCACCTTCAACTTTATAATCCTGGTGGAAGGAATAACTCAGTTCCTTCGAATGAGCCACATTTACTCTTACCTCTTACCTCCAGGAGTTTGCATGTGCTGTTCCCACTGCCTAGAACACTGCTCTCCACTCACCACCACCCCATTGGCAGGCCAACTTCTACTTCATCTGTCACCTGGATATCACTTTCTATTAAAAGACTTCCCGCTCCCTCAAGGCAGGGCTAGGCAGCCTTCCTTTGTGCCCATTGCTGTCCCACTTCCTAACACTTGTCCAGCTGCCCTGGAACATTCTGGCTCTTCTGCAAAACCTGGCTTTGATTACACAGGCTGTCTCTTCTCCATTCCCCATTATAACCTCAGGAACCAGAATATAGTAGGTACTCAATCAGGATTTCTTGTTGACCAGACCTCAAAATAGATTCAGGTGGACCACCCATCATATGCATGAAAACACTTGACGGAGGGTCTTGCATCTAGAAAGTTCTGGGTAGAAGGTGCTAGGACTGTTACTTTCTCATCTTTTGACCACACACGTTTGCAGAGAGTGTTTTGAATCCTTGCACACACCCCAAAGTCCAACATTCTAGTTCTTGTTTGGCAATGAGAAAACCGAATCTCAGTGACTTCCCTGGGGTTGCACAGCTCCAGAAGACTCTGAAACTTGCTTAGCCCTGCCTTGGAAGACAAGAAGACTAGACAGGGGGTAGTGATATAGAGGGGGCTCTCTGATATAGAGGGGGCTCCCCTGCTTTAAGAAATAGCAAGGGCCGTGCTATTGTTATTGTGGGAAATGATAATAACAAGTTTATTAGTGGTGTAGCTGCTCCACACTCAAGAGGCCAGCAGAACTGAGACAGGAGCTTTAAATGATGCCCAGTGTGGGGCATGAGGGCAGAGCCCTAGGCGGAGCCTCTGACTAATAAGCAACAGCTGGCTCTGGAACCTCTGATAGCATCGGAGAAGATGCCAGGATTTCCTCCCTGCCCTCTGGGGCTGGGCTCCCATGTTTCCCAACCACTGGCCCCACCCAGACTCAGCAAGGCAGGAAAGGCACCAATCTGGGATTATGTCCAGGGCCAGCACCCCGCCCCCCAGCTCTGGACACACCTGAGCTGAACTCCCTAGGTCCCAGCCCCAGCGGCTGCTTTCTCATTCATTCATTCGTTCGTTCATTTGTTCATTCATTCATTCATTTTCTCAACAACCATTCCTTCAGTACCTACTATGTGCTCAAGGACCGTAGCAGTATCTGAAAACAAAGACCCTGCCTTTACAATGGGTATCCAGTCAGGGTTTGAAGGACATTCTGTGTTCCAACGTCCTCCTCTACCTCTGAGTGCCACCAGAATTTGGCTGTTTTGTTCACTGTTTTTGACAGTGTCTGGACTAGTGCCTGGCATACCCAGTAGGTGCTCAGTAAATTTTTGTAGATGGTAATTGTGGGAACCCCAATCAGAGTACACCAGATAATCAAGGCCAATTTGCCAAAGGCAATGACAAGCAGTTTTACTGTACGCACTGTGCAGGTGCACCTTTCTAAACCCAAATATTGATATCATTCTTTGGCAAAAAGCCTCTTTGTCTAAGTTGGTATAAAAATGTATTGTTGACCAGCTGGTGCATGCTGTTTTTATAGGACTACTATGAAGAACTGTTTTCTCTGATGGCTCCTTGGTTAGCAATGCTACTTGATCTATACCCTCCTCACCCCAGCTGCAAGTTTGACATGCTTGGTCTCTCCTATATGCCTGTGACTACTCATATCTTCTTCCAATACCCGGTGTACAGGGGGTACAGCCCCTAGCAGAGAAGGAGCTATACTTTGATAATAACGCTTGCCAAGATACATGTGAATAATGCCTACATGTGCCCGACACGGGTGCTGTAACGGTTGGCACGATGTGTTGCTCTTATTCTAGCATGTTTGCTTTTTTATTATCCAGTCCCCAGCAGGCTGTCTGGTGAATACATGTGGCCGGCTAACTTAGGTGTGGAAGAAGGGAAGGAGAAATCAAGGGAAGGCGTGAGGAAAAGAAGGAAGATGAGAGGAAGAAAGAAGTGGGAGAATAAAGGAGGGGGAAGGAGAGGAAGGAAAGGAAGGAAAGGAAGAGAAGGAGGAAGGGAGAGTTTGACCTGAATTAACTCCCTGCCTCAGCATCAGAAAAAGGTAGAGGGGGAATCCCTTTCTCATTTACCCCAACCACACTGGGCTGAGCCTGCAGCCCCCACAACCAGCCTGCCCTGCCCCCATCCTCACTAACAGCTTCTCTGCACATCACTGTTTCCCTGGAGGAGTCCACAATTCCTTCTTAACACCTTCTTTGTGCCACACACATACTGGACTGTGACTTCTGTGAGGACAAGACACACGTTTTATCCTCAGCTGTGTCCCCAGCACCTCGGATGCTGGGCACCCAATAGACACTCAAGAAAAGTTTGCTGAATCAATCAAATCAATGAATGTGGCCAAGACTGCCCACTTGTCCTAATCTGCCACAGCCAGACTCCCACCACTGGCAGCTGCACTGTCACCTGTCCAGGACCCTGTGTACATCCATTTACCCGGTGCACACAAATGTTGGTGCTGGGTGGGGCGGGAGCAATAGCAGCAGCCAACCACAATCCCTCCCAGCATGGGGCTTACTCTCAGGAATTCAGATGCACACACTTTATTGTTAATGACTCAGGAACTGGATGGCCTCACAGAGCTGTGGTTAAGTGAGAGACTCTGAGATCAGGTGGTCTGGGTTTCACAATGGAACTTCTAGCATTTGCAACTTTTGTGCACTGGCAAATGATGCTGTGTAACCTGGGAAGTGGGAGACTAAGAGTGCCTACTTCATAGAATGATGACGATTAAATACAATTAATAAACATCAGCGTTGGCTGGATGGCTCAGTTGGTTGGAGTATTGTCACAAACACCAAAAAAAGGTTGTGTGTTTGATTTCTGCTTGAGAACATACAGGAGGCAACTGACCCATGTTTCTCTTCACATCAATGTTTCTCTCTTTCTCTCTCTCTAAAAATCATTAAAAACATATCCTTGGGTGAGAATTAAAAAAATAATAATAATAAGCCCTTGCTGGTTTTGCTCAGTGGAGAGAGCATTGGCCTGTGGATGTAAGGGTCCCAGGTTTGATTCCAGTCAAGGGCACACACCTGGATTGTGTGCTCGATCCCCAGTAGGGGGCATGAAGTAGGCATCCAATCAATGATTCTCTCTCATCATTGATGTTTCTACTTCTCTTTCCCTCTCCCTTCCTCCCTAAAATCAATAAAAAATATTTTTAAAAAAAATTAAGGAACATCAAATATAATTAACACATCAATACTTTTGCATCTCTGCATTATGTTTACCTGAAACAATAATAGCTTCGATTTATTTAATAATTAGGATGTGTAGAGACTGTGAGTTTTTTTAATCTCTATTTTTAAATTGAGCTCTTATGCACATACTATCAAATTCATTCTTTTAAAGTGTAAAGTCAGTGGGTTCTTAGTCTATTCACAAGATTGTTCAACTATTATCGCTATATAATTTCAGAACACTTTGTTACCTTCCAAAAGAATACCCATCCCCGAGAGAAACCAAGATGGTGGCATAGGTGAACACCTAAACTGCTGCCTTGCACAACAATTTCAGAACTACAACTAAAAAACAGAAAGGACACCATCCAGAACCACAGGAAAGCTAGCTGAGTGGAAATTCTATAACTAGAAGGAAAAAGAAGGGCTCACAGAGACTCAGAGGAGCTGCAAAAAGCTGAGGTATGGAGACACTCGCGTAGAGAGGTCAGGCAGTAGAGTGCCTGGCTGGCTTCCTCTTGCAGGAGGGAGACAGAAACTCCCAACTGCACAGAGCCCCAGATCTGACTGCACAGAACCTCACCTCTGGGTGAGACTAATACGGGGGGGAGAGGGTGGTCTGGACTGTTGTGAAAAAAGAGGAGTGCACAAAAACTTAGGGAAGCTGCCAAAAGGCAGAGGTCTGAAGACTGCTGATTGTGCCGCTGGTTTTCTCTAGCGGGAGGCAGACAGAACCTCCCAATTGCACTGAAATCCACTTCCGACTGCACTGAACCCCAGTTTCGGGTGAGACCCTGGGGACCCAGACTCATATGGGTCCCCGGAGCATGTGGGAATGGGAAAGGCAGAGGTCTGGAGGTGTGCATGTGCACACAGAGAGGGCTGCAGCGATTACTCAGACACACTGAGACCCAAGGGCCATGTAAGGCAGGGCTGACTGGAGGCCAAGGCTGTCTCTGCTCAGCCCTGAGACTCCACCCCAACCAAGCTCAACAGAGAGGCTTTTGCAATTTTGCAAGTCTTGTATCATAAAGCTGAATCCAGCACAGAAGTTCTTCCAGCGTGGCGAAAATACGGAGACAAAGGAACAGATTACAGACTAAAGAAATGGAGGAATACAAACAACTGAGTATAGAGTTCAAAACCACAGTTATAAGGTTTTTTAAGAATTTCCTAGAAAAGATGACACACACTTTATTGAAAGTTTAGCAAGACCCAAAAGGAGATGAAAAAGGACCAATTAGAGATGAAAAAAGGACCAACTAAAAATTAAACATACACTGACTGAAATAAAAAAATATTATACAGAGACCTAACAGCAGACTAGAGGAACGCAAGAATCAAGTCAAAGATCTGTAATACAAAGAAGCAGAAAACACTCAACTGGAAAAGAAAAAAGAAAAAAGAAACCAAAAATGTGAAGATAGTGTAAGGAGCCTCTGGGACAACTTCAAGCGTACCAACATCAGAATTATGGGGGTGCCAGAAGAAGAAACAAAGCAAGATACTGAAAACCTATTTGAAGAAATAATGACTGAAAACTTCCCACACATCTGGTGAAAGAAATATACTTACAAGTCCAGGAAGCACACAGAACCCCAAATAAAAGGAATCCAAAGAGGACCACACCAAGACACATCATCATTAAAATACCAAGAGCAAAAGACAAAGAGAGAATATTAAAAGAAGCAAGAGAAAAATAGTTAATTACCTACAAGGGAGCACCCATATGATTGTCAGCTGATTTCTCAACAGAAACTATGCAGGCCAAATGGGAGTGGCTAGAAATATTCAGTGATGAATAGCAAGAACCTACAATCAAGATTACTCTACCCAGCAAAGCTATCATTCAGAATTGATGAGCAGATCAAAAGCTTCACAGATAAGAAAAAAACTAAAGGAGTTCATCAACACCAAACCAGTATTATATGAAATGCTGAAAGGTACTCTTGAAGAAGAAAAAGGAGGAGGAGGAGGAGGAGGAGGAGGAGGAGCAGGAGGGGGAGAGAAGGAGGAGGAGAAGGTAAAGATAAAAATTATGAACAACAAATACATATCTATCAACAAGTGAATCTAAAAATCAAGTGAATTAAAAATCTGATGAACAGAATAAACTGGTGAATATAATAGAATCAGGGGCATAGAAAAGGAGTGGACTGACAATTCTCAGGGGAAAGGGGTGAGGAGGGTTCAGGGAGAGACTGGACAAAAATCATACACCTATGGATGAGGACAATGTGGGAGAGGGGGGTAGTAAGGGCAGAGGGAGGAGTGGGAGTCAGATGGAGAGGAGGTATGGGGGAAAAAAGAGGAACAAATGTAATAATCTGAACAATAAAGATTTATTAAATCAAAAAAAAATACCCATACCCCTTAGCAGTCACTCCCATCCTCCTCCTCCAGCCCCTGACACCTACCAACCCACTTCCTGATCCTGGATGTGTCTGTCCAGGACGTGTCACACGAATGGAATCACACACAGTGTGGCCTTTGTGTCTGGCTGCTCTCTCTGAGCATCCTGTGTTCAAGGTCAACACACTGTAGTGAGTGTCAGAGCCTCCCCCTGGTCATGGCATGGATAGGCCACATTGCATTTGCCTAAGTTTAGCTGATGGACATGTGGGTTGTCTAGTACCTGCTTCCTCCTCTCCGTGGCTCCATGAATTAAGTACTGTCGGCACCCCACAGCCGTCTCTTCTTTGAAGATGTGCTCAGTGAGCATTTGCTGAGTAAATGGATGAATGAGTTTTCCTTCCCTAGCACATACCACCTTTCTGTACCCTTGACTTCTGTTTATTGTCTGTCTCCTTCTTCCCCCAGCACCTCAGCCCCAGGAAGGCAGGCTTTATTGTCTGCTTTGATGACTGCTGTGTCCCCAGAGCCCAAAACAGTGCCTGGCTCAATCAGTTATTGTTGAATGATGAGCAACATAAGGGGCTGCTGTTGCCTTGAATCAGATCCCTCCCTGCGGGAGGCCAGCAGGGTGGAGATCACAGATGCCTGTTTTTCCGAAGGAGAAAAGAGGTCCAGAGGGATCTATCAAGTCTGGGCCCTGGATGTGTCATGAGCATGAGTACCAGTTTCGGGTGTGTGATTATTCAATTAATGGTGTCTGTCCTCCCTGAGGGCAGGGACCATGCCCTTGTGGGTTTAAGCGGGGCCTGGCAAGACCGGAGGTGCCTGAACTTAATTGCTTTTGCTGTGAGCGTTAATGAGGGAAAAGGCAGAGAAGGGGGGATGTGGTTTAGAGCTCATGGGACCTGCTAGTCGCAGCCAGCGGCTCAGAGAGGGGGCAAATCTTCTGCCTGAGTCACACAGCATTCAGAGAAGACAGGGACTGGCATCACACATGGCAGAGGCCAGCTGCAGGGAAGGGGAGGTGGAAAGGCTGTTGGAGGTGCAGGCACACGGTCTACACCCCCTACACTACCTTCCAGCCCCCCTTTCTTTGAGACCCCCTCCCACAGTCCTACTCACTCCCACCTCCCTGCCTTTGCCCAGGCAGGTCCCTCACCAGCCATGCCACCCCTTTGTTTAATATCCAAGCATCTGAGAGGGAGTTTTCTGGAGATCCCTTCAGAAAGGAGGGGATGAGATTCAGAGCTCCCGAAGCTTTGGTAGAATCCTAAGAAAAACTTCAGCAGCACAGCTGTCTCTGGGAGCCAGGAGGCCTTCAGAGTTCTTCCCACTTTACTTGAAACTCTCCTAAGATGTCAGCAGCCTAGAAGGAGGCCACATCTGGAGGCCGCCAAACCCAAGCAAGCAGGTGCAAACTGGAGCAGCCTACACCTTGACTTTTCCCCTGGCCCTTCCTGCCCTGGCCCTTCCTACACTCCTCACCCGTTCCTGTTACATACACTTTCTTGGCTCTCCTGGCTGTCTGTGAAATCAACCAGGTGCCCTGCCACCCTCACATCATTGCCTCTCCCATGCCCCAAAGCCATCCATGGCTCCCCAGTGTCCTCACAACAGAACACACACACCTCTGCCAGGCCTTCTTGAGTTAGTCTGGAAACTTCACCAGCCCTTTCTCTCATCGGTGGTCCCTCCCGCCACAGGTAGCCTGGGCTCTGGTTCAAGCCACCGCTGTTCTCTCACCTCAAGACCTTTTCAGATGTTCCATATGCCTTTGCTCCATATGCCTTGAGAGCATTTACTCATTCTTTTTTTAAATGTATTTTTATTGATTTCAGAGAGGAAGAGGGAAAGGAATATAGAAATATAGAAATATCAATGATGAGAGAGAATCATTGATGGACTGCCTCCTGCATGCCCCTCACTGGGGATGGAGCCGGTGACCCAGGCATGTGCCCTGACTGGGAATCAAACCGTGGCCTTCTGAAAAAATTAATTAATTAATTAAAAAAAATTTTTTAAAGTGGCCTTCTGGTTGAGAGGTTGATGCTCCACCACTGAGTCACAACAGCCGGGTTCATTCTTTAATTATTGAGGTTACCTCTCCATTCAACAAGTGGAGGCCTCATCCAGAGAAACACATTAATTGGCTGCCTCCCGCACGCACCCCCACTGGGCTGGGGATTGAACATGCAACCGGGAATCAAACCTGCAACATTTTGTGCTTAGGCGAACGCTCTAACCACTGTGAACATACCCGCTAGGGTGGATTACAGCATTTTTGTTGAATGAATGAGTGACTCCATCAATGGATACAGATACATTTCAAACACTCTAACTCAGTCTTCCAAACGGTCATCTTCATCTCCACCCATATTCTGGCCACAGAAGCATACTTTTCCCTTTCCCAAACTGGCCAGCCCCTCTTTACTTCCAGGACGAGTCCACCCATTTCCTTTCTTCTGTTCTCTTATTCCTGGTTCCTACCCCACCTGGCAAGCTCCTATTTATCTTTCAAAACCTAACTCTTCTGTGCCCTCCTCTCTGAAGCCTCCCATCACCTGGACTGAGTCCTTTGTTCCTTCTTCCACCCCCTGACCCTGGGGACTGTGCTCTCCCACACCACAGGCTCAGAGCTCTTGCAAGCAGAGCAGCAAGAAAGCAAAAGATTCTTCAAGGATCATTGTTTTCCAACTATGAGTTCTGACTCATAAGTGGAACATGATGAAGTCCCTGTGACCACATTTTTTAAAAATTTCTGCTGCATATTTTGTCTTGAATTTACATACCTCGCTCAAAACCAAGCTTTCAAACGGCTGCACGGTATTTACACAGAGGAGTGAAAATACTATGGCCTCCCTTTTTATTTATCCATTTACTCTCTGCAATTACAGTGACTCAGCGATGACTTTGTGCATAAATCTCACCACCTAGTGGGGTTGTCTCTTCGGTTAACAGTTCCTAGAGGTACGATGTCGGCATCAAGGCGGGGGGGTGTTATTTGTAAATTCATGTCCCAACACAGTTGTCGGTTTCCCACAGGAAGCTGCAAAAGATGTGTGTGCCACGCTCACTAGGAAATAAACTCATTTTTTTGAGAGGCCAAAACCGAAAAATATCTTGTTCTCTGTTTGACTGGGGTTTGTTTGTTTGTTTGTTATGTAACTGTATCAGAGCGTGGAGAACTACAGCCCTGTGCCAAGTTCAGCCCACTGTCTTGTCCTGTGTGGCTCGATGAACTAGCAATAATACTGACGTTTTTAAAAGGTCAAAAAAATTAAAAGAATCATATGAAATTCGCACTTGGGCATCCACAGATAGCCTTTTGTTGGCACTCGGCCATACTCACTTGTTGACCTCTGGCCTGGAGCTGCTTCCCAGCTACAGCAGTTGAGTTGAGTCATTTCTACAGAGATCACGTGGCCCTCAAAGCCACAATTATCAACAAGCCAGCTTTACAACAGAAGTTTGCTCACCCATGAACTATATGATTTATTAGCTATAGTGACGGGTTTGAGCATCTCGGGTTTGGGGAAACCCTGTATAATAGAACTCACTCAGTTCCTCCTGCCCTACCCTTTCTGCCAGAGTCTTTTTTTTTTTTTTTAATCCTCACTCTAGGATATTTTTCCATTGATTTTTTTAGAGAGAGTGGAAGAGAGATGTAAAGACAGAGAAAAATATTGATGTGAGAGAAACACATCGATTGTTTGTCTCCTGAATGAGCCCTGACCAGGCCCCAGGCCGGAGAGGATCCTGCCACGGAGGTACGTACCCTTGACCGAAATTGAACCCGGGACCCGTCGGTCTGCAGGCTTATGCTCTATCCACTGAGCCAAACGGCTAGGGCCAGAGGCTTTTTGTTAGAAGTGAAAAACCCACGGGTGCTCCCACCAGGGAAAGGTGAGCACTGCTTTGTGAAACATCTGTTTAGGCTTGATAAGAATCTGGAAATGCCAGTCCTGGATGATAATGGTGTAGAAATCTCCCGGGATATGTCATGAGCAGAATGCATTTGAGACCTGCAGCCTCGGCGAGTACCCACGGGTTGCTCAATGTTCTGCATTTAGAGACCGGGCTAAAGGAGGATGCCGTGAGGACACGTTGGCACGAGAGCACAGCTAGACCCAGGCGAGGCCCACACCTCCCTGGTGCCTTCTGTGGCGGAGCCAACAGAGGACAGTCTGGGCTGGGGGCCTGCCAGCGAATGCCGAGGAGGGCTCCAGACGCCCAACCCCTCTTTCGGACTGCAGGGATCAGCACTGTCAACCCCTCCCATTCTCCAGGTGAGGGTCCTGAGTGCCAGAAAGGGCAGCATCTCTGACCAGGAGGAACAAGAACCCAGAAGACCCTGGAATCTCAGATTCCTGTCTCCCAGCCCTGAGAAGCACTGAGGTCAAAGCTAAGAGTCAGAGCAACGTGACCATCCTGGGACTGAGCACCCCTCCCCCACCGGCCAAGAAACTCTCCCGGACCCACCAAATTCTGATCCGGCTCTAAGGGCCAGGGTGGCCCTGGGTGTATCCTCAACCTGCCGGAAGACCCGTTTCCTCACCTGGAGAATGGGATTAACTCTCTATGCCACATCAGCTTCCCCAAAGCTTACAATGGCCAGATTTTTAAAACATTAGTATGTGATATATGGCGCTGAACTCCCAGGTCCCCGTGGAGATTAAATGAATCTGCCAGGCAGATGTTTAATACGATGACTGGCACTCAGAAAGCACTTGATAAAGGCCGTGGCACTGCTCACCATTCATTGACCACCTACTATGTGTTACCCACCATTACCCAGGAGCTGGAGGAAGACAGCACCCTGCCTTATTCACTGTGTTGTCTGCAGCTCTCCACACAAGGACAGCACAGACGCCCATCTCCTTGGCTGCTCACATCTTTCAGGCGTTGGTCAAAAACCACTGCCATGTAGGCACCCAAGATTTGGGGGCCCTTCCAGTGTGAGGCTGCCCACAACTGAAGGGTCTCCTGGGACAGGGGACTTCCAATGCTGAAACCAGGACAGTCCCCAGCAAACTAAGATGAGTTGGTCACCCTGGGCTGGGGATGCAGCTGAGAACATAGTCACCTCCTACAGGCAGCCCTCTGTGACCCTCCCGTCCCTGCTGGCTTTAAAGGGCACCTCTAGGCACCTGCCCCCCCGGAAGCTGCCTGTGTGTCCCCCATGACTGCACCTTCACCCCGGGTTGGGAATGCCTGGAGTCACTCTTTTTTGGGTCATTGCTGCCTTTCCAAAGCCTACCACAGAGCCGGATGCCAAAGGAAGACAAGTCATGAATGAAAGCCAGTGCTCCCCGCCTGGCACGAGAGCAAACTGAGGCCCAGAGAGGCGAACCGCTCCGACAGGATTCCCCAGCGAGGACGTGGAGGCACCAGGCTTTGAACCTGGGTCTGGTGAAACTCTGCCGCGCGCGCCTCCTCCTCCCCCATTACCATCCCCAGTGCTGCTACCCAACTGGCCCTCACCGTATTGTAGAACTCGGCCACCAGCTCCGAATGCTGGAAGTTGCTCTCGCACCAGTCCACCTCGGAGCTCTGGTAGGCGAAGATGCTGGGCATGGTGAGGCAGAGCTCGCTGCCCGCTGGCTGTGTCTGGCAGAGAGGAGCCTGCGAGCCTAGTAGGGCTGGGCTCAGGTGAGGCGGGGAGAGGACAGCCTGGTGCTCCACGGCACGCTGGGAGGAAAAACCTGCTGAGCCGCTCCCCAGTTGCACCAGGGCCGACTGGCAGTGCCAGCGGCTGCCTGGGCATAAGAAGAGGGGCTGGCTCGGTCTAGGCAGGGAGGGTGTGGGTGGGTCGGGAGGCCCCTCCTTGCCCACGAAGAATGAGAGTGGGGACTGTATCAAAACAGTAATTTTAAAAAATCATCATCATAATGAGCCCACTGAGATGAGTGCCTTTGCTAACCCCACTGTACAGAGAAGCAAACTGAGGCAGAGAGAGCAAAGTCACTTGTCGAGGGCACGCAAGGTCGGCACACCGAGAGGTGAAAACAGGCTGGGCTGAGTCCCGACCCCAGGCTCTTAACCATCAGGTTTTACTGCCTCACACCATCAAAGCTCCATGCCATTTCCCGGATCAGAGGCAAACAGCAGCATGCCCCGCCAGGATGCTCGGCCCAGCTCCTTGCCTAATCATCTCTCCTTCGGGAGCTCAGTTTTCCGGTCTGTGCCATCAGAGGTTGGGCTGGATTTTTTTACATATATTTTTTTATTGATTTCAGAGAGGAGGAGAGGGGGAGAGAGAGAGAAACATCAATGACAATGTTTTGCACACTCCACACTGGGGATCGTTGAACCCGCATGTGCCCTAATCTGGAATCAAATGGGACCTCCCGGTTCATAGTTCAACACTCACCCACTGAGCCACGCTGGCCAGGCTGAGATTGGGTTGGATTGAAGCCCTTTTTCTTGGGCAGTCAAGACCTCATATGCCTACAGTGTCACCAATTCCACCAGGGGCCACCTTCAAAATCCCAAGTCATCCTAGTTTGCTGGGGACTGTCCTGGTTTCCAAATTGTAAGCCCTATGTCCCAGAAGACCCCTCCATTCTGGACATACCAAGTATGGGGGTCCCTGGTCCTGGTTTCCAAGGGCTGTGAAAAGCTATGGTTTTAGAGTCAGACAAGATCAGAGTTTGAATTCTGAGTTCTTAAGCTGTGTGACTTTGGGTAAGTGAATTCACCTCTCTGTGCCTCAGTTTGCTCAACTGTAATATGGGAAGGATGGTGATAGACCCAACTATTACAAAGGCACACAGAACTAAAACAGGTTAAGGGCTCAGCTCACTGCCTGGTTTGAAGTGTGCCTCAGAATAAATGGGAATAAGTTTTCTTATTGTAGCCGGCTTTACACTTTAAGGCAACCTTACAGAATACTAATAACAAGGGCACACTTTCACCAACTGCTTACCAGGGCCAGGCTCTTTTCTAAGTGCTCAATATTCAATATGATCTCAGTTAGTGTTCTTAGCAACCCTTAAGAGAGAGCTACAGTTATCTTCGGGTCACTAGGAGAAAACTGAATCCCAGAGAAGTTAAGCAATTTAGCCAGGGTCACACAGCTGGAAAGTGAGAGTGGATCAAGAGCGTTCGCCTCTCTGAGCCTCAGTTTCCTTACCTGTAATATGGGAATAATTATAGCAGGTCCTGCTATGGCGCTTTAATGAGCTGACACAGTGTTTCCCTAGGAAGATCATTTTTGGTGACTCGTGGACCAGCATTCAGAATCATTAAACCGTGTGACAAGTAGTCCACTCCCTTTTCAATTCTCAATAGTTTGAGGAGAGCGGCTCAGTTGGTACTAATACATGTTTATGTCTCTTAACACTCAATCCCTGTGTTTGATAAAAAGGCCTTCAGTAAGTAACAGTATCCTGCTGGAATCTTGAGACATCATTTCCATTGTACTTATTTTTAAATAAGCTTGTCCAGTCGCTAGCCATATCTACCTGCCATTCAGGGCAGGGCTACAAAGTTTCTTTTAAGAAATAAATTGAGTCTTGGCACCAAAAACAAAAATAAAAGTTGATTTTGCCCCGTCAGTGTGGCTCAGTGGTTGAGTGTTGACTTATGAACCACAAGGTCATGGTTTGATTTCTTGTCAGGGCACATGCCCAGGTTTCAGGCTCGGTTCCCAGTAGGAGGCATGCAGGAGGCAGCAGATCAATGATTCTCTCTCATCATGTTTCCCTCCTTCTTCCTTCCTCTCTGAAACCAATAAAAATATTTAAAAAAATAAAATAAAAAATAGCCATAGCCAGTTTGGCTCAATGGATAGAACATCAGCCTGTGAACTGAAGGGTCCCGGGTTCGACTCCGGTCAAGGGCACGTGTGTGGGTTGTGGGCCCAATCTCCAGTGGGGGTGTACAGGAGGCAGCCAATCAATTATTCTCTCTGATTATTGATCTTTCTCTCTCTCCATTTTCCTTCTGCTCTGAAATAAATAAAAATACATTTTTAAAGCTATAAAAAATACATTGATTTAAGCTTTATAATTTGGGAGGCAGTTACATAAATCTACACATGCTTGCATAGAGATGCACACAAATGAATGTAAAAGCTGTTGAAATCTAAGTAAAATCTGTAGCTCATATCAATGTAAATTTCCTAATTTTGAAATTGTATAGTTACATGAGATATACCATTGGAAGAAACTTAGTAGATGGTACACAGATCTCTCTGTACAATTTTGGCAACCTCTTGGGAGTGTAGTTATCCCAAAATAGTTTCTTGAAGTAACTGATTTAGATTTTTAATCGGCAGGTGAATATATCAACAAAATGTGGTATGCCCATATATTGGAATATTATTCACCCTTCCAAAAGAAGGAAATTCTGGTACCTGCTACAACATGGAAAAACCTTGAGAATATTATGTTCAGTGAAATAAGCCAGTCACAAAAAGACAAATCCTGTATGATTCCACGTAAGAGTCATCAGATTCACTGAGATAGAAAATATATGGTTGGGTACCAGAAGCTGGGGAGTTAATGTTGGGTTTCCTTTGGGAAGATGAGAAAGTTCTGTGGATGGACAGTGGGGATGGCTGTACCACAGTGTGAACGTACTTAATGCCACTGAGCAGTAAATTTAAATATTATCACAATGACACATTTCATGTTGTGTATGTTTTATCACAATTTTAAAGAGCAATTGATTTGGGTTTTTAATTTTTAAAAATATCTTAGGTAAGTAATAAGAGTTCAAATGGGAGGTGGGTATAGGAAAATCCTGAGGGCAGTCTGTGAAGGTAAAAAATGTAGGCACTATTGAGGTTGTGCAAGCTGCAGGCTCGGCCCAGAGCTGGTGTTGAATGAAAAGAAGCTAATGTTGTTGTTGTTGTTGATGATGATGATGTTATCTACAAAGTGCCAAATGCTCCCAAATTCACACTCTGCCAGGTGCCCAGAGAGCCACCTTCTTGAGATCCTCTGGTGAAAGGAGATATCAGTTTGGGAGATGAGAGGTTCCCAGAACCTGAATGAAAAGCTCGACCTGACTCTGCATTCCCTAGAGCAATGACAACCCCACCCTTTAGCCACAGGCCTGGCCCCCAAGCCAGGTGGGCCAGGAGAGCACACATTTACCCCCACCTCCACCCCACCCAACTGGAAGCAGGGCGCCTGACTCCTTCCCCTAAAAGGGGCCAGGAGGAGATGGACTATGTGGCTTCTGAGGTCCTTTCCTACTCAAATCCAGGGCAGGGCACAAATGCCAGGATCTGGCTCTTCTGGACCTCTGTCTAGAAGGAAACAAGGTGGAACAGGTGCCCACGCCCAGCCCAGCCTGCACAGTTTGGGAAATCGCCCTGCATAGAGCTGACTAGGGAAATAGGACAGCCAAACAGGTGTGTGGGTGCTGAGATGATGGGGAGGAAAGGAGGTGAGAGAGCAGGGACACAGAGCCAGAGCCTGGGAGGAGGGGTGTGTGAGTTCTAATGGCTACTGTAACAAATTAGCACAAACAATGGCTTAAATCAACACACATTTATTATCTTACAGTTCTTACAGGGACCCTAGTTCTGCAAAATGCTAGTGACTAGTAATTTGGGTGAAAGATATATAGAATTTTGTTGTATTCTTCTTGCAACTTTTCTGTCGCAATTAAAATATTTCAAAATGAAAAGTTAAAAAAATGTTGGCTAATAAAAAGTGTTGGTAAGTCCCCTACCTGGTTTGGCTCAGTGGACAGAACATCAGCATGGGAAGAGTCCCAGGTTCAATTTCAGTCAATGGCGCATACCTCAGTTGCAGGCTCCTCTCCAGTCCAGGCCCTGGTCTTGGATGCATGCAGGAGGCAACCGAACGATGTTTTTTCTCTCACATCAATATTTCTCTCTGTCTCTCCCTCTCCCTTCCACTCTGTCTAAAAATCCATGGAAAAATATCCTCAGGTGAGGATTAAAAAAAATTTAAAAAGGTGTTCGTGAGGATGAGAAACAAGGACATCTCTATCCCTTACTGGTGGAAATGTGAAATGGTCAAGGGAGAGAATTTGGAAAACAATTTACACTAGCTGGTGTATTATTGGGCAGAGTAGGTTGATTTCCTAGAATAGGAAAACAGCACACCTAAGCATTGTAAGAGTAAAAGTTTATTTCTCACATAAGCAAAGTCCATTGGATGTGTGCGTCTACACTGAGGACTTTCTGTCAAGTGGTCCAGGCTCACTCAATCCTGTGATGCCTCCATTATAAACATGTAACCCCCACCCCAATTTGTGGCTTCTACCACCAATATGACACTTCCTAGGAAAGAAGCTGTATGGCACACTGGATCCTTAACCACCTCAGTCCAGAAGGACATGCCTTCCTTCGGAGTACTTTCCATTGGTCAAAAAGAGTCACATGACCCAACCGAAATCGGTATGGCTCAGTGGAGAAAGCATTGGCCTGTGGACTGAAAGGTCCCAGGTTCGATTCTGGTCAAGGGCATGTATCCTGGTTGTGGGCACATCCCCTGTAGGGGGCATGCAGGAGATGGCTGATCGATCTCTCTCTCTCATCCATGTTTCTAACTCTCTATTCCTCTTCCTTCCTCTCTGTAAAAAATCAATAAAATATATATATTTTTTAAAAAGAGTCTCATGACCCAAACTAGATGCCAAATTAGCTGGAAAATGTAGTCTCTGGATGAGTAACTGCTCCTCAGCTCTACCAGAATCTTTGTGACAAAGTGGGTTGCCTCTGCCACATCCAGGAAAGTTGCAAATGACCACGTCCTGCACTGGGAACTCTCCTCCCAGATTTACATCCTCCTGAGAACCTGTCACAGCTGGGACTCAGGAGTCAAGTACAAGATTATTCAGAACAGCCTTGCTAGTCATAGCAAAACCCTGGAGTTACCTTGAATATACCTGAGTTGTAGATTTGATATATACATGGTGATGTATTCATTCAATGGAATGCATGTAAATAATTGGACAGTGGGGATACACAATAACATGAATGACTCTCAACAAGATAATGCTGGACCAAAAGAGAAAAGTAGAGATGTCACAAAACAGTGTGTTTGGGTGTGGATCTTTGGCCCCTGTTGGCGGCGCCCTTGCTTTCTGGTAGCGGCCGGGGAGCTGGTGGCCGAGGCCTTTGGGATGGGATGAACTGTGCTCTTGATGGAGGCAGGGGAGCCGAGTGGGAGCCATGGCCAGTACAGTGGTAGCAGTTGGATTGACCATTGCTGTTGCAGGATTTGCAGGCCATTATGTTTTACAAGCCATGAAGCATATGGAGCCTCAAGTAAAACAAGTTTTTCAAAGTCTACCATTACAGAGGCTATTACAGAGGTGGATTTGAACCCAAAATGACAAAAAAAGAAGCAGCATTAATACTAGGTGTAAGCCCTACTGCCAATAAAGGAAAAATAAGAGATGCTCACCGACGAAGTATGCTGTTAAATCACCCAGACAAGGGAGGATCTCCTTATATAGCAGCCAAAATCAATGAAGCTAAAGATTTACTAGATGGTCAAGCTAAAAAATGAAGTAAATGTATGGTGAATTTTATGTTTTAGTCACATATATAAAAACAGCTTTTTGTCATAAAATGTCCCAAAGCTACACATTTTAAAAATGAAAAACAACAACAACAGTGTGTTTGTTTATAGGATGATTTAAAAAAAGAAAAAACCACCAGGATACATTTAACAAATGATATTTAGGCACGGCTGATAATCAGCAGTCACACACCTGTATGAATGTATCAGTTATTAAAATACTGGTTAGTAACTAGCTGTTGCTACCAACCTCCCCCACCCAGTGTGAATCCTGGCCACGCTGGCCTTGTCCGCGTAATGTCAACAGATTTCACTATCCAGCAGCTGAAGAGTCAGGATATGGTTTAGGGAGACATGCATGTGGAGAGGGGCGGGGGGTGAGGAACGCTTTAAAAAAAGAGTGGAGCGATGGGTGGAGTTGGAAGAGGGCACAGAGGGGATAAATGATGATGGCGAAAATAAAATAAAATGTTTTAAAGAAAGAAAAGAAAAGGAGTGCTGAACACCAAATCCAGAAGGGAGGTCCTCCTGGTGGGAGGCCCATGAGACAGGATGCACTTAGAAGGAGTCCCACGGGAGCTTTCACTTTCGTCGGGGTCAGTGTGCTTCCTTCCTGTTTACTTCCCATGAACCAAGAGCAGAGGGAGATGTCATTAAATGCCCTGGAGAGCCCCCTCAGAGATGTGGGAACTGCTTCTGCTTCAGCTACACCCCAAGTGGCCTCAGAGTTTCAAGAAATCCCTCACAACTGTCTCCCAACCAGCTTAACTCAGTCATTTCGAGAAGCTGTTACCAAAAGTGCAGGGTACCCAGTAAAATTTGAATTTCATGTGAGATAAACAATGAATAATTTTCAGCATAAGTGTGTCCTAAACATTGTACAGGGTCAACTTACCCTAATTTTTTTTTTTGCTCATGTATCTAAAATTCAAATGAAAATGGGCATACTATATTTTTATTTGCTCAATCTGGCAACCCTAATTTAGAAGCATCTCCTCATCAGAACCCTTGCCCCGTTCCTATCCCAGTAAGAGAGTTCCGTAATGTGGATCTTTCAGTGCCTCCTCTTCTGAAACCCAGTAACTCTCAATGGTATTCTGAGGTTAATCTTTTTTGTTTATCAATCCTCACATAAGGACATTTTTTTCCATTGATTTTTAGAGAGAGTGGAAGGGATGGGGAGAGACTGAGAAAGAGAAAAACATCTATTGGTTGCTTCCTGCACCAGCCCTGACCCGGGCAGAGATGGAACTTGCAACTGGGGCACATGCCCTTTACCAGAATGGAACCTGAGACCCTTCAGGCTTCAGGCCAAGGCTCTAATCTCAAAGCCAAACCAGCTAGGGCCTGAGGTTAACCTTTTGTTGCACTCCTTCTATTATCCATCTGTAGGGCAAGGGTGAGCATTTGGGAGACATACTGCCAGCTAGAATTTCTGCCAGATTTTATTTCATTTTACTTTTTAAAATATATTTTATTGATTTTTTTACAGAGAGGAAGGGAGAGGTTTATAGAGTTAGAAACATTGATGAGAGATAGACATCAATCAGCTGCCTCCTGCACGCCCCCCACTGGAGATGTGCCCCCAACCAGGATACATGATGGCCTTGATTGGAATCGAACCTAGGACCTTTCAGTCCACAGGCTGACGCTCTATCCACTGAGCCAAACTGGTTTTGGCCCTGCCAGATTTTAGAGTTCAAGGGATTTAGTCTTGTAAATCTAACCCGGAAGTCCAACATTTGTTTCAGTGTCCCAACTGAGCTCACTGTAGCCTAAAAGGAGAGATTGCCTGTTCCTTCCCAGCTCCCCTTTCTTTATACTGTATGTTTTTTATTTTTAAGAAAGAAAAGGAAAGGGATAGAAAAATAGAAGCATCAATGATGAGAGAGAATCATTGATAAGCTGCCTCCTGCATGCCCCAGACTGCAGATAGAGCCTGCAACCCAGGCACGTGCCCTGACCTGAAATCAAACTGTGACCTCAGGGTTCATAGGTTAACACTCAACCACTGAGCCACGCCAGCCTGGCTCCCCAGTCTCCCTTGCAAAGTGGGTTATGGGTTGTGTTTTGTCCTCCCAAAAAAGATGTTGGAGTCCTAATTCCCAGGATCTTATAATGTAACCTTGTTTAGAAATAAGGTCTTTGAAGAGGTGATCAAGTTAAGATGAGATCATCAGGGTGAGCCCTAATCTACATGGCTGATGTCCTTAAAAAGGAGGAAATTTGGACAGCGACATGAGCAGAGGAAAGACGGGTGAAGACACAGGATTAAAGTGATGTATCCACAAGCCAAACAACACCAAGGATTGCTAGGAAACCACAAGAAGCTGGGGGAGGCAGGGAGAATGCTCCCCTGCAGGTTCCAGATGGAGTGTGGCCTGGGGAGAGTTTGATCTTGGATGTCAGCCTCCAGAACCCTGAGACAAACCTCTGCTTTTATTTATTTTTTTAATATATTTTTTATTGATTTTTTTACAGAGAGAAAGGGAGTGGGATAGAGAGCTAGAAACATCGATAAGAGAGAAACATCGACTAGTCGCCTCCTGCACACCTGCCACTGGGGATGTACCTGTAATCAAGGCACATGCCCTTGACCAGAATTAAACCGGGACCTTTCAGTCCACAGGCTGATGCTCTATCCACTGAGCCAAACCGGTTTCGGCTAACCTCTGCTTTTTTTTTTTTAATATTTTATAGATTTTTTACAGAGAGGAAGGGAGAAGGATAGAAGAATAGAAACATCGATGAAATAGAGACATCAATCAGCCGCCTCCTGCACGCCCCCCACTGGGGATGTGCCCGCAACCAAGATACATGCCCCCAATCGGAATCGAACCTGGGACCCCTCTGTCCCCAGGCTGACGCTCTATCCACTGAGCCAAACCAGTCTTGGCTAACCTCGCTTTTTAAGCCTCCAGGTCTATGGTTCTTTATTACAGCAGCCCTAGGAAACTCATACAGATTTTGCTTTCTCCCTCTGGAAACTGATTTGGTGGGTTAGATAGTGTTGCTCAGAGCACGGAATAGTACAAAGTAAAAGTTCCCAGTAGGATGACCAACTAGGATTTTCCCAGTTTTCATGTGAAAATCCCATATGCTAGGTAAGTCCCAGGAATGCTGGGAGGATTGATCATCCTAGTTCCTGGAATGATTTGAAGTGCTGTCTGGACACAGCCTCAAATAACCTTGACTGTCCTGGTGAGAACGTTTCCCTTTCCCATTGTTGCATTCTTCTAATGATGTCCAGGAGAAAGGCTCCATTTGGGGATACATGTCTCTAACACCTCACTACTTCCACTTGCTAATTTTCACTTTCAAAAAGTTGAGGTTCAAAGTCTGGGCCAGGGAAAACAGTATGGTGGTTCCTCAAACTGGTAACACTAGAGTTACCATGTGAAACAGCAGTTTCACTCCCAGGTATAGACACCCCCCCCCAAAAGCACTGAGTGCAGGGACTCAAACACAGATTTGCACTCCCATGTTCATAGCAGCAGTAATCACAATATCCAAAAAGTGGAAGCAACCCAAGTGTCCACCCATGAATGGATAAGCAAAATGTGGTCCATCCAGACAATGGAATATTATTCAGCCTTAAAAAAGGAAGTCTGACACCTACTACCACATGGATGAACCTTCAGAATATTCTGCTCAGTGAAATAAGCCAGACACAAAAGGACAAATGCTCTGTGATTCCACTTATATGAGGTCCCTAGAGAAGACAAATTTAGACAGAAAGTAATGGTGGGTGCCAAGAGGGGAATCTAGTTTTTAATGGGGACAGAGTTTCAGTTTGGGAAGGTAAGAAAGTTCTGAACACAGATGGTGGTGATTGTTGTATGACACTGTGAATGTACTTAATGCCACTGAACTATACACTTAAAATTGGTTAAAATGGTAAAATTCATGTTATATTTATTTTACTGCAATAAAAAAGAGGAAATGGTAAATGGTGTCAAAAGTTGCTAATGGGACTAACAACATAAGGAACTGATAACTGACCATTGAATTTGTTGTAATTTTAGGTCATTGATTCAAGATCTTCCTTCTGTTTTAATATATGCATTTACAGCTATCAATTTCCCTCTAAGAACTACTTTAGTTGCATCCAACACATTTTGATACTGTGTCTTCATTTTCATTCATCTCAAAGTATTTTCTAATTTCCCTCATGTGACTACTGGATTTGGACCATCTGGTAGTCACTAGGGACCTTGACAGATGTCTCAGTGGAGTTGTAGGGAGAAAGCCTATGAGAGTGGGTTGAAGAGACAGTGAAAAGGGAAGGAGTGGAAACCAAGAAGAGAAACAATTCTTAAAAGATCTTTTTTATGTAAACAAGAATAAAGAGATGAGTGATAATTGCAGGGCAGTGTGAAATCACTAACTTTTTTTAAGATAAAAAAATTATCATGTTTATAATCTAATGAGAATAATCAAGAAGAGAGTGAACATCTAATATGGTAATAGAATGCATAGACTTAACAGAGTGATGACCTTGAGTGGAATGGAATTCAGGGAAGTAGAGAGTTGGCCTTGGCCTAGGGAGCATGACACTGCTACAATAACAAGAAAGAAGCCAATGTTGATGGCCCAGATACAGGGATATGTGTAGATGTGGTGGGATGATGTTGACATTCTCTTCTGTGGCTATGTTTTCTCAGAAGATAGCAGGTAAGGTCAGAGCTGAGAGTTAGGAGGAGCGAGGAGGCTTGAGTGAAGAAGGAAAAGTAGGACGTTACCTTATGAGAAAGTGTATGAGTGAAGAGACCAGCGAATGTAGTAGGTTTGAGAAGCAGTAGATTAGTTGCCAAGAATCTCAAGGAGGCCTGGCCGGTGTTGCTCAGTGGTTAGGCATCAAACTATGAACCAGGAGGCATGGTTCAATTCCTGACCAAGGTATATGCCCAGGCTGTGGAGGGAATCCCCTGTAGGAGATGTGCAGGAGGTAGGCGATGAATGATTCTCATCATTGATGTTTCCATATTTCTCTCCTTCTCTCTTCCTTTCTGAAATCAATAAAAAAAAATTTTAAGGAATCTCAAAGGAAACCAATTGGCCTGACTGTGTATCAGGTTGCCCAGGGGCAGGTGAAGAGGGAGGGATGGCTTCAGCCAAGATAGGTTTGGCCAGGTATATGTGACAAATGAAGAGGCAGATGAAGGAGTTAAGAATATACACTGAGTGGCCAGATTATTATGATCTCTGAATGCATAATAATCTGGCCACTCAGTATATATCCTATATCATAAAAGGCTAATATGCAAATTATCCCCTCGACCAGGAGTTCAACCAGCAGGCAAGCCAGCCAACTGCCCATGTCCCCTCCCCTGGCCAGGCAGACTGGACCCCACCCATGCACGAATTCATGCACTGGGCTTCATGCTCAGAGCTCATAATAATCTGGCCACACAGTGTATGCCAATGAGTTATTTTAATAACAGACCATGGCTCTAAACCAAGTGAGAAGACAGAGAAAAAGGGGAAAGATCCATGGGTTACAGGTTCTGGCAGAGCTGTTTGCGCAGGAACACCAAATAAAATGAGGTGGAAAGAAAAGAAGTGTAGGTCAATGAGTAGGGTGTTTGAGAATATTGAAAGGGATGATGTTTTTGAAAATGACAAGGTCTAAAATAAGAACATGAGAGCAGGGGGCAAGATCTTTGAGAGAGAAGAGCTAAAGGAATTGAGAGCCACATTTCTACGAGGATCATCAATCTCAGTGGTTCTCAACCAAGGGCAATGCTGCCCCCCAGGGGACACTTCGTGATGTCCAGGGACATTTCTTATTCTCACAACTTGGAGTTTGGGAATGATACTGGCACTGAATGGGTAGAGACCAGAGATGCTGCTCAACTTCCTACAATACACAGGACAGACCCCCACAAGCAAGAATGATCTAGCCCCAAATGTCAGTAGTGCCAGGACTAGGAAACCCTAGTCTCTGTGGATACTGAAATGACTAAGAATTATGACCAGAGAAATTATTAAGAAAAGAAAAATTAATCAGGAGGTAAAGTAGTGAAAAACTAAGACAGCCTACACTGAGGTTGATAAAGGAAGCAGAGAGGGTAGCAGAGAGCATTATCTGATAACATAGATCATAGCTGCAGCATTTTAGAGCAAGGACACCTGCCTCACCCCAGGAGGCACAAAAGTGTGAGGAGTTAGGAGGAAAAATAGCCACAACCTAAGAGCTTAAAGTCTCAAGGGAGAGCCAGGCTTCTGGTGGGGAGAGAAAGTAAAGAGAAAGTTCTGATAAGAAATTGAGAATATAGGAAATTTTGCTTAGGAAGGACTGTGACTTCCTGAAGGCATAGCTGAAGTATTTCAAGATTTGAAGAGGCTCATTAAAAGGCTCACTAAGAAAGACACACCATTTCCTGGAAGAAGATATCTGCAATACATAGATCTGACAGAGGACTTATTGCCAGAATATATAAAGAACATGTACAGGTCAAGAAGAAGACAAACAAAATGGCAACAGGTTTAGAAGATACAGAGATGGCCAAAAGGCACATGAAAGATGCTTAAAATCATTAGTTGTTGGGAAAATAAACATTAAACCACAATGAGATACCACTACACACCCACTGGAAGAATGAAGATTTTAAAACAACAACCTGTCTGTACAAAGTGATGCTGAGAATGTGGAGCGACTGGATCTCTCAGACACTGCTGGCAGTTTCTTCCAAAGTTAAATACGCATCTTCTATATGGTCCAGCCAATCAACATCTGGTACTTATCCAAGAGAAGCAAAATGTATACTCTTATGTTCTGCTTTATTGATAACAACCCCAAAGTGGAAACAACCAAAATGCTCATCTACTGGTGAATGGGTAAATCTGGTACATCCATACTCTGGAATATTATTCAGCAATGAGGAGGAACAAATCAAAGAATATACACACAACACTGGTGAATCTCAAAAACATTATGCTGAATGAAAGAAGCTAGTCATGCCCTGATAAATTTGGCTCAGTAAATAGAGTGTCGGCCTATGGGCTGAATGGTCCCCGGTTCGATTCCATTCAAGGGCATGTATCTTGGTTGCAGACACATCCCCAGTGGGGATGTGCAGGAGGCAGCTGATCGATGTTTCTCTCTCATTGATGTGTCTAACTCTCTATCCTTTTCCCTTCCTCTCTCTGTAAAAAAAAATCAATAAAGTATATTTTTTAAAAATAAAAAGAAGCTAGTCACAGCCTGCCAGTGATGCTCACGATGTCCTATGAACCAAGAGGTCATGGTTCTATTCCCGGTCGGTCAGGGCACATGTCCAAACTGCTGGGCACAAGGGGGTGAAGGAGAGCGTGGAGGAGGCAGCCGATCAATGATTTTTCTCTCATCATTGATGTTTCTATTTCTCTCTCCCTCTCCCTTCCTTAGGAAGCAAGGAAAGAAGGAAGGAAGGGAGGAAGGGAGGGAATTTTATTATACAAAATTGTAGTAAAGGGAAATCAATCTAAGGTGATAGAAATCAGATAAATGGTTGCTTGGGGATGAGGATGGGATGGGGACCCAAGAGATCTTTTGGAGTGACATAAATGTTCTCTATCTTGATTGGGGAAGTGGTTACATGGATTTGTCAAAGCTCATCAAATTGTACACTTAAAATGGTTATATTTTATTATATGAATGCTAGACTTCAATATACTTGACTTTAAAACAAGTTGGGCCCTGGTTAGTTTGGCTCAGTGGTGAGAGCATCAGCCCAAGGACTGAAGAAAGGGTTCCGGGTTCAATTCTTGTTAAGGGCATGTACCTTGTTTGCAGGGTCATCCCTGGGCATATATGGGAGGCAACTAATAGAAGTTTCTCTCTCTGTGTCTCTCCACCTCCCTTCCATTCTGAAAATCAATGGGAAAAATAGCTCCAGTGATGATTAAACATACACAGATACAAACACAGACACAAAAACCCAAGTTGGACAAAGAAGGAAGAAGGGGGAAATACAGAGGTATACAGAGTTGTGGGTTTTTGGTGATGAAGTCCTGGGCTCCTTGTGAAATTGGCAGAAATGGGTTGGGGGTCCAATGGGCTTAGGTGATGGTTCCATAGATGGCTGTATAGCTGGTATAGACACATGAATGGTTAAAGTTTAGAAAACCTCAAGGTTTCCCAACACTTTTTATTGGGTTCCTTCCCTGAACAATGAATGGTGAGAGGTTTGGTCTACTAGATAGACTGCATTTTTTTAGCATGTGCACACATGCATCTCTCTCTCTGGGTGTATGTGTGTGTGTGTGTGTGTGTGTGTGTGTGTGTGTGTGTGTGTAGGGAGTGAAGTGACAAAGAGAGACTTTTATGAAGCATCCAATCACTTGCCCAGAAGAGAATTCTCCACATTCGTTTGGCCAGTGAGGAAACTGCAGCTATGAGAGGCTTGGATCCTCACCCAAGGTGCCAGGGACTAAGAGGTGAAGTTGAGATTGAACCCAGGACTCTCTCTCCCCTACTTTATCACCCCTTAACTATTCATAATTATCACTAAAATAATAACTTAATATTTTCCAATTTAAAGATTTAAATCATCTTTATTGCTATGACAAACACAAGACATGCTCAATGTCCATCAACAAATGAATGGAGTCCTAACCGGTTTGGCTCAATAGATAGAGTATCAGCCTGTGGACTGGTCCCAGGTTCAATTCCGGACAAGGGCATATACCTTGGTGGTGGGCACATTCCCAGTGGGGGTTGTGCAAGAGGCAGCTGATCAATGTTTCTCTCTCATCTATGTTTCTAACTCTCTATCCCTCTGTAAAAAAATCAATAAAATATATATATATTTTTTAAATGAATGGATAAACAGAATGTGATAGCCCTCGTCATTTTGGCTCAGTGGATAGAGCACTGGCCTGCAGACCAAAGTGTCCCAAGTTCAATTTCGGGCAAGGGCATGTACCTTGGTTGCAGGCTCCTCTCCAGCCTGGGCCTTGGTTGGGGCACCTGTAGGAGGCAACCAATCGACATGTTTCTCTCACATTGATGTTTCAGTCTTTCACTCTCTCTTCCACACTCCCTAAAAATCAATGGAAAAATATCCTCGGGTGAGGATTAACCAACCAAACAAACAAAATGTGATATATCCAAACACTGGAATGTTATTCAGCCATAGAAAGGAGTGAAGCACTAACACTCATTACAGTGGATAGATACACGGTGCTCAGTGACAGAAGTCAGACACAAAAGGCCACATATTATATGATAACACTTATATGAAATATCCAGAGAAGGTAAATCCATAGACAGGAAGTGGATTCATGGTTTCCAGGGGCTTGGGATGGAGATGGGGAGTGACTGCTAATAGTTTCCTTTTGGGGAGATGAAAATGTTTCAGAACTGGATAGAGGTGGTGTTCATACAACACTGGGAATGTATTAAATGACACTGAATTGTACACTTCAAAATGGTTAATTCTGTTATGTGAATTTCACTTAAAATTTTTAAAAAGGTGTGCTTATGGTGTCACACACACACACACACACACACACACACACACAAGACCCCCAAAATAAAAAATTTTCATATCTCAGACTCTTAGTATCTAGGGGTGTACACTCTTAACCCATATATATATTTGCAATAATGGGACTGTGGTGCCAACATCGTCTTATTACCTGCTTGCTTTTCCCCCTAGAAATTACATGAAGGGAACCAAAATTGTGTATTGACTGAGAAGGGGCATGAAGGAAATTTCTAGATTTTAGACAGGATGTTGGTTACATAAAAAGTTCATTGAGCTTTACAGTTGAAATGTGTACACTTTACTGACTGTATGTTATATTCCATTATTTTTTAAAATTACACCACAGGACTCCTTATACATCAGTTAAAGTGAATGCACAGTGTCAGGTTTACTGATGACTCCCCCCGCCACCCCCACTTATATGCTGCTCCCCCTCCCCACTACAATGCTCTTCAACATTTGATGCTTCTGAAACTGATGGCTGATCTCAGTAGCTTGTGCCCCTGTTTCATTCATTCTCTTCCTTCAACTTGTGACTAACCCCTGCCACTCCTAACTCCTCTCCTGCTTCTATGACTGGCCCTTCTAGGTCTCCCTTTCTCTCACCTTACCTTGGGATAGGGTAAAGGAGGGAGATCTCATCACTTCTGTGCTCCCTAAGAACCAGGATTACACAGCCACTAGCTTCCCCAAGATCTCCACTTGAATATTCACAGGCTGCTGAAACTCACCAGATCCTAACCCATAGTTCTCAACTAGGGACACTTGGCAATATCTAGAGACATTCTTGGTTGACCCAATCAAGGAATGCTACTGGCATCTAGGGGTAGAGGCCAGGGATGCTGCTCAACATCCTACACTGCACAGGACATCCCTCACCACAAAGAATTACTATATTCAATCCCAAATGTTAGTAGTGTCACGTTTGAGAAACTCTACCCTAAACTAACTCATCATCTTCCTCCAAAACCTATATCCCCATATTCATAAAAAAACACCTCCAGTTACTCAATGGCTCCAGCCAGAAACGTTTGAACCTCCCCTCTCCCTCACTCCCCATATTCAATCCATACCTGAATTAATTAGATTACATGTAGGTGTCATAATGCACAAACCTTAAAATATTTGATGACTCAAACATGATTGAAGTTTGTTGCTCACTTATCTAAAATCCAAAATGAATGTTCCTATTTGGTAGGCGGCTCCCTTCCCAGGCTCCTTCTGTGGTTTCACCATCTTTATCAGGTCACTGCATTCAGCTGCCAGAGCTGGTGTAAAGAGAGAGTGGAGAAGTCACACTTGCCTCCTAAACTCCTTAATTTGGAAGCATCACATATTATTTCCTTGCTAGATTCATTGGTGAAAACATAGCACATGGCTTCCTAGATGCAAGGAATGCTGGGGAATGTAGTTCCTGAATGGAAGGGTGTGGTGACTAACCTCCAAGAGGGCCTTGATGTTCACCCCCTTTTGTAGTCCCCTGCCCTACAGTGAATTATGGCTAGCCTGTGGAACCATTAGGATAATGTGAAAATGACAATGTCTGACTTCCAAAGCTGGGCCATATAAGACACTAAAGGCCCAGTGCACAAAATTCGTGCATGGGGGGAGGTGTCCCTCAGGTCAGTCTGTACCCTCTTCAATCTGGGACCCTTCAAGGGATGTCCGACTGCCCTTTTAGGCTCAATCCCAGTAGGATTTGGCCTCAACCGACAGTCAGACATCCCTCTCATAATCCAGGACTGTGGGATCCCAATTGCTTGTCTGCCTGCCTTCCTGATTGCCCCTAACAACTTCTGCTTGCCAACCTGATCACCCCTTAACCACTCCCCTGCCAGTCTGATTGATGCCTAACTGCTACCCTGCCAGCCTGATTACCCCTAACTGCCCTCCCCTGCAAGCCTGGTCACCCCTAACTATCCTCCCCTATAGGCTTGATAACCCCAACTGCCCTCCCTTGCAGGCCTGGTCCCTCCCAACCGCCCTCCCCTCCTGGCCATATTGTGATAGCCATTTTGTGTCCACATGGGGGCAGCCATCTTTGACCACATGGGCGCAGCCATCTTGTGTGTTGGAGTGATGGTCAATCTGCATATTACTCTTTTATTAGATAGGGTAGAGGCCTGGTGCACTGGTGGGGTCTGGCTGTTTTGCCCTGAAGGGTGTCCCAGATCAGGGTGGGGGTTCCTTTGGGGAGTGGGGCAGCCTGGGAGAGGGGCCTGTGATAGTTTACAGGCCAGCCATGCCCCCTGGCAACCCAAGTGGAGGTCCTGTTATCTGGGATTTATTTATCTTCTATAATTGAAATGTTGTAGCCTTGAGCAGAGGCCAGGGCAGGCCAGGCTGGGTGGGAAGCTTGGCTTTCTCCATCACTGGGGGCAACCCAAGCCTCCTACTCTCTCCAGCTCTGTGGCTGCCACCATTTTTGTTGGGGTTTATTTATCACCTATAATTAAAACTTTATAGCCTTGAGTGTAGGCCAGGGCCAGCCAAGGTAGGAAGCTTGGCTTCCTCCATTGCCAGAAAACCCAAGCCTCCTGCTCACTCCGTGGCCACAACCATCTTGGTTGTGTTAATTTGCATACTCGCTCCTGATTGGCTGGTGGGCATGGCTTGTGGGCATAGCAGAGGTATGGTCAATTTGCATGTTTCTCTTTTATTGGTGTAGATTATAGCTTCTAGTTGCTATCTTGAATCATTTGCTCTAGGATCGTGGTCAGCAAACTGCAGCTCACGAGCCACATGCCGCTCTTTGGCCCCTTGAGTGTGGCTCTTCCACAAAATACCACGGCCTGGGTGAGTCTATTTTGAAGAAGTGGCATTAGAAGAAGTTTAAAAAATTTGGCTCTCAAAAGAAATTTCAGTTGTTGTACTGTTGATATTTGGCTCTGTTGACTAATGAGTTTGCTGACCACTGCTTTAGGGGAAGCCAGACACCATGTTGTAAGGACACTCAATTAATCAAGAGGTCCACTTGGGGTAAAACTGAAGCCTCCTGACAATAGTGAGTCATCTAACTTGTCCTACCTTCATCTTACTAGCCATGTGAGTGAGTCATCTTGGAAGTGGATCCATCTCTAGTTAGGCCTTTTGACAGCACTACAGCCCTGGCTGACATTTTGACTCCAACTTGACCAAAGACTTCAAGTCAAAACACCTAACCCACAGAAGCTATGTAAGATCATATTTATTATTATGATAATATTTGATGTTATTGTTGTAAGCTAATAAATTATGGGGCTATTTGTTACATAACAATAAAATTGGGAGAGAGAGATGTTACATAACAATAAATAGCTGCTACAAAGGAGAAGCATACCTTTTAGAGAAAAATTTGTCCTGCACTCTCAAGCCCTCTCTGTTCCACTTCTTGAACATTTCACAAATCTCTATATCCTCCCTCACACTGACTCCACATTTCTCTTCAGAATGACTACACCTACCCTATCACTGGCCTCTCTTTGTAGAAGATATTTGTCATATTTTGTTGTTGTTGTTGGCTTTCCAGCATTCAATCATTTCATTTACTTGGGGGATGGAGACTTTATTGCTTGTAGCAGAGTCCACCAGGATAGCAGTGCTTTCCAGAGGTGGCTGTGACCCCTTAGCCAAATTTTCTCTAATGCTCAGTCTCTGGAACCTGTGCCTACTTTTTCCAAGGTGGGTTTTTCAGACTCCCACCAAACTGGGAAACCTTTAGTGTCAGCAAGACTCATTTTTGCTTTCAACCAACAACCCTGACTATTACACTCTGACTCCACCATTGCCTCACACAACCCATTCTCCACCCATTAGCCATTCCTTCACTGACTCAATACATGTTTACGGAGTGCCTTCAATGTGCCCAACACTGTTCTAGGTGATGAACTATAGTGGTGAAAAAGTAGAGAAAAACCCTTGTCCTGGTGAGCCTGCACTTTAGTAGGGGAGACAGTGGACAAAATAAGCAGTGAGAAGATTACATGAAAATGCTCCTCAAAATTCAGTGTGTATATGGACACCTGGGGATGTTGTGAAAATGCAGATTCTGATTGAGCAGCTGTGGGTGGAGCCTAAGAGTCTGCATTATTAACAAGATCCCAGGTGATGTTATTACTGCTGAGCTGTGAAGCAAACTTTGAGTAGGTAGGTATACTATGCTAATAAGTTTCATAAAGAAAAAATAGATCAGGGAAAAGGGGTACTGGACTGAGAGAGGAGGGTAGGGATATGGTTTTAAATGGAGGTGTCAGAGGATTGATCATGAGTATATACTCAATGGAGGTGAGAAGGGAGCCATGGGTATCTGAGGGAAGAGCATTCCAACCACAGGGAAGAGCCAGTGCAGAGGCCCTGAGACAGGTGTGTGACTGATGAGTTACAGCAGTGGCTCCCAACCTTGTTTGGCCATGCCCCACCTAAGCATCTCTAAAATCCTGATGCCCCCTCTCTGTGACATACAATTCTTATTATTCAAAAAGTGAACTCCTATTCATGTGGAGGAACCCTAAAAGGCCATTAACTTGATCTAAACAAGCTTCCAAAGAGTATGACATCCATGAAAAACATAAAAAGAACAGAAGGATAGCTGAAATACTGAGGAAGAAATCAGTAAAAAATTGTTTTAAAAAATAATAATATAAAGTGATATGAAAAAAAGTATTTTCAAAACATAGAGAACTGAAATGCATAAATATGTCATAATATATATTTATATACTGTATATGAGGCCCCTAGAACCATAAGAAATACAAAAAAAATACACTGTTAATTACTCATTCTTGAATTGTCCCCCTTAAAAATCAAATTGCACCCCTTGGGGCATATGTCCCACTTTAGGATCCACTGAGTTAGAGGAACAGCAAGGAGACCAGTGTGGCCTCAGTAGAGTGAGCAAGGGGAAAGAGTCAGAGAAGGTGAAGTGAGACTGTATTGTGCAGGAGCATTGTAGACTATTATTAGGACTTTGACTTGAGTGTGGTAAGAAGCTACAAGAGAATTCTAAAAATAATGACGTGAACTCAGTTAAGTTTTAAAAGGATTGCTCTAGCCGCTGCAAGGAGAATAGCTTGAGGGGGAACAGGAGTGGAAGCTGGGACAAATGGGAGGTGACTGCAATGATCTGGGCAAGAGATGAAGGTGGCCCAAGTCAGGGAGGCATCTCCTTGTGAGAAGGAGCTGAGTGCTGGCTAAATTTGAAAAGCTGAGCCAACTAGATTAGCCAATGGATTGGATTTTGGGTGCTATGAAAAGAGGGAATCAATGATGATTCCACCTTTTTTAGGATGAGCAGGTGAGAGGATGAGGGAGGGGTGCACAGGCTGGGGGATAAGAGCAGAAATTCCTTCCAAACATGTTCATTTTGAGTTGCCTAATTAGATACCTAAGGGTAGATATGAGGGAGGGAGGTCTGAAGTTTAGACAGGTATCTGGGTAGAAGAGATAAATCTGGGAGCCAGGCGGCACACAGGTATTTATTTATTTGTTTATTTACTTATTTTGATTTCAGAGAGGGAGAGGGAGAAAGAGAGAAACATCAATGATGAGAGAGAATCACTGATGGGCTGCCTCCTGCACTACCAGGAAACAAGCCCACAACCAGGGCATGTGCCCTGACTGAGAATCGAACTGTGACCTCCTAATTCATAGGTCGACGCTCAACCACCGAGCCACGAGGCTAGGGCGGCTCACAGGTATTTAAAGCCAGCAGGCCAGATGAGATTACCAAGGAGGTGTGGGTAAAGAAGATCAGGGACTGATCAGACCTCTCCAAGGCAGAGCAGTCCCTTTAAAAGATAACTCTGGGAAGAGGAGACTCGGGGGCCATTTTGTGAAGAGACGAAGGCTGAGCGGTTGCAGCCGCATTGCTGACCTCGAGCAGTAGTCGACTTCTCCACGTAGAACCCGGGAGTAGGAGATTCAGAATCGAATCTCTTCTCCTTTTCCCCTCCAGTGAGATTTTTTTGATCTTCAGCTACATTTTGGCTTTGTGAGGAACCTTAATCATCAAAGACAATGGCCAGCAATGTTACCAACAAGACAGATCCTCACTCCATGAACTCCTGTGTATTCATTGGGAATCTCAATACTCTTGTGGTGAAGAAATCTGATGTGGAGGCTATCTTCTCAAAGTATGGCAAAATTGTGGGTTGCTCTGTGCATAAGGGCTTTGCCTTCGTTCAATTATGTTAATGAGAGAAATGCCCGGGCTGCGGTGGCAGGAGAAGATGGCAGGATGATCGCTGGCCAGGTTTTAGATATTAATCTGGCTGCAGAGCCAAAAGTGAACCGAGGAAAAGCAGGTGTGAAACGATCTGCATCGGAGATGTACGGCTCCTCCTTTGACTTGGACTATGACTTTCAACGGGATTATTATGACAGGATGTACAGTTACCCAGCACGTGTTCCTCCTCCTCCTCCTATTGCTCGGGCTGTAGTGCCCTCAAAACGCCAACGAGTATCAGGAAACACATCACGAAGTGGCAAAAGTGGCTTCAATTCTAAGAGTGGACAGCGAGGATCTTCTTCCAAGTCTGCAAAGTTGAAAGGAGATGACCTTCAGGCTATTAAGAAGGAATTGACTCAGATAAAACAGAAAGTGGATTATCTACTGGAAAGCCTGAAAAAATTGAAAAGGAACAGAGCAAACAAGCAGACTTGTCCTTCTCATCCCCAGTAGAGATGAAGAATGATAAGACAGAAGAGGAGCAGACCACCAGCTCCCTGAAGAAAGATGAGACTAATGTGAAGATGGAGTCCGAGGGGGGTGCAGAGGACTCGGCTGAGGAGGGGAACCTACTGGATGATGATGATAATGAAGATCGGGGGGATGACCAGCTGGAGTTGATCAAGGATGATGAAAAAGAGGCTGAGGAAGGAGAGGATGACAGAGACAGCGCCAATGGCGAAGATGACTCTTAAGCACATAGTGGGGTTTAGAAATGTTGTCCCATTATTTCTTTATCTAGGCGCTTGTCTAAGATCAAAATTTTCACCAGATCCTCTTCCTAGTACCTTCAGCACATGCTCACTGTTCTCCCTATCTTGTCCCTCCCATGTTCATTAATTCATATTGCCCTGCGCCTAGTCCCATTTTCACTTCCTTTGATACTCCTAGTAGTTGTATTAAGTCTTACCCTGTAATTTTTGCTTTTAATTTTGATACCTCTTTATGACTTAACAATAAAAAGGATGTATGGTTTTTATCAACTGTCTCCAAAATAATCTCTTGTTATATAGGGAGTACAGTTCTTTTCATTCATATATGAGTTCAGTAGTTGCTTCCCTAACTGCAAAGGCAATCGCATTAGTTGAGTAGCACCTGAGAGCAGCTTTGAGTATGTGTTATACCCCATATAAAAGTGCTATGTGGGGCTGTTCAACACAAATGTAACAATGTATTTTTGTGAATGAGAGTTGGCATGTCAAATGCATCCTCTAGGTAAATAATTAGTGTAATAGTCTTAATATTTGTTTTCTAAAGTTGATACTGTGGGTTATTTTTGTGAACAGCCTGATGTTTGGGACTGTTTTTTTTCTCAAAATAAACACATCCTTATTAAACCAAAAAATAAAAAATAAAAAAAGATAACTCTGGTTTTCCATTCTTGCTAACTTCCACATTTCATTACCTAGGGGCAGCTCTAGTGACTTTTCACACCATGTAAATTCTTTTCCTGCCTCTGCTGAATCCTCCAGTGGATCTCCAGGTGCCTACCATAATGCCCAAGCCTTTTCCCACCGCTCACCGCAGCCCTTACATTACCTTGCCTCCTCATGCCACCTCCCTCTCACCTCGGCCACCTCCTCCCACCCTCTACTCCAGCCACGGCACTCCTGTCCTCAAGGACCACAGGCCTACTCATGCTTCAGGAGCTCCGTACGTTACTGCTTCCTCAGCCTGCTGCACTCTCCCCTGATCTGTATGTGGCCTGGTCCCTTACTCCATTCAGTTCTTGCTCAAATGTCCTTTATTAAGGTGAGGTGAGCTTCCTAAATTGTGGTAGGTTAAAATCTTCCCTGTCATTGGCTTCCATGACACCGCTGTAATGTCCCCAGCACTATCTGAAGCTCATACTGGTTTTTAGGGTCTCTTTGTAAGGGCTGGGACGCTGCCTGTCTTTCCTGACACCATCCCTAGTGGCTAGATGTTTTGTGGGGTGATGGCAGGGACAACAGGTTGAGGCTAATGTGGGTAGATAGGAAGGCCTGTCAGACCAGGACCAAGAGGCAAGAGAGGTGAAGAGGAGGGCCTGGCTTTACTGCTCTGAACCTTGGGCACCTGCCTTTTTTTTTTTTTTCCACTTCAAGTCACTACCCACTTTTTAAGTCAGTGACTTTCACCTTGGAGCAATCCTGCCCCTGTGGGTATACTTATCAGTAGCAAGGTCTGAGGCACTTCTGGTTGTTATGATGGGGGAAGGAATGCTATTGGCATTGAGCTGGTGGAGGGTAGGGATGACGCACAACAGCCTATAACACACAGAACAGTCTCCTCCCACCCAACAAGGAATTATCCAACCCAGAATGTTATTAGTGCCAAGGTTGAGAAACCCTAATATGAATGACATGGAATAAAGTAGGATAAAACAGAAGACATTGCTCAAAGTAAGGATAAGTATAATTTCATAAAACTTTTGTATTTTTGTGTCCTCTGACACTATATGAGATGTATTTCTCCTTGTGAGTTCTAATAAAAAATGTTTGATAAAAGCGTCCCAAGGGCCACAGAGCCAAGTCCTACCACAGAGCTTCTGGCCTCATGGAGTTCACTTCTATATACAATAAAAATGAAACAAATAAATCGATGGGATTGTTTTGGACAACCAATAAAGCAAGGCAAACACTCCAGAGTTCTTGCGGTAGTAAGGGGGCCAGGGAAGGCTTCTCTAAGCAGGTGATATTTGAGTAGAGGCTCAGGAGCTAGACTCAGGAAGAGGACACAAGGAAAGGCTAGGTGACTGTATGGAGCTTGGCATTTTTGAGGAACAAATGTCACTGCTGGATCAGAATAGAAAAGGAAGGTGGAAGGAGATGAGGTTAGAAGATAGCAGAGTGACAGGGAGCCAGGGAAGGAAGGGACAGGGTTCAATTAGCTTTTATGAGGATCACTTAGCCTGCTGAATGAATTAGTATCAGCAGGGCACCCGACAATGGTGAAGTTGGAACATCTATGAGCTGGGAGTGTTGACAAAAGAGGTGAAAAGTAGTTGAACTTTGAATAGACAGAGAAGATACCTAGGAGGAAGGAAGAGCAGCGGTTGTGATGAAGTACTGAGGGGAAGGATGCCAAGGTGGTGACAGCTGATGGCCTTTCTCCCTAGCACAGGGTGAGAGCTCAAGCCCTAAGGGAACCAGTTAGGCAGAGCCACCCATCTGACTACTAGCAGAAACTGGGACAGCCTGCACTGCCCACCTACCTCCTCAGTCCTCCGGCAAAACGCCACACCTAGTGCCTAATTGCCAGCTTCCCCATGTCCCACCCCCCACCAGTGAGACCTAGGTCTGGGTCTTCTGCCAGGGGTACTGTCAAACTCTTCCACTTCCATATCCTTCCCTCTGTTTTGCCCCCAAGTCCTCCCTGCTCTATCTCCCCATCAGACTGGGATCCTCTGAGGGCCTGGAGGGTACAAAACCACCCTTATCTAAGGCATCTAGCATTGAGTTTGGAGTCTAGCACCTCAATATTGTCCACCCAGAACTCCTACCTGAGTCAAAATCCACCTCAAATAGACCTTCATTTGAGAGAACTTGGACCTGAGGGCCTGAGGCACAACAATCCTAGGACAGGTTATCAAAATCCTCATTTTACAAGTGAGAAACTGAAGCTCACGTACAAACAACCAATAAGTGGTGGAGCCAAGATTTGAACTCGTGATTTCAATATGCAGGCTCAACAGTAGGTATCCTTAAATCTGTATGATATTGATCATCACCATCTTCCAGATGAGAAACTTCAGACATGGAGGGATTAAGCAATGCACCTAAGAACACACAGTAATTCCCACAACCTGTGGTCCCTCCCTCTATCCTACACTTGACCTTAAGTGAATGCCAAGGTCTCCGCAGGAGTTGGCCCCATCAAGCTGAAACGTCACTGAGCTCTTGTTTGGCAGTCGAATTATTTTGTTGTTGTTGTTCTCATGAAGATATTTCCTCATTGCTTTTTTTAATATCATTGTTTTTTTATATACAGTGGAAGGGAGACAGGGAGAGGGGAGAGAAACATCCATATGAGAGAGACACATCAATTGGTTGCCTTCCACACCTGGTCCCAACTGAGGCAGGGGAGGAACCTGTAACCCAGGTATGTGCCCATGACCAAGAATTGAACCCAGGACTCTTTGGTGTACAGCTGATGCTCCAACCAGCCAGGGCTGATTTTTATTTATTTATTTTTAAATGTACTTTTATTAATTACAGAGAAGAAGGGAAAGAGAGAGATATAAACATAAATGACAGAAAATATTGACCGGCTGCCTCCTGCATGCTCCCTACCTGGGATCCAGCCCATAATCTGGTGCCCTTGAGTGGAACTGAATGGAACCCGGGACCTTTCAGTCTGCAGTCCGAGGCTCTTAACCACTGAACCAAAGCAGCTAGAGCTGATTTTTAATATCGATAAGAGAGAGAGAGGGAAAGAGAGAGGAGAGAGAGAGAGAGAGGAGAGGGAGAGAGAGGAGAGAGAGGAGAGAGAGAGAGGAGAGAGGAGCGGAGAGAGAGAGAGAGAGAGGAGAGAGATTAATGTGAGAAACATCCATGGTTGCCTCCCCAAAGCACCCCTACCCGGTGTGTGTCCTGACCGGGAGTGGAACCCGTAACCTTTGGTGAACAGGACAATCTCCAACTGAGCCACTAGGGGAGGGCCGAATGTTGATGTTTTTAAAAGAAGTAATGAGCAGCACAATATTGTGACGAATTTGTTAGGAAAGGGACTCGAACTGCAGGTTCTAAACCTTCTCCAGCTTTGCCCGGACCCCACCTCCTCCCGGGGCCCCGCCCCGTCTCTGAACGAGCCCCTCCAACTTCCCGGAAGTGGGCGGTCCGGCGGGCTAGCGCGGCGTGTGCGGAGCCGAGCACCCTGGGAGTTGTAGTTCCGCCGTCGGACGGAAGCCGGGAGGGACGAGCGGCGGGATGTGGAGCGGAATGCTGGTGGGGGGGACGCGGGTGGCGGCAGGAAGGTGCCCCGCGTTATGGCCTCGCCTCGCCGCCCTCTGCCCCACACAGCGGACGCCCGAGTCGCGTCTGGCCCTGCAGCGGAGCTTGCACACGACGGCGGCCCGGGCCATCCCGCTCATTCCCATCGTGGTGGAGCAGACGGTACAGGGGCTGGCGGAGAACAGGCCTGGGGGCTTGGGCTGGCGCATGGCCGCCCTGACCCTCACCTCCATCTTTCTCCTCCAGGGTCGCGGCGAGCGTGCCTATGACATCTACTCGCGGCTACTGAGGGAGCGCATCGTGTGTGTCATGGGTCCGGTGAGCACAGCACGCTGATCCTCCCTTGCTCCTGCCCGGTCCTAGGCGCCCACTCTAGGCACAACCGGGCACCCTCCTCCTTGTATATAAGCCTTCCGAATACCCCGCCCCCGGCCCCACGCACTCCCCTCCCATCCCTCTTCTTCAAACCCTCCTCTCCCTGATTTCTCAACTCCCTCCCACAGCAATGATTCAGTCTCGGTTCCTGGACTCCAGTCCCCCAACCCTTCTGACCCCTTCCCTTCCTGTGCTCTGCGTCCACCGACTCTGCCCTTCCTGTGCCCCAGACTCCCTGGGTCCCATCCTGAATCCTGAATTCTTTCCGACCCATCTTACTTGGGCTCTGACAGTCTTCCTGGGTTCTTAACTCATCCCCAGCCATGGCAAAACTTGCCTCCCTTAGCCCTCTCCCCACCTCCACCTGGGGACACCTGTCTTCCCCACTTGTGCAGATTGATGACAATGTGGCCAGCCTGGTTATCGCGCAACTGCTGTTCCTGCAATCTGAAAGCAACAAGAAGCCCATCCACATGTACATCAACAGCCCTGGTGAGCGTGGAGAGAGGGGGAGGAACCCCTAAGTTCGAGGGGGCACTGCTTGAATGCACTAGGTGATTCAGGAGATTCTGACCTCCCTCCCCCCAACACCCCTCTGCCTTTCCCAACCCCATCAGGGATGTTCTCTCTCTGGAGAAAGCAGAGATTCAGAATTAACCTCAGAATTCCAAAAGTGTCTTGAACCCTCCAACCTTTGGGAGAGGATTTTTTAAAAACTGCTCCAAAAACTGCTCCTTGCTTTTAATCTAGGTTCACAAACCTTCAGCTGAATTTTCCTCTTAGATCACAGACATAACTTTTTTTTTTATAATTGAGTTGGTATTCAATATTATTTTATATTTATTTCAGGTGTACAGCATAGTGGTTAAACAATTATGTAATTTACAAAGCGACCCCCGATAATTCCAGCACCCATCTGGCACCATGCATGCTTAATATAATTTTATTGATTATATTCCCTATGATGAACTTTAATCCCTATGACTATTTTGTGACTGCCAATTTGTGCATCTTAAGTCCTTTACCTTTTTCCCCAATTCCCCCTCTCTCTGGCAACCATGAATCTGTTCTCTGTATCCAGGAAGTTTTTTTTCTGTTTTGGCTTATTTATTTTGTTCTTTAGATTCATCATATATGTGGAATCATGGCATTTGTCTTTTCCACACACATAACATTTTACCAACCTGACCTAGTTGTCAACATTTTAAAATTCATAGATTCCACCACCACCACCATCCTCTCACCTCAAAAAAGGAATAGCCAATCTTGATTGTTTACTATGGCAAGCACTTTTCTACGCACTTTATGTGCATTTAACTTATTTGATCCTTATGGCAACCTCACCGAGGAGACACTGTGGCTCCGAGAGGCCCCTGTCACCCCATCTGTGTGGCCTGAGCAAGGTGCGCAGAGCACCCTAGGCGTTGTAGTTCCCAGGTAACTTGCCCAGGCCACACAGATGATAGACTGCCCAGCCAGGGGTTATACCCAGGCAGGCTGCCTCCAGAGTTTCACCCTCAGCCACATCTCCGAATTTCTACTAGCTCTTAAAAGTTTGGCAGATCTGGTCACTCTGGGCCCACATGCACATGTGGCAACAAGTCACTCAGGAGTAAGCACTCTCATTTTGTTCCCACCTGGCCTGTGTCACCTGTTCCTGTCATCTCCCTTCCCCCCTGAGGTATTTGCAGACCCTGCTTTAAAGAGCTGCATCTAGCCCTATAGCCCATTGGCTTAGTTGGAGCATCATCCATGCACTAGAAGGTTGTGGGTTCGATTCCTGGTCAGATCATATAGCTAGTTGTAGGTTCAGTCTCTGGTTTTGGCAAATATGGGCGGCAGCCAATTCATGTTTTTCTCACATCAGTGTTTCTCTTTCTCTCTAAAATATCAACCTTTGGGAGAGGACTTTTTAAAAAAACGAGTGCATTCACACCAACTCTCCCTAAGACCAGGCCTAATATAGGGAAAGGATGATGGGAGGAGCTGGCATAAACCCTAACTTGTGCTCACACCTATAGGTGGCCTGGTGACCTCGGGCCTGGCCATCTACGACACGATGCAGTACATCCTGAACCCCATCTGCACGTGGTGTGTTGGCCAGGCTGCCAGCATGGGCTCTCTGCTTCTCGCCGCGGGCACCCCGGGCATGCGCCACTCGCTCCCCAATTCACGCATCATGATCCACCAGCCCTCTGGGGGCGCCCGGGTGAGTGCCAGGCCCTGCATGCTGCTTTAGGGATGGGGGACAGGGGTCTAGACAGAAGGACTGGCTGGGTGAAACTCCTGTGGGGATTTCAGTGTTTTAAAATGTAGGGTTTATTATTACTCAGCTACAGTGAGGTCAACAGAAGCCAACCGCTGTTGAAGAGTCTGTTACAGTCTCCAAAAGGAAGGGGCATGCCAGGTTATGGCAGGGACACACGGGCAAGCACCAGGGTTGGTCAGGAGGCAAAGGGAGCAGGAAGAAAACATGACAAGAGCTTTATTGTTGTGTCTGTGGGGAAAACTGGGGGCAAGACAAGATAAATAGCCTTCAGATTGGCTAGTCTGAATAACTAACAAGCTCTGAGGTGTACTAGCTCTCCCTAGTTATATGGCAACTGGCCTTGGGGATCGGGACAGGAATAGTGGCTCAGAATCCAGGAGGTGGTGGGAATATGGCCTCTGAATTGTCTGATTTGCACGTGAAAGGTGTGCTTTAGGTGAGCTGCTTGCTACCTCTAGGAATTAGCTAGCCCTGATCGGGACCATTCCTCTAGGTCAGTGAAGTCCAGATACAGAAAATAAGATAATATGCTTAATCCAGGAAGCCTTCCTGATGGTGGTGAGGATGAAGCAGCATATAGAGGGACTTAAAGCCCTGACCCACCTGCCTGACCACTGGCAGTCCGAAGTCTAAAGGGGGCTCCTGGGTCCCCATCTCCAGCCTTCCCATGAGTGCTGACACTGGTCCCAACCTTCTCCTTGGGACGTCCCCCAGGGCCAAGCCACAGACATCGCCATTCAGGCAGAGGAGATCATAAAACTCAAGAAGCAGCTCTACACCATCTATGCCAAGCACACCAAACAGAGCCTACAGGTGATTGGTGAGTACCCTGCCCCAGGCAGACCCCCACTACTCCCCTTCCTTTATTTGAACCAACACAGGTGTTAAGTGTCAGGCTTATGCTGAGCCAGCACTACTGACACTCGGGGTCAATCATTTTCTGTTTTTGGTTGGCACTGTCCTGTGCACTGTAGGGTACTGAGCAACACCCCTGGCTGCCACCCTAGATGCCAGGAACACCCTCTAACTATCTCCAGACATTGCCCAGTGTCCTCTGAGAGACAGAATCACCTCCAGTTAAGAACCTTTGTTCTAAGCACTTAAAAAAATTTTTTATAAAACCTTCAAAAACTTCATTGAAATGGGTCAAAAGGTTTGAGCAGGGCCTTCCACAAAGAATATTTCAAGTGGCCAAAAAGCTAAGAAAAGATGTTCACACCTGGCTGTGCTGGCTCTGTGGATTGAGCATCATCCCATAGACCAAGAAGTCCCGCGTTCAATTCCCAGTCAGCACATGCCCAGGGATTCCAGGCTTGATCCGCAGGAGGGGGCGTGCAGGAAGCAGCCAATCAATGATTCTCTCTCATTGATGTTTCTATCTTTCTCCCCATCTCCCTTCCTCTCTGATTTCAATAAAATTGTATTTAAAAAAAAAGAAGATGCTGAGACCGGTTTGGCTCAGTGGATAGAGCGTCGGCTTGCGGACTGAAAGGTCCCAGGTTCGATTCCAGTCGGGGGCATGTACCTTGCTTGCGGGCACATCTCCACTGTAGGGCGTGCAGAGGAGGCGGCTGATCGATGTCTCTCTCTCATTGATGTTTCTGACTTTCTATCTCTCTCCCTTCCTCTCTGTAAAGAGTCAATAAAATATGTTAAAAAAAATAATAATAAAAGGGGAAAAAAGAAGATGCTCACCATCTTTAGTGATGCTATTTAATCATGATATTATGAGATATGAGGGAAAAGAAATTAGAAATTAAGGCCACATTTCAATCTACTGGAATAGCTAAAATATAAAATACTGACAATATCAAATGCTGACAAGAATGTGGAATAATTGGAACGCTTATCCTGCAGGCCAGAGTGAAAATGATAGAGCCACTGAGGCTCTGACCTGCAGCTCCCTAACTCTAGCTGTTTGGCACTACTAGCGAAGACTAAATATGAGAAAAGATGCTGGGGTTCCCCTACTCAGCATATATGGGAGAACTGAGTGTTTATATCCATCAAAGATGCAGACAGGAATGCTGATGTCAGTCCTGTTCATACAGATGCCCACAGCAGGAGAATGAGTGCATTGGTGGAGGTTTATTCACAGTAGAATACTATATAGCAGTGGTTCTCAACCTGTGGGTCGTGACCCCTTTGGGGGTCAAACGGCCCTTTCACAGGGGTCACCTAAGACCATCAGAAAACACCTATTTCCCATGGTCTTAGAAATCAAAAGACCGCTCCTAGGTGTAGCAAAGTGAAGCAATGTAGTTTACTGTTGTCATATTAAGACTGTTACCCGGAGAGAATCCAAGATGGCGGTATAGGTAAACACCTACACTGCTGCCTCGCACAACAATTTCAAAACTACAACTAAAAGACAGAATGGACATCATCCAGAACCACAGGAAAGCTGGCTGAGTGGAAGTTCTATAGCTAGAAGGAAAGAGAGGGGCTCACGGAGACCCAGAGGAGCTGCAAAAAGCTGAGGTACGGAGACGTGCACGCGGAGAGAGCGGGTGCCGGAGTACCTGGCTGGCTTTCTCTGGCGGGAGGGAGACGGAGACTCTCAACGGCATTGAACCCCTTCTCTTATGACACTAAACCCCAGATCCAGCCGAAACTCATACCGGGGGAGTTTGGACTGAAAAGGGAGAAGTGCCGGAAATTTAGGGGAGTCGCAAAAGATCAGAGGGCTGGTGGCTGCGCGCACGGCACTGCGCGAAGGACAGATTGCTGATTGTGCCACTGGCTTTCACAAGTGGGCTGGAGACAGACCCTCCCAACTGTGCCACTTCTGACTCCACTAAGCCCCTGTTTCAGGTGAAACCCTGGAGACCTAGACTCGTGTGGTCCTGGTGCGCAGGGGAGCAGGAAAGGCAGCGGTTACAGGCACTGCGGGCGCGTGCACACAAGGATGGCTCCAGCTATTACCCAGCCACGTGAGACTCAGGGGCCGTGGAGGGCGGAGCCGACTGGAAGGCAAGGCGGTTCCTTAAGCCCTGAGACTCCACCCATCCCAAGCTCAACAGAGGCTTCTTCGGTTTTGCAAGTCTGGCATTATAAGGCTGAACTCAACACAGAAGTTTCCCCGACATAGTGAAAATGCCGAGACAAGGGAAGGGATCACAAACAAAAGAAATGGAGGGAAAAAAAACGACTGGATATAGAGTTCAAAACCACGCTTATAAGGTTTTTCAAGAATATGCTAGAAAAGATGGATAAATTTATCAAGTCCCAAGAGGAGATAAAAAAGGACCAACTAGAGATGGTAAAGGTCCAACTAAAGATGAAAAAGGTCCAACTAAAGATGAAAAAGGACCAACTAGAAATTAAACATTCACTGACTGAAATAAAAAATATTATACAGAGTCCTAACAGCAGACTAGAGAAAAGCAAGAATCAAGTCAAAAATTTGAATTATAAAGAAGCAGAAAACACTCAACTGGAAAAGCAAGAAGAGAAAATAATCCAAAAATGTGAAGATAATGTAAGGAGACTCTGGGACAGCTTCAAGCGTACCAACATCAGAATTGTGGGAGTGCCAGAAGAGAGAGAGCAAGATACTGAAAACCTATTTAAAGAAATAATGACTGAAAACTTCCCACATCTGGTGAAAGAAATAGACTTACAAGTCCAGGAAGCACACAGAACCCCATATAAAAGGAATCCAAAGAGGACCACACCAAGACACATCATAATTAAAATACCAAGAGCAAAAGACAAAGAGAAAATATTAAAAGCAGCAAGAGAAAAACAGTTCATTACCTACAAGGAAGCACCCATACGACTGTCAGCTGATTTCTCAACAGAAACGATGCAGGCCAGGCGGGAGTGGCAAGAAATATTTAACGTGATGAATAGCAAGAACCTACAACCAAGAATACTCTATCCAGCAAAGCTATCATTCAGAATTGAAGGGCAGATAAAGAGCTTCACAGATAAGAAAAAGCTAAAGGAGTTCATCAACTCCAAACCAGTATTATATGAAATGCTGAAAGGTACTCTTTAAGAAGAGGAAGAAGAAAAAGGTTAAAGTCAAAAAATTATGAACAACAAATACATATCTATCAATAAGTGAATCTAAAAATTAAGTGAATTAAAAATTTGATCAACAGAATAAACTGGTGAATATACTAGAATCAGGAGCATTGAAAGGGATTGGACTGATAATTCTCAGGGGGAAAGGGGTGAGGGGTATACAGGGAGAGACTGGACAAAAATCATACACCTATGGATGAGGTCAATGGGAGAGAGGGAAGGGTGAGAGCTGGGTGGAGGGGTGCTATGGAGGGGAAAAAAAAAACAAATGTAATAATCTGAATAATAAAGATTTAATTAAAATTAAAAAAAAGACTGTTACCCATGCTACACCACGATTCAAGACAAAATTTCATTTATTTGTAATTAGAAATAAATATTTCACAATATATAAATACATAGTTTTTGTGATTAATCACTATGCTTTAATTATGTTCAATTTGTAACAATGAAAATACATCCTACATATCAGATATTTACATTACAGTTCATAACAGTAGCAAAATTACAGTTATGAAGTAGCAACGGAAATAATTTTATGGTTGGGGGTCACCACCACATGAGGAGCTGTCTTAAAGGGTCTCGGCATTAGGAAGGTTGAGAACCACTGCTATACAGCAATGAGGGAATGGTCGATGATGACATGGCAGCCTGGAGGAATCTCAGAACCCTAATGCTGAGTGGAAAAAAAAGTAAACACTGTGTGATTCCACATATTTAAAGAACAAAAACAGGCATAACTGTTAGGCCACTGTTACGATAGTGGTTACTCTTGGGCAGGAGGACATGGTGACAGGAAGTGGGCTCAAGCAGAGTTTTAGAGGGTCTAGGGATGCTCTTTTTTTTTTTAATTCTTCATCCGAAGTTTATATATATATATATATATATATATAAACTGATTTGAGAAAGAAAGGAAGGGTAAGAGAGAAATACTGATGTGAGAGAAACATTGTCTCCCATATGCACTCCGACTGGGGATTGAAACCACAATCTAGGTAAGTGCCCTGACTTGAGAATTGAACCCATAATCTTAGTGTACGGGATGATGCTCAAACCAACTGAGCCACCCGGCCAAGCCAATGTCCCATTTCTTGATCTGGGTACTGGCCATGTGGGTATGTTCAATCTGAAATTTATCCCATTCATTATCCACTTATGATTCATGCTCCTTCCCAGATTATCACCCATTACTAACAAGTAAAAAAAGGTGACAGATATTTTAGCAATGGTATTTAGAAACAAGCACAAAGTGGGAAAGGCATGTGCCCTGACCAAGAACTGGCGACCTTTTGGTGCACGGGACGATGCTCAACCAACAGTCACATCAGCGAGGGCTCCAGGTCTCTGCTTTTAACCACACATGCCATCTTCCGCTTCCTCTCCCCCAGAGTCTGCCATGGAGAGAGACCGCTACATGAGTCCCATGGAGGCCCAGGAGTTTGGCATCTTAGACAAGGTTCTGGTGCACCCACCTCAGGATGGAGAGGACGAGCCTGAGCTAGTGCAGAAGGAACCTGTGGCAGCAGCGACAGCAGCAGAACCTGCCCCAGCGAGCACCTGAGTGGACCTCACCCTTGAGAGGATAGTTGAGGGGCCAGAAGCTACAGCTACTGCACTGTCGGCTCCTTGCTGCTGAGCCTGGAGGAGCCCCTTGAGGACCTTTGGACTTGGTTGTTCCCCTAGTGTCAGGTATCCTGGCTGAGACACTGTGATTTTAAATTAAATCTTTGTAGTCTTTGCTCCCCTTTTGTGGCTCCTTCCTTCCCCTCTTCACCACCACGCAAGTGTATATGCTTCATAAGACCCCTTCTGCTTTGGCCGTGACCCTGAAGCTCTAATCTTCAGCTCCTGAACGTCAACAACCTGGACAGAACAGATACACCATTCCACGCACTGTTCTAGAGGGTGCAACAAATCGTGAAGGAAACACAAAAATCCCTGTCTTCAAAGAACTTACTCTTGTGGGGGCAGTTTAAAATCAGGAAAAGCAGTATGCAGGGGTGTGTGTGTGTGTGTGTGTGAGACAGTTTTGGATGGGTGGCCAGCGAAGGCTTTGCTAAGAAGGTGACACTTGAGGGAAGGAGCCAAGGTGCTATCTTGGGACACAGCAGTCCAGGCAGAGGGTATGGCGAGTGCAAAAGCCCTGAGGCAGGACTGTGCCTGGCATCTGGGGGGGAACCATAAGACTAGAGATTAGAGCAGAAGGGGGTAAGTACAGATTTCAAAAGGCCTGGTAGGTCTTAGCAATGAGGGAGATGGTTTTGAGGAGAGGAACAAAAAGAAGTATGACTACGGCCCCCATGGAGATGTGGGAGGAGCGCAGGAAGCTCAGAAACATGGAGGCCAGCTAGGAGACTATTGGAATAATCCAGATGAAGGCTGAAGGCCCAACCAGGTGGTGAGAAGAGGTCAGATTTCAGCCAGGTTTTAAAGGCAGGGCTGCCGGGGGGAATGTGAGATTTGTGAAAGAAAGTAATCTTCATAAACTCCAAGGAATTAGCCCTAAGCAACTAGGAAGATGAAGAGTTGCTGAGATGGGAAGGCTGGTAGGAGGAGCAGGTTTGAGGGCCATGACCAGAAGCTGCTTTTGCTCTTGTTCTATTTGATGCTGGGTGAGCCTCAGACATCCCAGGGGATGGGTAAGTCTGGGTCAGGGTTGGAAATAAAAATATAGGAGACATCAGCTTGTGGAAATTGTGGTTAGACTGGGAACTGGCAGTTGGATTTGGCGCAGTGAAAGTCACTAAGTGGCCTTAAGCACTTTCAGTGCTGGGAGGTCTCAGAAAGCACGGGCTGGAAAATACTGTTGCCAGACAAGTCTTTCAAGGAATTTTGCTGTAAAGGAGACCAGAGAACATGGGTCTGGAGCTAGAGGGAGAACTAGAGTGAATTTTATGTTTTTAAAATTCAGAGGACTTTTAATTTGGCTATCTTTATTGGTTATATTTGACTAAACTCTATTCTGGGCAATTTTAAATATATACAAAAATAGAAAATGCAGGATGATAACGAGGCCTCAAGCACCCTCACACCAATTCAAGGCCAACTTTTTTAAAAATATATGTTTTTATTGATTTTGAAAGCAAGAGGGAAAGGGAGAGATAGAAACATCAATGAGAGAGAAACATTGATCAATTGGCTGCCTCTGGGATCAAGCCCGCAATCCAGGCATGTGCCATGACTGGGAATCAAACCGGTGACCTCTTTTTTTAATATATATTTTATTGATTTTTTACAGAGAGGAAAGGAAAGGGATAGTTAGAAACATCAGTGATTGAGAAACATCCATCAGCTGCCTCCTGGTACATGCTCTTGACCGGAATCGAACCTAGGACCATCCAGTCCGCAGGCTGATGCTCTATTTACTGAGCTAAATCAGTTAGGGTGAAACCGGTGACCTCTTAGTGATTGGGGCGATGTTCTATTCACTGAGCTACACTGGCCAGGCTTAAGGCCAACTTTGATTCGTCTCTCTCTGTCCCCCACTTCCCTGGATTATTTTAAAGCAAATCCTAATTTTTATTACACATATAAATATTTCAGTATGCATGGCTAAAAGGATAAGGAATCTCCAAAAAGGCAAACACGATGCCACTTTCAAACCTAGAAAATTACAATAGCCTTTCAGCCAGAATCGCCATCTTCCAGTATTCGCCAAAATGACTAACACAAAGGGAAAAAGGAGAGGCTGTGTTCTCCAGGCCTTTTAGGACAGATGGAGTTGTTCTTTGGCCACATACATGTGCCTCTACAAGAAAAGTGATATTAAAAAAAAAAAGCCGAGACCGGTTTGGCTCAGTGGATAGAGCGTCGGCCTGCTGACTGAAAGGTCCCAGGTTCGATTCCGATCGGGGGCATGTACCTTGCTTGCGGGGACATCTCCACTGTGGGGCGTGCAGGAGGCGGCTGATCGATGTCTCTCTCTCATCGATGTTTCTGACTTTCTATCTCTCTCACTTCCTCTCTGTAAAAAATCAATAAAATATGTTTTTTTAAAAAAAAGGTGACATTGTGGACATCAAGGGAATGGGCCCTGTTCAAAAAGAAATGCCCACAAATGTTGCCAGGGCAAAGCTGGAAGCGTCTACAGTGTCACCCAGCATGTACTGGGCATTACTTTGAACAAGCAAGTCAAGGGCAAGATCCTTGCCAAGAGAATTAACGAACATATTGAGCATATTAAGCCCTCTAAGAGCCGAGATAGTTTCCTGAAACATGTGAAGGAAAATGATCAGAAAAAGAAGGAAGCCAGAGAGATTGGTACCTGGGTCCAACTGAAGAGTCAGCCTGCTCCACCCAGAGAAGCACACTTTGTGAGAACCTCTGGAAAGGAGCCTGAGCTGCTGGAACCCATCCCCTATGAATTCATGGCATAAGTGGGGGGGGAAAAAAAAAAAGACTTCTGTGCTGATAAAAATGTTTCTCTTAATTGAGTGGACGTGTGGCATCCATTCTCCCCCAAAGAATAATTAAAGAAAACTTTGTGTCCTAAAAGAAAAAGAAAAACAAAAACATTTACAATATTTACAAATATCCAACCAGTATCCAAATTTCAATACTTACAAAAAATTAAAATACTTACAAATATCCAACCAATGTCCAAATTTCCTCAGTCTATTTTTCTAGCTTGTTGAAACAAGTTGAGAGATCTCTAAATCTTTTTGTAATTGCAGGTTTCCCCTTAATTTCTCTCTCAATCTCTCTTTTTCCTTGAGATTCATTTGTTGGAGAAACAGGGTTGTTTTGCCTTGTAGACTTTTTAGATTTTGATGACTGGTGGTCAGGAAAGGTGGTGACATCTATCCTAGGTACTTCCTGTAACTCGGTGTATAAATCTAGAGAAATCTAACTGAATTCAGATTCCCATTTTTGACAAGTGACCTCTTAGCTGGGGCTGGGGAGGGGGGGGCGGAGATATTCTTCCATCAAGGAGGCACAAAAAGTCCAGTTGTCCCTCTTTTCCTGACCTTAGGGGCCGACGAGAATCCTTCTCTAGATCCACTATATATTATTCCCATAAGGGCTGCCCAATGGTAATAGGCCAATTCTACCATTTAGTGGAGGGTTTTTTGTTTTGTTTGTAAGGTGCAAACCAGCCTGTTTGTACGGGAATGGGTGACTCCCGGCTTTCCGCAAACTTGGTCCCATAATCGTGACCTGACGTCACTCCTCTGACCCCTGGGCCCCCGCCCCCTTCCTCTCAGAGGAGTTGTTCTCTACCTTTAACCACTAGTCCCGGCCACTCCATAACGTCGCCTTTGGCTCAAATTCTACGGCCCCTAACCACCCAGCCAGATCCTGCCTTTGCCACTGGACACGGACTTGCGGGGCACCCAATCGTTTAAGCTACGGAGGGATGGCGGCCAATAGCGCGGGAGAGGAGGCGGGCTCTGGGAGGAGTCATAGCTTAGGTAGAAGCCCAGCAGCAACCAGTAGTCTTCTCCGAGAGGCGGGACGCTGAGGAGAGCCAATGGCTGGAGGCACTCGGCGCAGCCGCACCCGAAGGCTCTGGGGCAGGGATGTCGCTCTGACCCCGGCCGGTCCCACTCCGGGGCTCCGAGGCTATGACCGGGAGCGGGTGGCTGGCGCTGCGGACGATGCCCGGGCCTGGCTGGGTGCGGGGCTCTGGCCCCGCCGTGCTGAGACGCCTGCGGGATGCGGCTGTGGTGCGGCCCGGCTTCCTGAGCGCCGCCGAGGAAGAGACGCTGCAGCGCGAGCTGGAACCCGAGCTGCGCCGCCGCCGCTACGAGTTCGACCACTGGGACGCGGTGAGGCTGGCGGCGCTGGAGGCGGGACCGCGCTGGGGGCGGAGCCACGTCAGAGGCGGAGGCGTTGGGGGTGGGGGCGGGGGAGGTGCTCTGTGGAGCGGGGCTACCTGGGGGCGGTACCTAGGATGGGATGGGGCGGGGCTACGGTGGGGACCGGAGTGTGTCGCTGGGTGGGGCGGGGCTACGCCTGGGGGCGGGACCTTGGGCCTGGGAGTGGAGTCTGAGGGCAGGGCCACAACTGGAGGCAGGACCTGTAACTGAAGGGTGTTTGGGTTACGGGACCAAGGTTAGTTAGAGAAAGGGGTGTGGAGCGAGGTGAGGGAGGGTTACCATTTGGGGCTGGAAATTGACACAACATTGACTATTGGGGCAAGACCAGCACTCGAGCCTGGATTTGGAACTGAATTGGAGCCAGAGGTTGGGTACAAAAGACTGAGGCCAAACTAAGTGGGGCAGAGGTCAGGGTTTGAGTCCCAAGATCATGGCTTCGATAGGACAAAGTTTGTGAGTTGAGGGTGAGGTCCCCTGGCTCTGCATTCTGTCTCTCCCTACCTTAGTTTCCCTGTCTTCTCCCCAGAGCGCCCCCACTCCCACCCCCAGAGTTTCCAGGCTTGACCTGAGCTCTCTATGCAGGCCATCCATGGCTTCCGAGAGACAGAAAAGTCTCGCTGGTCAGAGGCAAGCCGGGCCATCCTGCAGCGTGTTCAGGCAGCCGCCTTTGGCCCAGGCCAGACCCTGCTGTCCTCAGTGCACGTGTTGGACCTGGAACCTCGGGGCTACATCAAGCCACATGTTGACAGCATCAAGGTGGGCAGAAGCCAGCAGCTTGAAGCTTCCAGCTGGGGTTGGACCAGCCTGGCCAGAGCCTGACCTACCACCATGCTCCCTCTTCCAGTTCTGCGGAACCACCATCGCTGGCCTGTCCCTGCTGTCTCCCAGTGTCATGCGGCTAGTACACACCCAAAGGCCGGGGGAGTGGATAGAACTCTTGCTGGAGCCATGCTCACTGTACATCCTTAGGTACTGCCCAGCCAAGAAGCCACACCCCCAGTAATCACTGGTCAGACACTACCCAGCACTTCAAGCACCTTCTTTCATTCAGCTCTCACAGAAAACACTACCATCCTCTACACAGCAGACGCTTAAGCCTAGAACAGGTGTGCCCTCACCCTACCCAGTCATAGCCTCTGTTTTCTCTTTCAGAGACTCTGCCCGTTATGACTTCTCCCATGAGATCCTTCGGGATGAAGAGTCCTTTTTTGGGGAACTTCGGGTTCCCAGAGGCCGACGTATCTCCGTGATCTGCCGCTCCCTCCCTGAGCGGGTAGGACCAGAGGAGTCTGGACAGCCACCCCCAGCCTGCTGACCTCCAGGCTCTTTGCCCACCTTCTCAGGGACACTTTTTGTGAATAAAGCTGGGAAATGGACCAGGTGGCCTTCCTTGTATTGGCTGTTTGCTGGGGCTGGGATCTGCAAGGGAAGCCCAGAACCTATCTGCCCACCAACTAGAAGCTAAGATGATAGACTCAAGTGCACCCCACTGAACACAAAATCACAAGACCCCAGGATAATTTCCTTTATTGTGTCCATTGCTGGCATTCCCAGCCCACCCCATCTTCTCATCTTCTAGGCATCTAGGTCTCCAATAAATAAGTCATCAGACCTCTGGTGTGGTTGCAGGGCCCCATCTGAGCACCCTCAGCCACTGCAGTCGCAGGCAGCTGCTGAGAGCTGGGGCAGCCACTGCCAGCGGTGGTGATCATCTAGAAAGGACACGTCAGCATAGCGGGTGGGCTGGCAGCAGGGGCTTCCATGTGCTCGGCCCTGGCTCCGCAGCCAGGCCAGGGTCAGGCTATGCTGGGTGCGAGCACCTCGGGGACAACTGCCAGCACAATAGCGGAAGATGATCATCTCCTCCGAAGCATAGCCCAGGCCCAGCTCCACCACTGGCAGGGCCAAGCTCCGCAGCTGGCATGGGCCAGCCGGGGCTCGGCGCAGGCGGGCACCTAGGTGGGGACAAAAGGCAGTTGACAGCGGTCAGGTGTTGGCCAGGAAGGAGTTGGGGAGTCACATGGAGTGCTGGGGGGCCTTACCCAGCCGTGTCTTCCAGGTCCCTATGTCTGCTGTTGGCTCAGACGAGAGCGTTCCCTCCACGACTGGAGCCCCTTGAGTACCCAGGTCCCCGCCAAGGCCCAGCTGCAGGGATAGGAGCAGCAGAGAGCCGAGCAGGACTCCTCCTGTGGCCATTGTGATGAACAGGTCCTGAGGACGGAGATGCCCTGCGCTCTCAATTTATCTCCTCTGGGCTGGGAAATAACCGCTTCGCTGCCGGATGCTGCATGGGCACAAAGGCCCCATGTCCCCCACATCCTCAGACCCAGGCAGGCCAACTTCCTCTGTCCCACATTCTTTCCTTCTAAGAGTTAAGGGCTCGCCCCCACATCCAGACATTCCATAGATCTATTTCTGACACCCCCTCCACACCTTGATTTAGGAGTTGTAGTGGCAGCCAGAGCCCAGCCCAGGGTGAGCAACCAGGGTCCCTGCCCCACTGTCCCACCTGCCATCTGGAAGGGGAGGGAGGTTCTGTGGGTCCTCCCTCCCCATTCAAGCAGGGTGCTGAGGCTCAGGAGCCCCTGTGTTGGGCACCAGGTAGAATGGATATGTGGGGATGGGGGGAGCGGGAGCAGGAAAGAGGTGGTTTGGCAGGTGAATTAGTTAATGGGGACTCATCCATCATGGCTCCAGCCTAGAGAATTAAGACATTATGCCCCTGTGTCTGGGCCTGGCTGAGCCAGTGTCAAAACAGGAAAAGGGAGAGGCTCTAGGACAGCCAAGAGTTGGGACACAAGGGGCCAGAAGCTCACCCTGCAGGGACTCCTGTCTCTATAAGGCCCACCTGAGGACCCTGGAACCTCAGCCTGGTCCTGGTGTCCAGACCATCAGCAAGAAGGGAGGTGACTCCCACTTGGTTTTGGAGGCAGTTGCAAATCACAGTGACTTCCAGAGCCTGTCCCTGTGGCCCCTGGGAAGTAAGACTGTCCTGTGCCTCTGAGAGGCTAATTAGTCCCTCCCACATGTGGTTCTGAGGACAGTGTTTAACATGGTGTTTGGCACTGAAGAGTTTGAGGCAAAGGAAATTCAAATAGCTTTTGCATGTTTGAAGAGGTTCACCTGTGTGAAGTGAGATTGAGTTAAAACTCGACATGGAACTCAAGATTGGCAAAAATGAGAGTGCTTCCACGTGGCTGGGGTGCACGCATGACAGGTGTATCCCCAAGCTGTGGGTGGGAGTGTAAGTTGATAGCAGTTGAGCAGTTGATACTGGAACTGCAAATCCCATCCCTTTGACCCTGAAACTGCTTCAGTAATTTGTGCTTAGCAGGTGAGCAGACACAAACTCAGGGCTATCCACTGCTTTCTGTCAGCAAAAGATCAGACATGACTGGAAATCCACATTCAGGATTGCTTCACTAATTTGGTGTAGTTGTTCTTATTGCAGTGCCTAGTGAGACTACTTTCAGAAGTAGTCCAAAGTCACCAAAAATTAAACAGGCAGAATTTGAACCCAGATTCTGTGGAACACAAGGCCCCTGGCTCCTAACCACTGAGGCATAAGGCTTTAGGTCATAGTCCATGGCCGTGAGTATAGAGGTAAAAATCCCAGCGCAAAGGGTGAGAGCATCTTTCCTGCTGCCCCAAAAAGGCCTGGCGGAAGTATGGGAAGGGAGGTTGGACCGACCTGGGACATTCCTAGGAATTAGCCTGACATCTCAGGCATTCCCATTTGATAGCCAAGGTCCTGTGGAACTGGGTGGGGAAGTTTTCCACCTGCAGTTTCCAGTCGAGGGCAAGACAGAAATCTGGATCATTTAGGATAGGGTTCAAAAGTAGCACCTGCTGCCAAATTTCATTTCCAGCAGCATTATTGTCCATGAAATTGAACAGTCCTCCCACTACATAACACCTTAGTAATGCTGGGAAAAATAAATGCATAACCAACTTGTGAGAAAGGGAAGTCCCAGAAACATCACTGGAAAGCTGAAAAAGGTGCCAACATCAGCAATAAAAGGGGTTTGGGTTTCCGCTGTCATGTAGGGACAGAGCCCTGAGCTGAGAACCATCTCAAATGGCTCAGGCTGGAATTCGTGGGGCACCTGGTGGGAGCAAAGGCAAAAACCATTTACAAGGACTGGCCTGTAAATGATCAAGAAATCCCACCGATAGAGCCTGAAGCTAGCCACCATTTCCCCTATCCAAGATTACAATCAATCATGAAGAGTGTCAGAAGATAGAACAAGAAGCCTGTGAGCTTCAGGTGCTGATGTGTCTGATGAAAACTATAAGACAAGATGCTTAAAATAAAAAGGTGAAAGGGATGAAAAACATTTAGGACAGTCCAGCCTGCGTGGCTCAGTGATTGAGCATCGACCTATGAACCAGGAGGTTATAGTTCGATTTCCAGTCAGGACACATGCCCGGATTGCAGGCTTGATCCTCAGTGTGGGGTGTGTAGGAGGCAGCCAATCAAGGATTCTCATCATTAATATTTCTCTCTTTCTCTCTCTCTCTCTGAAATCAAGGAAAATATAGTTTAAAAACACACACATTAAAAACAAAACATTCAAAACAGACCAGCTGCGCTGGCCAATGTGGCTCCGTTGAGCATCATCCTGTGCACCAGAGGATTGCCAGTTTGATTTGCAGTCAGAGCACACATCCAGGTTGCAGCTTTGGTCCCTCATTGGGGTGTGTGCACAAGAGTCAACCAATCAATGTTTTTATTTCTCATAGATGTTTCTCTTTCTCTAAAATCAATAAAAACATTTTAAACTAACCCTAGCCAGTTTTGCTCAGTGGGTAGTGTTAGCCTGCAGACTGAAGGGTCCCGGGTTTTATTCCAGTCAAGGGCACATGCCAGGGTTGCTGGTTCAATCCCCAGTATGGGGTATGCAGGAGGCAGCCGATTAATGATTCTCATCTCATCTCCCTTCCTCTCTGAAATCAATAAAAATATAAAATTTTAAAAAGCAACAGACCAGCCGATCAGAAAAAGAAACAGCTGAAGAGATAACTGATAAAGTAGAAGACAGACCTGAAGAAATCACCCCATGTGCAAAATAAATTCTAAGAGACATCTCAGGGTTCTAGAAGGAGTGGGAGAGAATAGAAGTACATTGAGAAGAATGCTATATACTTAGGTTTTTCAAACTTATTAATGCTGGGGCTTGGGATTCAGGGAGCAGAGTGACAAGTGGACAATTGGACCCACAGCAATGAGTATGTGGAATTTAAGAGCCCATGAACTTCTGGAGATGAGCTTATTTATTGGGCAAAAGGATAGGGGCCAGCCCCTCACTCCTTGAGGGAGAAGTGCATCTTGTCGTTGATCATCTTACGCTCGGGATTTAGACGTTTGAGGATCTGGGCAAGCACATTCACTGTCTGCTCGCTACTCAGCCCTGTCTTCTTGGTCTGGAACTTTTTCAGCAGGTCTTTCGTGGTCATGGGCTTCCGTGTCAAGTAGCGGCGCACAGCGTCCTCAGTCACCTGCACATCACTGAGGAGTGCAGTGGAGAGTGGGGAATTAGTGGGTGGCCCTCCTTCCCAGTGGTCCCCATCCTGTCCCTGCTATCCTCACCAACTTACCCACTGCAGGGGGTTGACTTCCCAGATTGGGGCTGAGGGGTTGACTTCCCAGACAGACTCTGGGGTCCACTGTCCAGCCTCAACCGCTTAGCTGCTGTTGTCTCATTTGTCCGTTTTCCTGTGAGAACAGAGGCAGGGCCAAATATTAGAAATGTGAAACTGGGCATAGTGGGAGATCCCAGGCTGGATGGTGCTTAGGTTATGGATACAAGGGGCTCAGGCAGATAGGTGTCTGCCCCTTGATCTGGCCTCAGATCCTAACACTCAGTGTACACAAGAACAGAGGTCAAGAGGTTGCAATGGGACAGGAAGGCCACTCACCTTGCTCCAGTTTGCTGGCAGCTGCCCGAAGGGTGGAGGAGGTGTTGCCACTCTCTGTGCTGGGTGTGCCTGGCCGGCTATTGCCCCTTGAGCTGCCCCCTGATGGCTTCCGCTCTCTCTTGGGGGGAGTCTTCTTTTTCTGCAAATTTTAGGGTTGGAGATGTGAGTCTGGAAACAGACACCAGGGCCGACATCCCTCCTCCCAACCCTGGCTGGGCCTTACAGCCATGAAGAGAGCTGAGGAGGCTTCACTGTCGATGTCACTCTCTTCTGAGCTGTCAGACTCATCACTGCTGTCTGTATGGGGACAAAGAAGAGCTGTCAGGATAAGAGGCACCCACCCTCAACTCTATCTCAGGTAAGGAGGTCTAGTAGGGGGTAGAGGGGACAGAAGCCTAGAAAGCCAAGCCCACCTCTCTTCCGCTTCTTCTCTTGTGGTGTGGGTGCCTTCTTCTCCTCCTCCTCCTCCTTGTCCTCTTCAGGAGGCTTCTCCTCCTCACTCTCCTCGCTGCTTTCGCTCCGCTCATCCACGCCCTTGGGGCCCTCCTCCTGCTGGACGACCTTGGGCTTGCCCTCCGGCTCTTCCTCAGAACTGCGTAAGACAGAGAGTGAGCAGAAAGTGAGTGAGCTCTTCCTCCAGGCTGACCCAGGGCCTCACACCTGCCCCGACATGCTTCACCTGGAGCCATCAGACATGTAGTCCACTTCTTGGCCCTCAAAATCCCCATCGTCACTGTCCTCAAAGGCCTCATCATCTGATCCCTTCTTCTTCTTCTTCTTCCGGCCTGCCTTAGTCATTGGTGCCTTCTTCTTAGCCTTGGGGGCTTTGCCACCTGGGGAAGTGGAGGGGGATTGAGCACTCATTGGTTTGTATATTCACGGACATTGGAACATCTCAGGCCTTGACAAAGGAGGAGAGATGTCCAAGGATGGCCAATTCTTAGAGAAAGCACAGGGCTTGCCTAGGGGAATCACCAGTCATGTGCAAATCAAACCAATCTAGGATCTATACACCCTGGCCAAAGCTTTTCTCTAATCTCACACTGAGGGCCAATGTCCTCTGCACTAAATCACCCTTGGAGCCCAGAGCTCCCTGGAATGATTCAAACTGGTGGATCTAAGAAATCTCCTGCCCTGCCTTGTCTTTCCCTTGGAAACCTCAATAAAGTCCATCCCATCATATCTTTTTTAAAATGTTTGTTTTTTGGGGGGAAGAGAGAGAGATGGAAACATTGATATGAGAAACATCAATCGGCATGCACCCCAACTACAGGTCAAGCCTGCAACTTGGGCATGTGCCCTGACTGGGAATTGAACCAGAGACCTTTCAGTGCATGGGATGATGCTCAACCAAGCAAAACACACTGGCAGGGCCCATCACTCATTTCTGCCTCCTGGTCATTCTGGTGCTTCCCCAAGTGGCCCTGCAGGGCATGTTGTGCCTGCCTCTCATCTCCCAGAAAACTGTGAACTGTTTTTTTCAGTGGCATTAATCACTCTGGGTTGCCACTCAACTACCTTTATAAAGTAAGACTCAAGCACGACTTAGGCAGCTATGCCAAACACCCCGGCCACCAGGCTCTGCCCAGGCTCACCCTCCTCGCCGCTGGCCTCGCTGTCATCAGATGACATCTCCAGGTCGTCTTCCAGGTCATGAATGCGCAGTTCACTGGGCTTTTTTCGGCCACGCTTATCTTTCTCCTCATCCTCCTCGTCCTGGTCCTGGTCTTTGAGCCGCCGCTGCTGCATGATGCTGAAGTGGTTCAAGACTTTGTTCCTCCTGCAGGCAGAGGTAAGGGGCACACTGGGGTCTGATAACAGGCCTGGCTCCAGGGCCCTCCTCCAGGGACCAGGTCTCCTCCCTACACTTCACTGGATGTTCCCCAGAAGGGAACCACAGACATGAGTTAGGTGATAAGAGGGAAGATCTGACCCCAGGAGACTCACACATAACATGGACACCCTAAAATCACATGGGGAGAGCTGACCCTTTTTCAGTTCTCTCTGCCCTGAGCTCTCAAGGAGAAGGTGTTGGTGTGGTGCTGGCATCCCAGCACCTCTCTCAAGACCAATTTCAGGTCCACACAAAGACAAATCAAAATTAAAAATGGCAAAGGTGCCCAGCTGGCATGGCTCAGTGGTTGAACATCAACCTGTGAACCAGGAGATCAAGGTTCAATTCTCAGAGTACATGCCCGTGTTTCAGGCTCAGTCTCTAGTGGGAGGGTATGCAGGAGGCAGCCTAACAATGATTCTCTCTCATCACTGATGTTTCTATCTCTTTCTTTCCCTCTCCCTTCTGCTCTGAAATCACTATGAATATTTATTTATTTATTTATTTATTTATTTATTTATTTATTTATTTAAAGTAAAGTGATGGAAAAAGATACTTCATGCAAACAGAAATGGAAAGGAAAAGCTGGGGTAGCAATATTTATATCAGACAAAATAGATTTCAAAACAAAGGCCATAACAAGACCAATCTTAAGCAACAGATATCTGCAGATGATCCAGCCTAGACCTCCTGCCTGGGGAAACTCAAGGCATCCAGGGACACTCTGTCCTGCTCTCAGCCACCAACACCTTAGCCCTCACAGGACCCTGTATAACCCTGATGGTTTGGTTTATGTTCCCCACTGGACTGAGAGCTCCATGAGGGCCTGGTGGGGTCTGGCTCGGTCATCTCTAAGTCCCCAGCTCCCAGCTGGGCATAAAGTTATGGTGACCTACCTCATTTCCAATATTTTGGCTCTACAGTGGTGAAGCTGAGAGATGACACTGTCTGCATCCTGCTTCCCTCCCAGCCCTGCCCAGGCTTACTCACCTCTCCCATTCCTCCTCGGCTTCCTCAGCAGTGAGTGTACGGTGCCGGGCCAACGGCGTGAAGTTGTACCAGTTGTGTACTGGGAAAGCTTCAAAAGCCCCATCAGGGCACTGGGTAAAGATATAGTAGGACGTGTTCTCTGTCACACCTCCCTTCTTTATACCCTTGAACCTGCAAAGAGCCATGGTCACAGCCTGTATCCAGAGAGACCCGCACTAGCCCACCATGCCCCTATACCTGTCCCTTCTACAGAGCGTCCTGGTTTTTCTGAGCAAAATCAGAGCTGGGAGGCTTTGGGCTAGCTCTTGAACTGTCTGAGCCTTGATTTCCAAATCAGGAAAGCAGGGCCAATGTTCTTCACCCTGCAAAGTGGGCTCAGGGCTTCCATTTTACATGTCATGGTCCTTTCATGGAAGGAACATGTTAGATAACCTGAAGAGCACAGGCCCTGCAGTCAAACCCTTCTGATCTGCCTCTAGGCTGCTCCTTGGGCCTAAACCACTGCGACCCTCCTCCTGGCTTCTGCCCTCACACTCTTCCCACACAAAAGTCCAGGCAACGTTAGAGTGCCCCTTCCCTGCTTACCACCTTCAAGGTGGCCCCTGGATGTGTATGAACAGGGCAGGTGCCCTTAGAACTCTTACACAAGCACCAACTTGATTTACCTTTAAAAATAAAACCCCATAAAATAGATAAACCAAAGAACTTATATGCAGAGCCCAAGACATGGGCAATAGATGGTGATCTGTGGAGGGAGTGGTAGGGCTGGGCTGAGGTGGGTAAAGGAGGGTAAAATGGGACACATCTGTAATACTAACAATAAAATATATATATTGAGTGGCCAGATTATTATGATCTCTGAATATATAAATGAGGCCCAGTGCATGAATTCATGCATGGGTAGGGTCCAGCCAGCCTGGCCAGGGGGAGGGGACATGGGTGGTTGGCCCTGCCTGCTGGTTGAACTTCTGGTTGAGGGGGAAATTTGCATATTAGCCTTTTATAATATAGGATATACACTGAGTGGCCATATTATTATGTGTTCAGAGATCATAATAATCTGGCCACTCAATGTGTATGCTAAAAAATAGAACGAATAAATAAATAATCAAATAAAACCCCATGATGGAAGGATATGCTGTCACCTGCACTGTGCATATGAGACAGACAAGTTCTGAGAGAACACCCCACAAAGTGAGGGCATGAGGGAAGAGGAGGGTGGGCACCTGCTGCCATCACCACTTACTTCCTGCCCGATTTGCCATTGACTCGGAGTAGCCAGGGTTGGTCCTCAGGTCGGAACTCCTTGAGGACAATGCCATACTTCTTCCTCCGAGCCTCCTCCCGAAGCTTGCGGTTAAACTCACTGCCTGCACCTGACTCAGGCATCTCCTCTTCTTGGTAAATCTTCTTGTTGCTCAGATCTCGTTCTAGCCGGGCCTGGGGAATAGGGTGGGGAAGCAGAAAACAAAATCTCTCATCAGGGCACCTGCCTTTGCCCCTACCCCTAAGAATACCCTTTATTCTCTCCAAGCTAAGCTACAGACACTCCAAGTCAACTTCTTGCTCAGCAAAAAAAAATAGAAAGTCGGTGCTCAGTGTACTGTCTATTTGTGCAGCTTTTGGAAAGTTTGAAATTATTTTCAAATAAAAATGAAAAAAAAAAAACCATAGTAAAAAACACAGTAAGTTCACAGTGGTAGTAAAACAGAAACAACAATGAACCCTAGCCAGTTTGGCTCAGTGGATAGAGCGTTGGTCTGCAAACCAAAGGTTCCCTGGTTCAATTCCGGTCAAGGGCACATATGGTGGTTGCAGGCTCCTCCCTGGCCCAGGCCCTGGTCAGGGCTCATGCAGGAGGCAACTAATTGATGTGTTTCTCACACTTCATTGTTTCTCTCTGTCTTTCCCTCTTTCTTCCACTCTCCCTAAAAAAACAAATGGAAAAAATCCTCAGGTGAGGGTTAACAAACAACAATAAAAACAACCTGCTTGCCTGGCTGGCACTGCTCAAGGTTTGAGTGTCTACCTGTGAACCTAGAGGTTATGGTTCTGATTCACAGTCAGGGCACATGCCTGGGTTGCAGGCTTAACACTGAGTAGGAGTTGTGCAGGAGGCAGCCAATCAATGATTCTTTTGAATCATTGATGTTTTTATCTCCCCCTCTTCCTTCCTTTCTGAAATTAATAAAAATATATTAAAAGGAAAATAAAAGAAAGAAAACAACCTGCTTGGAATTGGCCTTCCTCTCTCTGCATTTGACTCTGACTGCCTGCCCCATGAATTCAGAAGCCATTAAAGGCTGAGGTTTTCCAAGTTTTAATCTCTGAACAATTTAACAGTAGATATTATTTTTAAATGTATGTTTATAATTCCGCCCTAGCCCTCACCCCTCAATATCCAATCCATCAACAAACCCTGTCAACTCCACCTCCAAAACCCATTGTAGTTCAATAATTTCTCATCACCTGTTTGCTCCAAAGTCCCATCATTGCTCAGCAGGACCACAGCTGTCACCTCTACCCTGCTTCATCTGCCCTCCACCCTACAGCAGCCAGGTCGCTTTACAAAACCCCCATTGAAAACCCTTCGTGGCCTCTGCTAGACTGAATGTTTGTATCTCCGTCCCAAAATGCATGTTGAAACCTATCACCTGTGGATGGTATCTTGGGAGGTGATTTTGTCATGAGGGCTCAGCCCTTATACTAAAGGGTCCCAGAGAGTTCCCTTGCCCCTTCCTAGAGGACACAGCGAGAAGAGTGCTGCCTCTGAACTGGAAAGCGGGTCTTTCCAGATGCCAAATCTGCAGGTCCCTTAATCTTGGACTTTCAGCCTCCTGAACTGTGAGCAATAAATGGCTCTTGTTTATACGATGTTCTGTTAGAGCAGCCCCAACAGACTGAGACAACTCCCAAAGCCCTTACAATGGGGACTCTGAGACCATCTGTAGGATGTAGCCTCTTCCCTTGCCAGAAAAATCTAGGCCCACAATGCCCACCAGTGGGCACAATTTCTAAATGTCCTCCTTTCAGGAGAAGGCTTCCCTGCAGAGCCTGACAAGTTTTACTCAGAGCGCAGCTGTTCAACCTGTTCCTTAGTTGTCACTCATCTCCACTGGGGAGGCACTGAGGAAACAAACTTAGTTACTGTCACAGCCACGACATTCACAATCCATTCCCATTCCCCTCAGAACCGGGACCTACCTGATTCCAAGTAGCAAAGTTGACTTTGTCAGCTGCATTGAAGGCCATGATGTTATATTTTTTGGTTGTGTTTCTGGAATGATCAAGAAGAGGTAGTGCTCAATCCATCATTCAACAAACCCTCCGGGGTGCAGCCCTTTCTGGCAGGCAATGCTGAGGACCCCTTAAAACATCCAAGAGGTCCCAAGTCTGTCAGGGAAGCCAATTCCGTACTCTCAACCCATGCAGAAAAAGGTACAAAGATTTAGGGGAACCAAGATGAATAATCAGGAACCCAGTCCTCGGCAGGAGTGAGGGCAAGCAGAGAATGTTTCCTGGGGGAGGAAAATACAGGAACTGGTTTGGGGACCAATAAGAACCCACCAGCAACCACAGCTGGGGGGAAGGCGTTCCTGGCCAGGGGCTGCATCGCTTGCATTATTAGTGAACTCATTCATTCATTCCACTTAAAAACAAACAAACAGCGATACCCCAGAGTCCTCAGCTCAATCCCGGCCCTGCCCTCAAGCCGCCGCCAGTTTGGAGGATGAATCACAGGCAAGGCAGCGCCGGGCATGCCCAGAGGCTCTTAAAGGTTTTCATGGTTAGGGGAGGGAGGGAGGGAGGGCGGGAGGAGGGAGGGGTCTAAGACTCACTTGGGAACTCGAACGACATATTCAGTGACATTCTGGCTGCCAGGGCCCTGCGCGGAGAAAAAGCGGGACGGTCGGTGAGGGGCTGATGGCCGAGGCCGTCGCAAGCCCGGGACCCCGCCTCGTACTTACGAAGGCTGCCATGGGCGAGGGCCGGTGGTTCGGGTCTGGTCCAATCCGCGTTCTTTTCGCCTCTCCTGCGGTCCGTGACCCTCACACTGGAGAAAGCCGCCTTCGCGGGATCGGGTCTTCGGCCCCGGTCGAGGACCCCAGGTCCCAGGTGCCACCGATCCCGAGCAAAACTACCCGGAAGCGCGGCGGGGTCTGCGGCCCGCCTCCGTGGCCGCTCCTAACACATCTGCGCCTGCGCCTAACCTGAGACACTCTCTCGCGGACCGCGGACCGCGGCCTCCTCCTTTGCCCCGGGACCTCAATGAGCTGTCACCCAGCCTTCTGGTGCCTTCCGGGGCAGAGGACCTGTCTCCGTCACAGGTAACTACCTTCCGGAGTTGGCACAGCTGCTGACCGCTTTATATAGCGCGGTTCCTCTGCTCCCGACGTGGGACGTCCTCCCGTGACGCCAGCACGCAAAAGGCAGCGGGGCCTTCTGGGAGGGGACGGAGAAACCAGGTGCCCTCACGGACTCTCCTAGCCTAGGGCTGCCCCGCCCCACTACGGAAGTGAGTTCCGGAAGGCCGCGTCACCATAGCAACCGAAGCCTCAATCACACCACGCAGCCGCGGCACCACTACCTCTTTGGAGTTCATTTCTTCTCCCTGCCCCTCGGGGGGAGGGGGGGTCCTTGTGAAGTTGAGCCGAGCCGGAAGAGGTCAAGGTCCGAGCTGGGATGGGGTTGCAGGACGGGTCTGTCCAAGTCCAAGCTGCCCCCGATGGGCAGACCCCTGAGGTCCCAGGTAACATCGTGGGGATGGCAGGCTTATTGTGGGAAGGTAAGGAGGACAAGAGGGAGGTACAGGTACCCCAACACACTTGACCAGGTGTGCACACGCTCCTCGCACACAGTATAGTAGTAACACAACTGAGCATGCTCACAGATCAGCCATTCGTTAGTCTACTTGAGCATCTGCTATGCTGGGTTCAGGGCGGTCCACCTTGACTGTGTCAAACCAGCTCCCTGTCCTCTTGGAGATCACAGTGTAGTCGAGGAGACCGTCTGAGAAAACGGTGCCTACAACTCAGGCACCGAAAAAGCAGAGCGGGCTCTGGAGGCTTAGAGAAGAGGGGAGGTTTGAGCTGGGCCCTTCGGGTTGCTTAGGAGTTGGCCAAGCAAAGGCAGAGGGAAAGCAGGACATTAAAATTGCATCATAAACTACAACACCCATAGGCTCCTCACTCACTGCTGTTATGTCAGGAACTGTAAACTACTAGAAATATAGGACAAGATATAGTCCTTGCCCTTACGGTGTACACTGGCTGAGAGGCGAAAAAGAGAAAACAGGCAAAGTCATCATTGAACACTGCGATCCAACACAGGGATGAGTGGGTTTCAACCTGAAAGCACTGATGCAGGGATTTCCCAGATGCAGGGAACAGGAACGGGGGGAATGAGTTTGGTAGTTTAAGGGACAGAAAGGAGACCAGCAGGCTACTGGGGCTGGACCAGAGTAAAGGAAGGGGAGAGTGATATGGCATGAGTCTGGGGGATGGACAAGTCCCTTCCCCCTATCTGAGTCACAGTTTCCTCACTGTAGAATGGGATGATAGAGTTATTATGATGCTTCAAGGAGATGCTGCATGCAAGGAGCCTAACCTGCTCTGGTTCACATCCTTATCCACAGAATCCACAGCAGCAGTAATGCATGCTATGCCTGGATACACCACTGGGCCTGAATACCCATCCTCAGATGTCATCCTAGGACAAAAGTGGGTTAGCCACCAGACTTGTGTCTGGTATCACCCCAAGGACATGCACTGAGCTGTGGATATAGCTCTACAGGCACCAACTACTCTCCCTCTGTCTTTCTGGGTACCACAGACATCCTCAACTCTCCCCATCTTTGTGATGGGTGGCCCAGGCTGTGACAAAGGGACACAGTGTAAGAACATGGTGACTGCCCAGCCAATGTAGCTCAGTGATTGAGAGTCAACCCATGAATCAAGAGGTCACTGGTTCAGTTCTTGGTCATGTTGCACATGCCAGGATTGTGGGCTCGATCCCCATTAAGGACATGCAGGAGACAGCCAACAATGTTTCATCAATGTGTCTCTTTCTCTTTCTCTTTAAAAATCAATAAAAAGCCGAGACCGGTTTGGCTCAGTGGATAGAGCGTCGGCCTGCTGACTGAAAGGTCCCAGGTTCGATTCTGGTCGGGGGCATGTACCTTGCTTGCGGGCACATCTCCAGTGTGGGGCGTGCAGGAGGCGGCTGATCGATGTCTCTCTCTTGTCAATGTTTCTGACTTTCTATCCCTCTCCCTTCCTCTCTGTAGAAAATCAATAAAATATATTTTTTTAAAAATTTAAAAAAATCAATAAAGAACTTTTTAAAAAAAGAACATGGCAACTATTTATGGTTTCTGCCATGTGGGGCTGGACCAGCTGCTGCGGCTGGAGACCCAAAGCAAGCACCAACAGGTATAGAAGATTCGTGACGTCATGCTGCAGGAGCTCCTGGTACCCAGGGTGAGCGTTCATGTGTGCAGGGGTAAAGGGAAGAAAAGGATACATTGAGACAAACTTCTGAAAAAGGCCCTGTAGAAGCTCCCCTCTCAGCACTATTTTGTTGCCCTGAGCTTCTGTGTCCTTACCTATAAAATGGGAGAGCAGCTGGACCTTCAGCAACAGTGTGGTGAGGGTTAGATGTCATCACTTTTTTTTTTTAAATCTTTACCCAAGGACATGATTTGTTTTTTAAATATGTATTGGTTTTTAAATATGTATTTAAATATATATTTTTTATTTCAGAAAGGAAGGGAGAGGGAGAGAGAAATATCAATTATGAGGGAGAATCTTTGATCGACTGCCTTCTGCACATCCCCTACTGGGGATCAAGCCTGCAACCCGGGCATGAGCCCTGGATTGGAATTAAACCCAGGACCCTCAGTCCGCAGGCTGATGCTTTATCCACTGAGTCAAAGGAGCTAGGGCCTATCTTCTTTTTTAAAAAATTTTGAGAGAGAGGGGAAGGAAGAGGAAGAAAGAGTGATTTGTTGTTCTACTTATTTATAAATTCACTGGTTGATACTTATATGTGCCCTGACCATGGATCAAACCCATAACCTTAGTGTATAGGGAATGATGCTCTAATCAACTGAGCTACCTGACCAGGGCTATTTTGATCAGGATTCAAGTAAGGTTTACTCACTGCAATTGGTTGCTATGTCTCTGACATGCTTTTTCATCTATAAGTGCTCCTTCTGTTGCTTTTGTTTCCTTGCAATTTTATTTATGGAAGAAGCCGATTCTCTGCTTCTTTTTATTTTGCACAGAGTGGATTTTGATGATTGCAAAGTCATTTTTTTTTTTCTACCATGTTCTCTCCTCTGTATTTCCTGTAAGTTGGTAGTGTGTCTAGACTCTGGTTCAGGACTCAGACTGTTTTTCAAGCGTACTTTTAAAAAAGTGAACTTGTAGCAGATGGTGTGCGTGCTTAGTTGTCTCTTTGCCATAGTTGGTTTCTTGTTTAAATGCATTAAGAGTCAGGTCCCTGAATGTTCACTGGGCCCCAGGGGGTGGACTTGAGAAAGTGTGGGAAACAGAGTGGATTATGCTTGCAGAATTCTTTTTCTTCTGTTTTAGAACAATAAACATCTTTATTGCATGAGCTAAGATAGCAGAGAGGGGGATTCATTTGCCTTTCTGGGCCTTGATTTTCCTCAGCTAGAACTCCAGCTCCTTGCCCTCCTCGCATAGCCACCTGCCTGACCAATGGGCCTGGTCTTGAAGCGAAGCACACAAGCTCGCCCTGCTGGAGCTGCTCCTTGAGGAGACTGCTGATTTTGGCGTTCATTTCCTTTTCATTCTCTTCCTTGTGAATTTTCTTTTTGTTGTTGTTGTTGTTTAAAATCGCTTCCTCCTCGGGAGCTTAAAGCTTAGCCCTTTTCTTGTGGCTTGGGTGCAGTGCATAGTGGGACTTGTACCACTATTGGTCTGGTCTGCTTTCAGTGAGCATGAATGAGGCAGTTCTTTATGAGAATCTTGGTGTGGACCAGTTTGTTGTTGGATGCATTGTAGACAGTATCAATAATCCTTACGTGGTGTGTTCAACACTTGGTGCCCTAGAAGTTGCCCACATCCAGCCTCAGGCACAGTACTTCTACCCCCTCCCCACATGCGGACTATGTGCATGCAACAGGCGCCAGCTCATATTTTCCCTTCTTGTGGTAGGGCTATCTCTTGCCCCCGCCTTGCAGTGCTTGTGCCAGTTGTTATGAGAGATAGCTGTGGCTTGGGGCCAGCTGGAAAGTTCTTTTTCTGTCCAATTCTGCCACCCCGGGCTGTGATACTCTCTTTCCCTCAATGATCTGCTTCCTCTCCTATATATTGGTTCATGAATCAGTGAGTTTGGTGTAGAGAAATGTGGATATTTCAGCAGGCTCCTTCTTGCCTGTCTGCCACACTTTTAGTAAGGGGTCTGTGTTGACCTGAATTGTGCCGCCTAATCCATATGTTGAGATCCTAACTCCACCACCTCAGAATGTGACTGTCTTTGGAGACAGCGTCTTTAAAGAGGTGATTAAGTTTAAATAAGTCATTTAGGTGGTAGCTAATCCAATCTGACTGTGTCTTTATAACAAGAGATCAGGACATAAGACACACACAGAGGAAAGACCACTAAGGACACAGGGAGAATACACCATCTTCAGGCCAAGGAGAGAGGCTTGGGGGAAACTGACCCTGCTGACACCTTGATTTTGGACTTGCAGCCTTCAGAACTATTAGAAAATATAATTTCTGTTGTTTGAATCACCCAATCTTTGCTATTTGATTGTGGCCACAGATAGTGACCATTATAAAATGTCCATCAATCTCTTATTTCATAGTTTTGTTTTGTTTTAGCTTAAAAAAAATCTTTAGTTCTAAACGATTTGGCTCAGTGGATAGAGCGTTGGCCTGTGGACTCAAGGGTCCCAGGTTCGATTCAGGTCAAGGGCATGTACCTTGGTTGCAGACACATCTCCAGTAGGGGGTGTACAGGAGGCAGCTGATCGATGTTTCTAAATCAATGTCTCTAACTCTCCCTCTCCCTTGTAAAAAAATCAATAAAATATATTTTAAAAAATCTTTATTGTTGAGAGCATTACAGATGTCCTGCCCCCCCAGTGTCCCCTTCTACCTGGTTCCCACCCCACCTCAGGCCTTCATAACTTTATTGTCTGTGTCCATAAGTAATGCATATATGCAAATAAGATCTTTGGTTAATCTTTTCCCACCCCCTCACCTCCATTCCCTCTGAGATTCTTCAATCTGTTCCATGTTTCCATGATTCTGATTCTGTTTTGTTCACCAGTTTATTTTGTTTAGATTTCTTGATCATTGGTATGTATTTATTGCAATTTTATTGTGTGTGTATATATATATATATATTTTTTTTTCTTCTTCTTCCTCTTCTTAAAGAATACCCTTTAACATTTCATGTAATACTGGTTTGGTGGTGATGAACTCCTTTAGCTTTTTCTTGTCTGTGAAGCTCTTTATCTAACCTTCAATTCTAAATTACAACTTTGCTGCCCTATCTGGTTCGGCTCAGTGGATAGAATGTTGGCCTGTGGACTGAAGGATCCTGGGTTTGATTCCCTTCAAGAGCACATGCCCCGGTTGTGGGCTCAATCCCCAGTATGGGGTGTGCAGGAGGCAGTTGATCAATGATTCTCTCTCATCATTGATGTTTTTATCTCTCGCCCTCTCCTTTCCTCTCTGAAATAAATAAAAAATATTATAAATAAATAAATAATAGCTTTGCTGGGTAGAATCATCTCAGTTGTAGGTCCTTGCTATTCATCACTTTGGATATTTCTTCTGGCTTACAAAGTTTCTGTTGAGAAATCAGCTGACAGTCATATGGGCACTCCTTTCTAGGTCATTAATTGCTTTTCTCTTGCTGCTTTTAAGATTCTCTCTTTATGTTTAAACCTTGGCATTTTAATTATGATGTCTTGGTATGCGCCTCTTTGGGTTCCTATTTTTTGGGACTCTCTAAGCTTCCTGGACTTATAAGTTTATTTCTTTTACCAGTTGGGAAAGTTTTCTGTCATTATTGCTTGAAGTTGTCCCAGAGGCCCCTTACACTATCTTCATATTTTTTGGATTTTTTTTCTTCTTTTTGCTCTTCTGATTGGAAGTTTTTTGCTTCCTTGCATTCTAAATCATTGATTTGATTCTTAGTACCCTCTACTTTACTGTTGAATCCCTGTAAATTTTTCTTTATCTCAGTTAGTGTATGCTTCATTTCTGACTGGTCTTTTTTCATGTTTTTGACATTCCCACTAAGATCCTTGAAAGTCTCACTAAGTCCCATGAGTAACTCTATAACTATGGTTTTGAACTGTGTCCAGTTTACTTCCATTTCTTTCATTTATGACATGTTTCTTTACCTCCCCATTTTGGCTGCTTCCCTGTTTGTTTCTCTGTATTAGGTAAAGCTGCTACATCTCCTGGAATTGATAAAGTGGCCTTGTATTAGTAGGTGTCCCATAGGGCCGTGATTCAGCCTCCCCAGTCACCTGAGCTGGGCACTTTAGGTGCACCCCTGTGTGGGCTGTGTGCAGTTTTGTAGTTGAGCCGTGATTGCTATTGGTGTTACTGGGAGGAATTGGTCTCCAGACCAATTGGCTGTGAGGACCAACTGTGACTACAGTGGGAGAGCTGCTTGCAGGAAACACTCCGTGGAGCAGGACTTGCTCCGGTGGGGTTTTGGTGTTCCCTGAGTTTTCCCCTTGGGTGTGTTGCTTATGGATATGTAGACTTGTAATCTAGTATGATCTGAAGCTATTCACCGGGTGCCCTGGCTCCAGAGCCTCCAAGGAGGTGCAAAGTCAGCCATTGCCTGGGACCACTCAGCAGGACCCACAGAGATATCTACAGATGCCTGCTATTTGTATTGGGTTTGAAGTGCCCAGATGAGGCCCAGTTGTGAGGCAAGGCATGCTGGTGCTGATGCCAGGTCTTGGGCCTTTTATTGATAGGTTTGGGGTATGTTGACATCAATTGCAGCTTGTTTGACTTTAGCGAAGTCTAAAGCCTGAGCTACGACAGGCCATTCATATGAAAAAGCTGCTGCAAACAGCTTGGGTGGGGTTGCAAATTGGATGGGGTAGTCTCAGGGAATTATCAGGGTAGAACAAACAGTGTAAACCAGGCTGATAAAGACTCAGATATGGCTGCCAGTCAGCCCTGGGAGAGGGGAGGTCCCAGCATAGGAACAATGACTGCTGTGAGCACCCCCGTCTGGGAGAAAGCCATCCCTGAGTTCCTGCCCAGATGCCAGACAATCCAGTTCCTCTTCCTATGTGTCTGTGACTCCCAAAGCTGCCTGGTGCTGGAGCTCAGAGAGTTCGAGTCTGAGTAAGTTTGTGCGCTGGCCTGTTAAGTGGAACACTTGGATCTCCAGCCATAATCCCCACTGATTTTACAGCACGAAGTTATGGGGACTTCTCTTCCCCACTCTGGAACCCTGGATTGGGGGTCTGGTGTGGGGCTGGGACCCCTTTCCTCCTCATGGGTGGCCTTTGCAGGGACAGTCTCCCTCCCCATTAAAAGAATAGTACACGTGGGTGTCGGACCAGCCAATTCCGTGCCTCTGCCCCCTCCTGAGTCTCAATGTGCGTTTTTTTTGTGTGTGTTTTTAACTTCTCTAGTTGTAGGACTTCCAGTCAGCTTTCAGGCAGTTCTGAATGATGGTTGTTCTGGATCTTAGTTATAATTTTGATGTGGTTGTAGGAGGTGGTGAGTACAGGCATTTACCTATCCTATCATCCATTGTTTTATTCTTGAAACCTGTGATTGCATAAACACACTCTAGCTGTTTGCCAAAGCCTAAGGAGGTAGAGATCAAAACCTCAAGTGTACATTTCTATGATACATGATCTGTAGTATATTGTGGTACAGCTATTATGGAAAATGCATGGAAGTTCCTCAGAAAATTAAGAATAGAGTTATCATGTGATTCTGTTGTTTTTTTAATAGAGTTTTATTGGGGTTAGTGAACAAAATTATTATATAGGATTCAGGTATAAAATTCTATAGTGCATCATCTGTATATTGTATTGTGCATTCACCCCTCCAAATTATTCACTCTTACTATCAGTGAGGTTAAGCAAATTTTCCAAAGTTTTAAGATTCATTTCTTCTGTGCACTCAGATCTTTTGCTTTTCCCCCCTAACAGGTTTTTGGTCTTTTTAAATTCCAGGAACTCCTTATGTATTTGGGTTATTAGTTCTTTGTGATAAATTGCAAATATTCCCCATCTTCCAGCTTGTCGATAATCTTTTGATTTGGCTTTTTTTGTTTTGACATGCAAAAGTTATCTTGAATTTTTTGGTCAAATTTATGGATATTTTCTGTTAGTTCTTTTGGATTTTGATATATAGTTGTTTTTTTCTAATACTGGGTTTATAATGAATTCTTATATCGTTTCTTTATTATTGTGGTATCTATTTCTTACATTTATTTTTCGATCCATTTGGAAATTATCCTAGTTTTTGGAATGAGGTGAGGATTCAATTTGATCTTTTTCCAAATTGCACTCCACTTGTCCCAATATAATTAAAAGTCTGTCCTTCCTCCATTGAGGCAGTCAGTGTAGCCATATACCAACTTTCCATATTCACTGAACTTTCCATTCTGTCTTAGGAAAGGGTTTATCCCCTTTTGCACTGTTGTTTTTTTAATGATGGTGGCTTTATTTGGTTTTAACATCAGCTGGGGATGCATGCTCTTCCGCCTCCCCAAGTTCTTCTGGCCATTCCTGCTTTTGTATATGAATGTTAGTAGCAACTCAACTACAAAAATGTCAAATTTGGATGATATAATTATAAACTAATTTAAGGACTCTTGGTTCCTCTGTAATATTTGAGTCTGAACCAAGAACATTTATATATACCTTTTGTTCAAAGTCTTCTTACTTAGGAATGTTTTATTCAAGTTTCCCTTGATTTTCATTAGGACTTTGCACAATCTTGGAAAAGTTTGGCCTAGTTTGTATTTTATTTTTGTTGCTATTGTAAATGGGGTCTTCTTTCCCAATTGGTGATTGGGTATACATATTGGCTATTTTTAATATTTTTATTGACTTCAGAGAGAGAAACATCAATGACAGAGAATCATCGATCAGCTGCTTCCTGCATCCCGCCCCCCCCCCAAAAAGAAAACACACACACACACACACACACAAAACCTGGGGATCAAACCCACAACCTGGGCATGTGCCCTGACTGGGAAACAAACTGTGACCTCCTGGTTCATGACTCAACCACAGAGCCACACCAGCCAAGCCATGTTGGCTATTGAATTCTGTATGTCAATGCTACATTCTGTTACTTTATCAAATTTTTAAAGTCTCTGTTTTATCTGATTTTGCATTTTCCAGAAATATAACATCATCTGCAAACATACATGGTTTTACCTCCTTCTTTTAAACTCATTTATCAAATTGCTTTCTATTATCTCTTGCTTTAGCTAATCCTCTTATACCTTACCAAGTCACAGTTGGCAACTTTGCCTTGTTCCCAACTTTAGTGGGGAAGTTTCCATTAAAGATGCTGGCTGAGGAGATATTTATCAATTCCTACCATTTTTTCTATTTTTATTTCTATTTCAAATTCTAAGAGAAAGTTTATTTAAAAAGTTACAAAGGTAGTAGAATTGAGCCAGCTGGGTTGTGTTGGCTCAGGAAACAAGTTACAAAAGCGAAAGAAGGGCCCTTGGAGCTTAGGAGAGACAAAGGAAAAGTAAAGGGTCTGGTGGGGAGGGGGAAGGAGAGAGATAGAAAAGTCAGGAGCACACCTCTATCTCCTACTGTTTTGTGGTGTTTTTAAATCCAGAATGCATGCTGAATTTTGTCAACTGCTCTTTCTGTGTTTATGAGGATAATGACTTTTCTTAAGATATTATTATAATAAATTATACTGAACCATCCTTGCTTTCCTGGAATGAATCCCACTTGCTTGTAATTTTTTTAAAAAACGTGCTTTTGGATTCTATTTTACAAGCGAATTCTGGAGAAACTAGGAGGTGGAAGTTCCTTCAAGTGGGTGGCCATCATGTTTCAGGAATGCCTTCCTAAAGGACCATCAAGGAGGGTAGGCCAGCAGTATGAACGGTAGTGAGCTGGGTACTTTTTTTTTTTTTTTAATGTATTTTTATTGATCTCAGAGAGGCAGGAAGAAGTAAAAAGAGAGAAAATCAACGACGAGAATAATGAATTGGCTGCTTCATGCACACCTGGACATGTGCCCTTGACTGGAATCGAACCTGGGACCCTTCAGTCTGCAGGCCAATTGCTCTATCCATAGAGCCAAACCAGCCAGTTGAGCTGGGTACTCTTGTACCTTCCCCAGTGAAAGTTTGTGGGCAAGATAGCAAGTGAAGACTGCTTAAATCCTATCTTAAAACGAATATTTCAATCTAAATACTCATTCACAGCCAAGACCAGTTTGTCTCAGTGGATAAAGCATTAGCCTGCGGACTGAAGGGTCCCGGGTTCGATTCTGGTCAAAGGCATGTATCTTGGCTGCGGGCGCATTCCCAGAGGGGATGTTCAGGAGGTAATTGATGTTTCTAACTCTCTGTCCCTCTCCCTTCCTCTCTGTAAAAAATCAATAAAAATATTTTAAAAAATACTCATTCACAGAAACTAGTTAAGTAAATTATGGTACACCCATAGAAAACTACAGTGGTTAAAAAGAATTAGTATTCTCCTTATGTGTCAATATGGAATCAGCTGTAGTCATAATTGAGTGAATAAACTGGCAAATCAGTGTCTTCACCATTATATTAAAAAAGAGGAAAAGAGTATAAGTATAAGAATTGGACATGTTTGCACATTATAGCCCTAAAATAGCTACAAAGGGAGACACACACAAAAAAAAAACACACACAAAAAAAACCCCAGAATACTTGGTTGCTTCCAGGGAGGGTGAGACTGGGTGGCTGGGGACAGTGAGGAACACTTCGCTTTTTCCTGTTAGCGTAGTTTGGCTTAGTAGCTTTGCCAATGTCCTACTTATCCAAAAAAACAAACAAACAAACAAAAAAAAACATGTAGGACAAAAACTTAAAACTAACAAAATAAAAAGGTAGAGCAACAGGCAGATGTCTTGTGAGTCGGCTATCCATCAGCACCTAGAGATGCATTACATCCTGTGTGAGTCCCTCCTGACCCTCTACCAACAGAAGAACCTGCTCCTAAATGCCTCCCTGACCTCCATTGTGCAGAGATCCAGCTTAAATAGCACAGGAGCCATACTATAGCCCCAAGTATCTCCAGGCCTCTGTCAATCCACATACATTGGGGAATTAAATTTCCTCCATTAAGCAGTATGGGTGCAGGCTATGGCCTCCCAGCTATGACATTTAAGGTCTAAGTAGAATATTGGCCCCAAAACTGTAATATTAAATACATTTTAGAACATATTTATATAACATGAGATTATGACAACTTGCCAACCATAGCTCAATTCAAAGCTATATAGATTCTTAGGGTGGAAAGGAGGGATGATAACTGCCCTGGCCAGTGTGGCTCAGTGGTTGAACACTGACCCAGAAACCAAGATCACTGGTTTGATACCTGGTCAGGGCACATGCCAGGGTTGCAAGCTTGATTCCCAGTAGGGGTGCATGCAGGAGGCCGCCAGCATGTTCCTCTTTTTCTAAAAATCAATGAAAATATTTAAAAAAATACAGTAGGGATAATTCTCATCTCAGAGTGATCCATACAATTCCTGTACTTTGCATTATGAAAACAGGGACCTTTGGTGATGTTCCCATCACTGACTGAAGGTAGGAATATGCAATGAGGCTAAGTGGACAGCAATGCCTATGGAACTAGCTGTGACCAAGGATGGGATGGGAGGCCTGGGGGAGGGGAGGTGATTCCTCACATCCCCTTCCCTATGTCCTATTTGAAGGGACAGCATCTCTGTATAGCTTGTGTGGCTGAGTGACCAGCCATAACATGAAATCTTTTTTTAACCAAGCCTTCCTGACCCATTTCCCTCATTAGTCCCTCCTGATTCTTTTCACTGGCAAATAAAAAAAGAGGGTTGGCCCTAGTTGGTTTGGATCCGTGGCTAGAGCATCAGCCTGCAGACTGAAGGGTCCTGGATTCGAGTCCAGTCAGGGAACACATGCCTGGGTTGCAGCTCAATTCCCAGTAGGGGGTATGCAGGAGGCAACTGATCAATGATTTGTTCACCATTGATGTTTCTGTCTCCCTCTCCCTTCCTCTCTGAAATCAAGATATATTTAAAATAAGTAAAAATAAGAGGCCTGTAAAATTGTTTTGCCCTTGCTTATGGGGTGGAGGGCAATAGTGCAGCTGTGACTAAGAACTGACCTCTTTCCTCCCACTCTAGACCTTGACAAGTTACAGAAAAGTTTGCTAAGTGCGCTGCCATGGCAAGCCTGTAGTGAGATGGCAGGGGACTGGAGGCTGATTCTCCCTCATCCCAGTACCAGCACAGGGCTGAGTGCAGTGCATGCAAGGCGAGCCCAGGGTTCTAATCTAACCTGTCCATGTGATCCTAGAGCAATAGCATCCCTCTTCTGGCCCTCTGTGCTACACGGTGGGCTTTCTGGAGGGCATCGACTCCCTACAGGGACTAGGCTCCTAACAAATGTGTAAGGTCACAGGGTTGAGTGGTCCCACCTAGAGGTAGCACTGTTGCTGACCTTTGCTTGGTGTTGCCACTTAAGCCTCTGGGCCCAGGCAATCAGATTCAGAAGTGAGACCTGATAATTTTTAAGTGTTAACAATCAACCATGAATCCAAATGGAACATTCCTGCTACACTGTGTGCAAGATGATATCCCTGGATCAGACAGGTCAAGTAACCCCTTAATTTAGTCTTCCCATCTCCTGTCATCCTTAGGAGGCCATGGCCTGCCACCAAGCACTTAAACTGGTGCAATTTCCATAGACAGAATAGGTTTCCACCTCAATTCTCTAATGAGAGCACATGTACCACGGCCAGGCTGATTCTGGTGAGGCAGGCTGCATCCATGGGAACGCAAGTCCCTGGGGATCATCCTAGGTGCTTTGCTACCCAAGTTCCCAGGGAAGAACAGGGTGCACCCACAGGGATGTGGCCTTTTCCTCCCAAAACAAAATCACAGGATAGAGTCTTTAGGTGGGGCTAGTACCCCACTCTCATTAGCCAAGCCTTGTTCCTCTAAAAAACACAACTGCGGCCAGCACACAGTTTTAGACAAAAAGCACTTTATTTAACAAAAAAGAAAAAGAAAAAAATGGGGGTAGGGGAAGAAAAGTTATAGGAAAGTACAACGTGCCTGCTGAAACTATTTTATATTTGTTTTCTTAAAAAAAAAAAAACCAACAACAAAACAACAAAAAAACACAACACAAAGCTTGTAATTTCCAATCACCATTATCAGGCTTTACAACATCTATAAAGAACAAACATCTGCTTCAAAATTCTATGGGGGCAGGTAGGGAACAGAGAAAGAGAGACGGCACCCAGCAGACATGGGGAGGTTTTGTTATCATTTATTTGTGAAGTTAAAAACGAGCGATAAAAAGTAAAAACTGCCATACAATTTTTTTTGTTTGTTTTGTTCTCAATTTGTTTTCAGTTTCAATGTCTTCTTGAACAGATGAAACATGACAGACCAGTCCTGGGAGAAGGAACGCGGGAGGGGGAGGGCTGCAAGAAGCGAGCTAGGGCAGAAGGAGAAGCAAGAGGAGCAGAGAGGCTGAGGGGCTCGACTGATGTAGGGCAGGATGTGTTTGTGTGGGATTCCCTGCAATATCAATACCTGGTCCAAGGAATGTTCCAACTCTAACTAAAAAAAAAAAAGCAAGAGTGACTTTTTTTCCTTTTTAAAAGTTTATTTTAAAAACATGAAGAGGGCCAAGGGTGGCAGGGAATAAAATAAGTTGTTTTCCTTGAAAGAAGAGGTTTTAGGGAAGACTGGGGGTGGGATATAGATATTTATATATATATATATATAATTTTATAGGTTTTGTTTCACTTATTGTGTTTCTTATTAAAAAAAATTTTTTTGGCAGAGATTTAATTCTCGCTATCTTCTATGGCTGGCTCAACATGAAGGATCCCAATTTTGAAAGAAAAAGAAAGGATGTGAGACACAAAATGAGCGAGAGAGTGAGAGCCTGGCATGACCTCCAAGCCACTCACAGAGAGGGCTCCCCTACACCCCACCCCCATGTCAGCCATCACTCTCTCGCCTAACAAATGGAGGGGAAAAAGAAAAGAAAAAAAAAACAAAAACAAAAAATAAGCCCCAAACAAAACAAATAATAAAAGAATTTTCACAGATGAAGAAGTTCACATTCATTCGATTCATTGAGCCTGCGGAGAGGGAAGAGATAGGAATTGGTCACTACTGGGAGGGGCAGGCAGAAGCGGAAGACGGGGATAGTAAGGAGGGGGCCAGGAAGCCCCTCTCCCAAGCCAGTGGCTAGCAGGATGTGTCTGTAGCTGTCTAGTCAAGTGCTCCAGGGACTCAGCTGAAGTCAGACTGGCTCCTTGATGGAGGAGGAGAAAGAGCGACACAAAGGCAAGAAGGAGAGAAGCAGGGGCCGCGGGAGAAAGAGAAGCAAAGTCAGGGTCTGCAAGGGAGAAGGTGGTGGGTGGCTCCCGGCGCATCACAACATGAACAATCTCAGAGATCACGGTGTCCCCACAACACCCCTGTGAGGTAGGTTGGAACGTGGCAGCGATCATCATGCCCACTTCACAGACAAGACCGGGACACAGACACGGGCGTGAGAGCAGAGGCAGAGCCCAGGGGGGGCCGATCCCCTTTGCAGGCTCCCTGCGTCCCTGCTGGAGCCAGGGCCACCCCAAACTGGGGCTGCCTGCAAACAGTCACTTGGACACCGTCGGGGAGAAGATCGTGGGTTTAAAAACAAAAAGAACAAAAGCCAAAAAAGTAATGCAGAAGGGAAAAATATCCATTTTCTTCCCAAATGGCCAGATTTTGAGTTAGCAGCCAGGATGGTGACCAAAGTGCAGTGCCCGGGCTGCCCCACCCCCAGGACTACCCACCAGTTCAACAGTTCCACCTTTTATCTGTCTCGCACTCTCCCCCAGCATCACGACAGCATTACACAGGAACAAGCGAGCCGGCGGAGGGAGGCCTCTTCTTTAACCTCTGGACCCAGCGCACACTTCCCCTGGCTCATGGGGACTCCCGGAGACCTCCAGCCACACGGCCCCCGCTGCAGGCATCAAGGACACACCCCGCAGGGGAAGGGATTTCCGGCGCTACCCACTAAGGCAGGATGGACGGTGGCTGGGGGTTGGAAGGAAAAAGGAGGAGGAGGAGGGTGGCAATTCCCACTTGCCTGCTGCTGTCCCTGCTGTGTGGGTGGAGGCTGGGGGCCACCAGGACCTGGGGTCTGTCCGTAGTAAGCGGCTTGCTGTCGGTAGTATTCAGCCCAGGCGGCACTATAGTCTGGCTGGGAGCCTGGGGGAGCTCCTGGACCCCCTCCAGTGGCCACTTGAGCTGTCAGGGAGGAGAGGGTGAGTGTGGCTGGGCAAGAGAGAGGGCCTGGCCCTGCCTTGCCTCACACCCCACCAGTTCAGCCTGCTTAAAAAAAAATTATGTTGAAGTACAACTTATATACAATGTTGTATTAGTTTCAAGTGTATAAATGATTCGCCATTTAAATTCCTTAGGATGTGATCACCATACTAAGTCACCATACAAATTCATAATAATGACTACGTTCCCTATACTGTACTTGCAACACTATGACTTTTTTTGTATAACTCACCCTGCTTCTTGTAGTACTCCTCCCAGGCCTTTGTGTAGTCCTGCTGTGGGGGAGCTCCAGGCTGCTGCGGCTGCTGGCCTGCAGGAGGCGGGCACCAAGGTCAGAGGACAGCAAGGGGACAAAGCTGCCCTCTTCTGCCCCTCTGGCTGATTTGAGCCCATGCAGCAGCCCACACACTCACCAATCTTTTTGTAATACTCTTCCCAGGCCTTAGTGTAGTCTGACTGGCCAGCAGGTGGGGGTTGAGGGGGTTCTCCCTGGGCAGGTGGGGCTGCGGGTGCAGGTGCGGGGCCAGGCACGGGGCCCGGAGGCTGCTGGTAGTAGTGTGAGTAGTAGGCGGCCCAGGCTGCATTGGGGTCTGCGGCGGCTGCGGCGGCTTTATCTGCAAGAAGAGGGCAGTGCAGGCTGAGGGTTGCCGCAGAAAGCCAATCCTGGGCCCAAACCCTGCGCTGCCCCTCAAATGGGTAGCCTTACTTACTCGGGTCATGAGGAGCAGGTGGTTGCCACTGGGGGTAGGTATTGCCCCAGCCCTGGGGTGGGTACTGGTGAGGAGGGGGACCCCCGGCACTGTAGGATAAGGAAGACAGGGAACACATGAGCAGGGGCAGATAGGGATGGCCAGTAGGAAGAAGGCCCAAGGAAAGATGTGAGGCAACTAAATGCATAGGACCCAGGCTATGAAACAAAGTACCCCAAAATCAACATGCACAGATTTATGCATGGGGTGAAGACCAAGGTCAACACCTATTGCATCTTATAAAAGATGGTGTCTGTAAAACAAACACCATGTTTGGGGCCGAGCAATCACTGCTTCTAAAAGACGAGGATGGACCTGTTGGTGGGAAATGGAAACAGGGCCCGTCACTTTTCTTGCCAGCATATTGACACCCATGTCACAAATCACAGGAAGCTGCAGAGTACTCACTGAGGGGGAGCCCCTGGTGGCCCCTGATTGAAGGGCCCAGGATTAAAGGGCCCCATGGGGCCAGCAGGGCCTGGTCCTCCTGGGCCTGGTCCAACTGGACAGAGGGGACCCTGGAAGGAGAATGTGATAAGGTCAGTGGGTGGAAGTCAGGAGCCAGGCCTAGGCCCCTAGAGCCCTCCATGAGCCCACCTCAATCTTCTCCTCGATGAGCTGCTTGGCGTGATCAATCTGCTGGGGCGAGCCCCGGATAATAAACAGTTTAAAGTTGGGGTCCCCGTTGGGTGGCAATTGCCGGGAGATCTCTACGAAGGCGCCTGTCTGCTGGTTTATGGCTTTCACATTCTCGCCACCTGCAGGGGACATAGGCAGTGAAGGGAGGGTGGGAGGAAAGAGTGGGTGAGGGACGAAAGGCAGGGAAAGGCCTCCTCACCTCGGCCGATGACTAGCCCACACTTGTGAGTGGGGATGGAGAAGGTCATCTCCCCACCAGGCGGGCCCCAGTTGCCCTGGCCCCTTCCTCGGCCACGACCCCCTGGGGGCATGCCAGGACCCCCTGGAGGACCTGGGGGACCACTCTGCAAGACAGAGAGATGGAGAATAAATGTAGGAAGCCAGGGCCATCCCTCTGTCCCCACCAGCTCTTCTCACCTAGCCCATGCTACCTACCCTAAGGCTCTGGAGGAGGTCATTGATAATCCGCGCTGCATGCTCGCACCGGTCTGGGGGCCCCATTATGTGAGCTATCTTCTCGGGACCTGTCCCATCATCTGAGGCCAGCATCCAGAAAGCAGAGACACGATTTTAAAGAGAAGCACACTCCAAATCACCACACCTTCTCAGGGCAGTACTATGCCAAGCTAGGTGTCTGAGACATCTCAGACTCAGTGCTGCTCGCCTCACTCCACATTCTCAGGAGTGAGGAAGGAGGCAGGCAGGCCCCATGTCCCCAGAGAAGAAAACTGACCAGCTGGGCAGGGAGGTAGCTGAGGCTTCTTTCTGCAATTAGAACCCCCAGAACTAATGGATTCATTTTATAGAACTAAGAACAACACATTTCTGAAAAGCAGGAAAGGGGTCCCTCTACCCCACAGACCTGCCATCAGACTCTCACAGGCTTGGCAGGAGCCGGAGAGTTGGGTCAGTGATTTGATCCAGCCCAGAGTGCCCAAGTTACCCAGGCTACCTTGTTGAGATAGGCTACTGGTGGGGGAGAGGGATGAGATATATTTGACAGCAGAGGAAAACACAGAAAGCCTGCCCATCACCAACTCTTTCACGGGACTGTCCCAGAGAAGATCCAGGAGTAAAGAGGCACAGCATGCTAACCATGGTAGCATGCTAACCATGGTGCCATGCTGCCCACAGTGGACATTCAGGTTGATCTTAAGAGGACAGCACTGGCTTACACATCCACACGACTTGGCCCTGACCTTGTTTAAACTGGATCCGCACACCGGCATCATTCTGGATCTTCTTAATCATCTCTCCGCTCCGGCCAATAACCACGCCAACAGAATGCCTAGGCACTGGTACCTGAGGGACACACAGAGAGAGGGTCAACTGAGTTCTATCCCCACAGCTTTGCTGCCCACTGGACATAGGAGCCCCTCACCCCCCACATAGCTCTCCATCTTCTGGGGGAAGCCCGCACTCACATCAATTCCCCCACCAATCCGGGATCCATACTCATTCCGGTCCCCAAAGCCACCCTGGTCACGTTCCCGGAGGATGTCCATCACCATCTCACAGGCTTGCTGAAAAGACAGAGGGCATGGTGCACATGGCAAGCCCTGCTGCCCCACTGCACCCCCAGCCTCCCATAAACCAAGGGGTCACAGGTTTAAGCTAAGGACTGACATACAGGTGCTGAGCTCTGTATTTGCAACCCAGAAAAGCAGGCATGGCCAGTAACCCCATTTTCCAAATGAGAAAATGGAGCATCAGTTAGGCCACTTGCTCATATACAAACCATTGTTGAAGGGAGAATTCAACACAAGAACATGAACCCTGGGATGACTTCAAAGCCAGTGCTTTTGAAAACCTCTCCACTTTTATTCAAATCTTCAGACAGCCCACCAACTCTCACTTCTCTAAAACCCACTATCATCGCCATTGCAGGGCATACTCACCTGCACTTTGTAAGGATCCCCAATGATCCGAAGGGGCTTGTCAACATTTGTATTCTGGGAACCATCTTGAATTAAAATCATCTTTACTCCAGCACGTTCCTTTAAAACCAATGTCGACTGTCAGTGTAGGGCTTTCAAATAACTTTCTGGCAACTAGTGCATTTGGGGCAGGGTCCATGATCAAAAAGGATAAAAGACTGGGAAAGCAGCTGGGGATGGGGGTGGTATACAGAACAGATACAGGATGAAAATTTTCTTGGGATGGAAGGAACCTTCTGTCTCCACTCCCTCACCTGTAGCTGTTTAATGGTCTCCCCGCCTTTCCCAATGACAAGGCCAGCCTTCCCTGCGGGGATCATAATCTCCTGCACCGTGCCATTCTGGCCTCCGTTAGCGTTGTCATGGAACTGTCCTGGGGGGCCCCCACGACCCCGGGAGACGATGTCATCCAGCATCATCTTTGCTTTCCTGGGAAGGGGAAGAATGGGGTGCTGTCACTTGAAAGAATACTGGCCTGGCGACCTCCCTCCCCCTTTCTCCCCCCAAGCTCAAAGCAAAGAAGGTGACTCCCAACACATGCATTTGACAGATGATGACAAAGAGAGTACTACGATCCCTGGGGCTAGGCTGTAAGGACATGGTGTGGGAGTCACCCCCAATTCTCAAAGAGATCAAGAGGACTTCTGCCCACTCCCATCACAATGACAGGCCCAGCCAGGCACTTACTGGACAGATTCTGGGGCTCCTGTCAAGGACACACTGCGCTCAGGGAGGCCACCACTGTCTGGAGAGAAGAGGAGATAGGGTCACTGCCTTTCCAGGCCTGCCGATCCTGAAAAGGCTTTTAGTGGAAATGAGAAAACTTCCAGAACAAACACCAGCCACTTTTGCCACCATACAGCAGCCTGACAAATCAATTGACCTCCCCAAACACCTGGGAGGCTGCCCTATGCAAGGCCAATGTCAGGAAGCTTCAAGTCCAACAAGGGAGACAGAACTTTTTTTTTTTTTAATAAATTTTATTGACTTTTTACAGAGAATTAGAAACATCGATCAGCCGCCTCCTGCACGCCCTCTACTGGGGATGTACCCACAACCAAGGTACATGCCCCTGACCGGAATTGAACCTGGGACCTTTCAGTCCACAGCCTGACGCTCTATCCACTGAGCCACACCGATTTCGGCGAGACAGAACTTTTAGGGGAAAAGATGAGGTAGAAGGAGAGACAGATTCTAGAAAGTCCAAACCCTGGGCCATTTTTGCCACCACTAACGATCACATGCACACTCTCTAGTCCATATACTCCACTCTGCTAGAACAAGGCCTCAAAAGCAGACTCCTACAGAGGAGTAGGCAGAATTAGGATTCAAACCCAGGCCCACCCTCAAAGCTTTTCTTTCTAATGCACCTTCCTGCCTCCATATTCCCTCTGGTTTCCACTAGATGTTTAGTTTAGGTGGCAACTTAACATAATGGTTCACAGCAGAGGCACCCTGTGTTCAATTCTAAACCTTCCCTTCAGCTCTCCCCCACCCATAAAATGAAAACAAAAGTCACAGCTACACCCTGTGGGGCTACACACTGGAGATACTTCACTGACCCTGGCACATAGAAGACACTCAATAAGTAATATAAACAAATATGTTTCATGCATATCAGTCAAGTTAAAAGTGAAAGGAATACTAAAGTGCAAAGAGCCCAGCCCCTGCATTCATTCTGGTGTGAAACTGGCTCACACTCATACCTGGAGAGATCTGGACTTTGCAGCCTGAATCTTGCTGGATTTTATTAATCTGTTCACCTCCTCTGCCAATGACTAGGTGGTGAAGAAAGGAGAAAAGTGAGTTACTTTAAAATGGAATAAAAAAAGAAAAAAGAAAAGCAGAACTAACGGAAGGAGCCAGCACCAAGTAAATGAGGTGGTGGTGGTGCCACATGAATATTCAAAAGGAGTGGTGACCATTCTTCCAGTTCAGAAAGAACAGGTTAATAGGGGAAGCCCCTTCAGACCAGAGGCTTTTGGTTTGCTAGGGGCTTCCAGGACACTGTCCCAGGGTGGGGCTGTGGATATAATGGACACCCAGAGCATAGTGACCCACACTCACTTAGTCCTACCATGCCATCTGGGACCCTGTACTCCTCTGTCATTGATGTCCTACAAAGAGACAATGAAGGTCAGTCTCAAATGGGAAAGCAAAGTATCTCCCTAGAGAAAAAGGCCTCTGACCCTGCTTCCTATGATGGGACCAAGACCTCTAGCAGCACAAGGCTGGGGATCTCTCACCCCTCAGCAGGTCACTCCATTTCTTGAGGTCAAGTTTCCCCACCCGGGCCATGAAAGGCCTGTTCTGAGCAGAGTGGCCCCTGGACCAGTGCTGTCCCTAACTCGGGGAGAATGAGCACTTTTTTTTAGCAATCTGATAAAAGTTGATTTATAACCGCTGACTTTTAAAAACAAACGAACAAAAAAGGGAATAATTTTGCACCTTTTAAATTTCATTTTCCTAGCAAATCATTTTTATTGTATTTTACAAAAATGTTGGCCCACTAAAAAAATAAAAAGAAATAATGTGGTCCTTCACAAAGGATTCTATGTCAGATTCATTGAAGTCATGGGATGGGTCGAGGAGGAAATAAGAACTGCTCTCCCCACCCCCTCCCACTTTCCACCCCACCCCAGGCTCCATCAGCTCTCAGGGAATAAGCATTTGCAGAGGATGGATGAGAAAACCAGTCTTTTCTAGGAAGACAGATGTGTATGTTTCATGTCATACACCCCAACAAAGCAAGCACCATGGTGCAGAAATCACCATTCTGTCATTACAGTGAAATGCAACAACCCTTTTCTACCTCCAGCCTTGAAGACAGGTAAGTACAGGCATAAAGGCAGTGCCTTCTACCTCTCAGTCCACTCTTTGGTGGACCAGCCCTAAATGGTGCAGGGCTCCCAGAGAGAGTTCTCCCTCAAGACAGTAATAAAGGTCAGAGACAGTTGACAGACAAACAACATTTTCTCCAAATCACAACTTACCTGGGGGGAGGATGGATGGGTCCAAGTTGAGAACTGATGGCTACAGAGAGAAAATCCAAAGGAAAGATTGGTGTGGCTTCTCTCTGGAACCCAGACCACCACTGACCCCAGGTGCTCCTACCAACATAGGAGTGACTAACACTATTCCAATCTAAGCACTCCAGAGCACTGGAGCATCATGGACTCATAACAGCATAAGCATTGGGTATTTCCGCCTCAATTTCCTGGGGTTATAGGAACCCCAAAGATCATGAATCCCAGATGATGAACACTTAGAGTCTCCATAAAGGACAGGTGCGCAGAGCCCCCAACTCCAAACAACCTTTTAAGACCCTGAAGTTGCCCTCTGCCTGCATTACCCCATGGACTTACAGTCTCCCTGAGAGGCCAGTTTCTTGCTCTCCGGTTGGTCTGTGAAAGAGAGAGGATATCAGATGTAGCGCCCACCCACTTACCCACAGCCTCCTTAAATCTGATGCTGGTGCCAAACACATCCTAGCAAACTATCTTCTCTTTTGCTACCCACCAAAATCAGAGCAGAGAGAGGAGAGACCAATCCCTAAGTCAAGCCAGACATCATCAATCCTGCCACCAGCACTATAAGTAAAAAAGCCCTTTATTATAGGGAAACAATGATAGTGGTATTTGAATCCTTCCAGCTAAGGATCAGACCTGCTTTGGGCAGCAGGGTTCTGGTTGAAAGAAGTTGCTGGCCACCCAGGGCCAGCCAAGCTTTACTTATGTGGGCCTCAGTATCAGTACCAGAAGGGGAGAAACAATCTTGAGAACTTACAACATGGACCCAGCCACAGTCAATCTGCTTTTCTCTCTGCCACCTGATACCTCAGGATGGTGGCCCAACAAAAAGAATGAACAAAGCTGGGATTGCTGAGGTTTTAAAAGACTGAACAGCAGCAGGCTGCCCTCCCTCCCCCCACTCTGAACCACATTCAAACAAAGGCACTTCACTCTATCCTCCTTCCCAGCAAGTAGTTACCTCCATCTTCCAACTGCCTCTTTTGGCCCCCAAAACCAAAATCAGGAGTGCTGTTATTCACTGTTGTAGCAGCGTCGCCTCCAATTTTGGCTGCGATCTAGAAATGAAGTTGTAAGCAGAGAAGAGTTAGCACCAAAAAGCAACCTCAGTGGGGCTCAGATCAACTTTTTGGAATCTCTCAGGTTCTCTGGTCTTACTGTTTGGACTGAGAGTTGGGTTCCCCCTAATTTAGGGAAGAACTTGGTGGTTAAGACATTCTAGAAGGAATTTTTGCCTAAAGTCCCAGAGTTCAACAGTTAACTCCCTTTCTCCATGGGATTTGGTCCTAAATTGTTTGTGGCCAGACTGTAACCCACACTAACTTGTCCTAGGCAGTGGTTCTCAACCTTTCTAATGCAGAGACCCTTTAATACAGTTCATGTTGTGGTGACCCGCAACCATAAAATTATTTTCGTTGCTACTTCCTAACTAATTTTGCTACTGTTAATGAACCCTGCTAGCAGTTCTTAACCTGTTGCTGTAGAGCCTAAGACCATCGGAAAACACAGATATTTACATTACGATTCATTAACAGTAGCAAAATTACAGTTAGGAAGTAGCAACGGAAATAATTTTATGGTTGGGGGTCACCACAACACGAGGAACTGTATTAAAGAGTTTTGGCATTCGCAAGGTTGAGAACCACTGGTCTAGGGGGTAAAAGGAATAGAAGCTCAGTGCCACTGAGGGTCCTCAGCTCTTCTCCACAATGTAGCCGGGTTCTTCTGGGATGCTGAAGAGTATCATCTCCCTCACCCTCAGAACCTTAGCATGTGTGAAACAAACCTCAGGGAATTTTTTGCTTCCAGGCATCTGAAATCTTTACTTACTTTTCTTACTTAAGAAAAACAAGGGACCCTTTTGGAGCACATGTTACAATTTAGCCACACGAAGAGCAACTTCACATAAACCCCTATCCAACAAACCCAACAGCAGAATCTGTATGTGGGAAGTATTACAAGTTTTCCACAGAAACACAAACCAAGAACTAAGTATCTATCTTTTCACTTTTGAGCGGAAGCTTTTGGGCTGTCCAGATGGGGGGGGGGCCTTAGCCCCCCGCAACAGAGAGCACAACAGCACCAACTCCCCCAGTTACAGCTGCTCAATCAAGACGACGCAGTGGGCAAGCCGATGTAAGTAAGTGCACATTAGAACACTGAGGTGAGAAAGCCTCAGAGCTCACTGGGCGGAGCAGGGCGGCCACCTAACGGGCCTCCCACCCAGCCCTGGAGGCACTGGAAGCACCCGCGGTTGGGGTCTGGCTTCCGGAAAAGGTGGCAAAGCCCTCCTATTCCATGGGCCTCCCCAGAGCCTGGCCAGGTCAGTCCCGCCGGCATGTGTGCCACCTCCATGTTGTCATCAAGACTCAAAAAACTGGTTGGGATCCTCCTCTCTTTCTCAAAAAGGATACAGACCATGCTTTCAAGCAACCGGAAGACCAAAAGGAGCCAGCTCCTATGCCCACCCTCCCCATTTCACTTAGGTGCCTGCCGCTCGGGCAGCAGAAGGAAGGACTCCTTTCCCCCCAGAGTCCCTTCTTGCTGGGGGGCGGGCTGAAAGCAGGCTGGGTTGAGGGCCAACAGTTCTGTGCCCTGAACCTCAGGACTGAGAGGTCTGAGGTACCCTGACGGGGAGGTGGGGGCCCAGGAGGATCAATCCGGGCCGGTGGACCCCTTCCTTCCAGAACAGTGGAGCATGCTTTCGCGTCTCCTCAGGCGGGGCAGAGGTGTCCCCAGCACTCGGGGGCCCCTGCACACCCGGGGACCGCTTCTGGGAACCCCCCGGACGCCCCTTCCCCCTGCAAGGGTGAGCCGTGGGGACCCAACTCAAGGCGCGTGGGGAGGCCCAGGCCCCAGCCTGCTGCTCCACGTGACCCCGCGGCGGCCACGGCGCCCCCTTACTCGCGACCCTGGGCGCGCGCGCACGTGACCCCGCCCCCTCCCCCGCCTGAGCGCGCGCCCCTCAGGCCCGCGGCCTCCTCACCTGGCGGGCCCGCTGCACGGCGTCGGCGAAGGCGTCCTTGCGAATTCCCGGGCCGCCCCCGCCTGAGGACTGCGAAGGGCCTCCGGACGACCCTCCGCCCGGGCCCCCACCGCCTCGGTCCCCTGCGCCTGGCGGGCCCTGTGGAGGGCCTCCTCCGGCGCCCCCGGACCCCCCGCCCCCGCCGGCGGTCGGCGGCGGCCCGGGCGGGGGTCCTCCCGTGCTGTAGTCCGACATGGCGCGGCGGGGCCCGGCCTGGCGCGGCTGCTGAAGCTGAGGAGGAGGCGGCGGTGGCAGCAGCAGCGGCGGCGGCTCAACGCGGGAACAAGGCCTCGCTCTACACGGCCGCGGAGCACTCTGGGAACCCAGCGGCTGGGAAGACGATGGGGGGCACCCCCCTCCCGCCGCCGTGACAGACGGCAGGACCGGGCCAATAGGAAGTAGCCGCCGCTCCCCGGACACCAATCAAGGGCTCTGTGGTCAAGCGACCAATCGGAGTGCTGCGAAAGGCACAGGGTAGGAGGCGCTGTGTGACTGACAGCTCTCGGAGGCAATGCACTGCTGGCTGCCGGCGCTAGGTTGGCCCAATGAAGCGGAGTTCCAGAATCCCTGGGCGGCTTCAGAACCGATTGACCGCTCGGAAGAGTCAAGCGTACAGGGAGGAGGAGCCTAGCAAATTGATCCTTTGAACACAAGCCAATGAGTACACGCGGAAGGCGGTTCTTGTAAAGATTGGCAGTCAATGTAACCCAATCCCTTACGAGTTCTGCGTGATGCGCTTGGTTTTGGACTGGCTTTTCACGTTAACCATAATCCTTTTCCAGCTTTGACTTCTAAGCCAATGGCTGAGAGACTGGGGCAGGTGGTAGGTGACTGACACCGCTCCAAGCAAATGGCAATGAAGTAAAGGTGCCCAGGATTAGTGGGAACCAGTGGAATGGCAGCAGCGTTGGGGCGGAGCCTGCTACCAGACGGCGAGAGGGGATTAGTAGAAGGGGGAATGAGTGGCAGCATATATACGCAATAGCGACTGGCTGCCGGAATTCGGGCCTGACGTCAGGGTTAGTGCCCGGGAGCCTGGCTGAGTAGGCCAGGCACGTGGTTTGCTTGAGGCCTTGGAGGTCTTGTGCTTCTGGAGTTGAAGTGGCGCGAGAGCAGGAGGAAACCCAGGGGTTCCCCTGTAACCCCTCCTCCTTCTCCACCCAAGACTCTAGAAGCCCTTCTCTTCCAGGATTCACGAAACCAGCTCCCCTCCTGAGCTAACGGGTTTTGGGCCATGGCTCCCTCCCAGCACTGAGGGATCCCAGACCCCAATTCCACACCCCACACCTGCTTCACACTAGTTCCCAGAACCCAAGCTTCACGGGACGCAGGCAGCATCCATCCTCCCCATTCAGGACCGAGAGGTCTGAGGTGCCCAGACCCTCTCGGGACCCAGGGAGTGCAGATGCTCAGCTCCTCTCTTGGACCCACGTATTTAGATCCCCAGCTCCCTTCCTCGACCCAGATATCTCAGGCACGTCTAGCAGAAACCATCACTTTATTCCGGGTTTGACTCCCATGTTCACCATTTTGCCCTGGAGCCAGGACAGTCCACTATGAGCCAAACTGGAGTCCATAATAGTTTCAGGCTGCATCCTGGAAAGCATCTTCTGACCCAGCCCCCCAGTCTGCTTTTCCTGAAAAAAAAACTCCCCTGTGGCCAGAGCCTGGGGAGCTCTTTGGGGCCAGGGGACATTGGATCCTCCTGCCCATTCCTGCCCAGGGTGCGTGGCTTAGCTCATTGTCTACACACCCAGGGTCTTCTTCATGGCTTCGTACACCACATAGCTGATGCCACCTGCCGGCAGCACCTTCAGTAATGTGGGGGTCATACCTCGGTATAGCCCTGGCCAGCCCTGCTGGGCCAGGATCCGCTGGAAGACTCCACACATGGTGGGGTTTGAACCCTCCACAGTGTCTGCAGGGACAGGAACAATCTCAGGGCCTCAGCGATAAGCTGGCCTCCGCGGGGGTGGGGGTGGGGGGAGAGGGGATGGAAGGGGCACGCAGGAATGTTGGGGGATGGGGAATGGAGCCAGGGTCAGGGGTTTGGGGGCCTGTTGGAAAGACTTTTAGAGAAAATCGATCAGTTTGGGAGAGCAATTTGGGCAGGGATTTTCATATTTCCTTTTTGGGAACGTCTTAGTAAATATTCAAGCCTATTTAGAAGGGAACTTCTAAGATCTAGAGATTTTGGAGAGTGTGCTCAGAAATAGTTGGGGGAGATTTTCAAGGTGAAGGGAGTTAAGGACCCACTTGGATGTTTGAGAGTCCATTTGAAAGCATCACATTTGGGGAGTTTCCAGGGTTGTTGGGGGAAGTGGTTATGAATTTTGGGACATTTAAGCGTCAGATTTCGTGAATTTAGGAACCATTTTGACTTTTGGAGCCAATTGAGGACTGGATCTGACCTGGAGAAGTTTGGAGGTCATTTGGAAGATATATGTCTTGAGGTCAGTATGGGGCCTGGGTCACATTTGTGTGTGTGTGTTTGGGGGGAGAGGGAGAGCTTGTGACAATCACTTGGAAGAGGGGATGTTCATTTTAGTAATTTGTAGTAATTTGAGGGCGGGGATCAGATTTGGAGGTGAGTGTAAAGTCTTGGTGGGCTCGGGTGTCAGTGAAGTTGGCCAAGATCAGATGTGGGAGTTTGGGGATATGAGAAAGTTCAGAGGGTTGGTGGAGGGACAAACGGGGAGAGCCATACACAGTGTCCAGTAGGACCAGGCTGACCTTGAGCCTGCATCCTGGTTCGCACCAAAGTCAGTGGGTAACTGGCCATCTGACCACAGGTTGTGGACAGCGTCACTGACAACAGACTGACCAGGCCACTAGGATCCGCCATGTCTCTGCCTGACTTCAGCCAGAAGCATCTGAGTATCTGCAAGAGAAAGGGGGACAGGAGGAAGCTTGCTAGGGCCTGGGTTCACCCCTGCCATCCCCTCTGAGGGATCCATACCTCATAGACAGCAAGGTCAGTACAGGCATAAGGAATGATGCCAAGCATGTTGGGTAGGTAGCCACGGTAAAGGGCGCGGGTGCCCTCCTGCTCCAGGATCTGCCTGGCACAATCCAGCAGCCCCTTGTATTGGCCTGTTCGGCGCAGGGTCAGCCGAGTCTTTAGCACCTGAAGAGGGTGAGGAATGAGGCAGCTCATTTGATTTAATTCTCTCACTGACCCTCAGCAGTGGCCATTGTTCCCATCTACAAACGAAGAAACTGCTCAGGAATGTGCAAAGCTGGGTGTCAAACCCAGAGCTCCCTGTCCCATTCCTTGGCCTGTGTTTGCTCTCAACCCTGGGTTCATAAATTCAAGTGCTGACAGAGGCCAAGAGGGGAAGGGAAGTGACATGAGCCAAGTGGGGTATGTGGCAGCTTGCACTTAGCACCAGCCAAGCGTAGTGCCATGGGAGTGCAGGCTCTATCCAGGTGGCCAGGTCTGCCAATTTTCTGAAAGAGCCAGAAATAGGAATTTTTATGAAATGCCCAACACCCAAATGTTGGCAACTCTACAGTTACGCAAACAACAGAACTCCAAGTGTGGTAGGCAAAATTCTAAAGTGGTCTTCAAGAATCATGCCTTCCTTGCATACTCCCCCACCTTGAATGTGGGCTAGACCTGTGAACACAATGAGATGTCATGTGTCTCCTGATCATGTTACATGGTAATGACAAAGCTAACAGGATTTTGCAGATGTAATAAAGGCCTCTAAGCAGTTGACTTTATTTTTAAAAATATATATTTTATTGACTTTTTTTTACAGAGAAGAAGGGAGAGGGAGAGAGAGTTAGAAATATCAATGAGAGAGAAACATCGATCAGCTGCCTCCTGCACACTCCCTACTGGATATGTGCCTGCAACCAAAGTACATGCCCTTGACTGGAATCGAACCTGGGACCCTTGAGTCCGCAGGCCGATGCTCTATCCACTGAGCCAAACCGGTTAGGGATAAGCAGTTGACTTTAAAAATATATTTTATTGATTTTTTACAGAGAGGAAGGGAGATGGATAGAGAGTTGGAAACATCGATGAGAAAGAAACATCGATCAGCTGCCTCTTGCACACCCCTTACTGAGGATGTGCCCGCAACCAAAGTACAATAAGCAGTTGACTTTAAATGAATCAGTAGAAATTGTCCTGGATAGGCCTGACCTCATCAGGCAAGTCCTTTAAAAGAGGTCTATTACCAGAGACAGAAGTAGAAAAACTGTTGGTCTGAAAAAAGCAAACTGTTATAGAGAGGACCACATGGTTGGCTTCTAGGACTGATGAAGACATCAGTCCTACAACCTTAATTGAATCCTGACAACAACCAGGAAGTTTGGTAGAGCGGCCTCAGATGAGTTTGCTGGTAGCCAGCTGAAACCTTGATTTCCACCTGATGAAACCCTGCACAGATTACCCCGCTAGCCAGTGCCCACACATGACCCACAGAACCAATGAAATTTTTTTTTAATTTTAAAAAAATTATATTTTATTGATTTTTTACAGAGAGGAAGGGAGAGAGATAGAAAGTCAGAAACATTGATGAGAGAGAGACATCAATCAGCCGCCTCCTGCACACCCCACTGTGGAGATGTGCCCGCAAGCAAGGTACATGCCCCCAGCCGGAATCAAACCTGGGACCTTTCAGTTTGCAAGCCGACGCTCTATCCACTGAGCCAAACCGGGCTCGGCCCAATGAAATTTTTTTAAAAATCTATAATTTTAACCCTGGCCAATGTGACTCAGTGGTTAGAGTGTCCACCTTCACACCAAAGGGTCATAGGTTCGATTCTCAGTCAAGTGCATGGATCACAGGTTTGATCCCCATCTCTGAGTAGGGCACATGTGGAAGGCAGTCAACCAAACTCCCTCCCTCCCTCCTTCCTTCCCTTTCACTATCTCTAAAAATCAGTGGAAAAATATCCTGGAGTGAGAATTATTTTAAGATCATTGAGTCTGTGGTAATTTGTTACACAGCCAGTGAAAATGAATACACTTTTAAAAAAACCAGGAGGGTGGCGGTGTGTGTGTGTTGGGGGGGGGGGTGAGGGGGAGATAAGGACACATGTAATACCTTAATTAATAAAGAAAAAAAAATTAAAAACGTAACCAGATGAGGGCAAGAATTATATGTATATATTTAAATTTTTATTGTTGAAAGTATTATATATGTCCCCCTTTTTCTGCTTTGACCCCTTCTAGCCTGCCCTGCCTGCCCTAGACCTTCACAATTCTATTGTCTGTGTCCTTAGGTAATGCATATATGCATACAAGTTCTTTGGTTGATCTCTTCCCTCCCACTCACCCACCGACATCTTCCCTCTGGGATTTGACACCCTCTTCCATGTTTCTATCTCTCTGGATCTATTTTGTTCAACAGTTTGTTTTGTTCATATGAGTGAGATTATGTGATACTTGTCTTTCTCTGACTCACTTATTTCTCTTAGCATAATATTCTCCAGGTCCCTTCATGCTGTCTCAAACGGTAAGAGATCCTTCTTCTTCTTCTTCTACTTTTTTTTTTTTTTTTTACTTCTGCATAGTATTTCATGGTGTAAATATACCACAGCTTTTTTGTCCACTCATCTATTGATGAGCACTTGGGCTGTTTCCAGATCTTAGCTATTGTAAATTGTACTGCTATGAACATAGAGGTGCATACATTCTTTCTGATTGGTATTTTGGGTTTCTTGGAATATATTCCTAGAAATAAGATTACTGGGTCAAATGGCAGTTCCATATTTAATTTTTTGAGGAACCACCATACTGTTTTCCATAATGGCTGCATCAGTCTGCATTCCCACCAGCAATATGCTAGGGTTCCCTTTTCTCCACATCCTCTCTAGCACTTGTCATTTAAAAAAAAAAATATATATATATATATATATATATATATATTGATTTCAGAGAGGAAGGGAGAGGGAGAGAGAGATAGACACATCAATAATGAGAATCATAGATTGGCTGCCTACTGCACACCCCACACTGGGGATCGAGCCTGCAACCCAGGCATGTGCCCTTGGCCAGAATCGAACCTGGGACCCTTCAGCCCACAGGCCGATGCTCTACTCACTGAGCCAAACTGGCTAGAGCAGTACTTGTCATTTATGGAGTTGTTGATGGCAACCATTCTGATACGTGTGAGGTGATACCTCATTGTCATTTTAATTTTCATCTCTCTGATGATCAGTGACTTTGAACATTTTTTCATATGTCTCTTGGCCATCTGCATGTTTCCTTTGGAGAAGTCTCTATTTAGGTCCTTTGTCCATTTTTTACTTGGATTGTTTGTCTTACTTGTTTGAGTTCCTTATATTTTGGATATTAACCCTTTATCAAATGTATCATTGCAAATACGTTCTCCCATACAGTGGGCTCCCTTTTTGTTTTGTTGATGGTTTCTCTTGCTGTGCAGAAGCTTTTTATTTTTATGTAATCACATTTGTTTATTTTCTCCTTAGTTTCCTTTGCCCTAAGACTGTGGTCGGCAAACTGTGGCTCATGAGCTACATGCGGCTCTTTGGCCCCTTGAGTGTGGCTCTTCCACAAAATACCACAGCCTGAGCGAGTCTATTTTGAAGAACTGGCATTAGAAGAAGTTTAAGTTTAAAAAATTTGGCTCTCAAAAGAAATTTCAGTCGTTGTAATGTTGATATTTGGCTCGGTTGACTAAAGAGTTTGCCGACCACTGCCCTAGAACATGTATCCACAAACATATTGCTATAAGAGATGTTTGAGATTTTTCTGCCTATGGTTTCTTCTAGAATTTTTATGGTTTCACAACTTAAACATTTAAGTCTTTTATCCATTTTGAGTTTATTCTTGTATATGGTATAAGTTGGTGATCTAATTTCATTTTTTTGCATGTATTTGTCCAATTTTCCCAACACCATTTATTGAAGAGACTGTCTTGACTCCATTGTATGCTCTAACCTCCTTTTTCAAATATTAATTGAGCACAATGGCTTGGGTCAATTTCTGGGGTATCTGTTCTATTCCATTGATCTATATGCCTATTCTTGTGCCAGTATCAGGCTTTTTTTATTACAGTGGATTTGTAGTATAATTTAATATCTGGTGTTGTGATCAAACTTTCTCAAGATTGCTACAGCCATTTGGGGTCTTTTTTGGTTCCAAATAAATTTTTGGAGTATTTGTTCTATGTCTTTTGGCTATCTTTTTGGGTTTGTGATTATGTATTAGGTAAATCCTCTAGGTCTCTCAATCTCTAGAGTACAGGACAGTGTCAAATGCTGTTTCTGCCTAATTAGATCAGGCAGAGACTCAAAGCCTCTAGAGACCACCTCTGTCTACAGACTGGTAGGATTCTGACTTAAATTGCCCCAAGCAATCATCCTCAGGTGTGGCAACAGTATTTTTCAACAGGATGGCGCAGTTTCTTCTGCCTGGAGGCTAATTGTTATTTTTAGTTTCTTAAGTGGCCTCAGGGCAAAGAGTTTTCCAATAGAATGAGTCAACTGTCTTCCCCCAAGGCAAGGCAAATATCTGTGTGGGACAGATGTTCTCCGCTATGTGAGTGAATGACTCAGCCCAGGAAACTGGGGATGTCTGCCTTTTGAGCTATATCCCTCAAGGCCCCAATCCTGGCTTTTGTTCACACAGCTCCAGTCAACTCTGCCCTCTCTCTACCAGAGCACAAGGTGGGTGGCTCCATAGAGACTTTTGTGTGTTGGCCCTTTAAGAGGGTGCCTGAATTTTCAGCAGTTTCTTCCTGGCAGATAGCAACCCTGCTGTTTTTCACAGTCAGATAGTATATGGGTGCCCTTCTCAGTTGTGGTGCTCTCTGCTGGGGGGCCGAGCTTGGGGATTAAATCCCAGAGTTTTCAGTGGCAATAGCTATGATATCTCTCTGGAACTTCAGCTGCTTTCTGTGGGTGCTTGGCCAGCCCTTTCATCCTTCTGCCCGTCCTACCAGTCTCTATGTGGTCTCCACTTTGGGTCCTCTGGTGTCAGAGTTCTCTTCTGTGAATCTTTTGTTGATTATTAGGGAAGTTTTCCCTGCATTATAATTGTAATTCCAGTTTGTTCCTGGGAGCATATCTGTGCAGCATCCACTTATTCTACTGCCATTTTTATTTTTTATTTTATTTTTCCACTTTTAAATTAATTTTTATATATATCTCCCCACTGCCCACCTCCCTCCCAGACATATCCCAACCCCCCAGTGTCTATGATCATTGGTTATGCTTATATGCATGCATACAAGTCCTTTGATTGATCACTTATCTACCTCACCTAACTTTAATCTTTCTGCTGTAATTTCAGTCTGTTTGATGCTTTATGATTTTTGTCCAGTCTCTCCCTGTACACCCCTCACCCCTTTTCCCCTGAGAATTATCAGTCCACTCCCTTTCTGTGCTCCTGATTCTATTATATTCACCAGTTTATTCTGTT